>JPKZ01001514.1:68446-140939 GCA_000803305.1 Toxocara canis
CCTGCTCTGGCGTCATCAAACCTGCTTAATTCTTCCTAAAATATCTTGTAACGTTTCTACGATATTCTGTAGTGCACGATGCTTCCTAATGAATTTCTTAAATTCGGCGTGATTCGAAGTCATTAGACTTTTGAAATAGAGAACAGTGAAAAGAAGACATTAAGTGAACCATAAACGGAAATGAATGATCTACCTTTTTACGATGAAGCAAAATCGCTTTCTAATTCCCTCGAAGATTTTTGCCACAAGTTCGACAAAACTTCATAACGATTCATGTTCACATGTTAAAACCTAGACCATCATATAATCTGTAACGCTCCTTCCATGTGCTCTTTTCACCATTCTCTGCTTCGATTCAGCTCTAATCTCCTTAAATCATTTCGATGCAAGAATATCCTCTCCTGAGCAGCGATGGACCTCACATATTTATGCAGTTATTTGCTGTAACATAAAATAAATGGGGCTTTATTGCAAATATGGAAAACTTTTGCTCACAGTACTTAATGGTAGTTGGTAATATATCAGATGAGATCATCTTCACATAATATAAAACTTGCCTGTTCAATAAAAAAATCATACAAGACCTGAAACTAAGGAAGCGCGTTAGAGATGCATCGAAAGACGTTTTTTTTCTTTTTCAGAACAAATAGCGAAACAAACGAAAAAATGGAGCGATTCCAGAACTGCGCTCTAAACTCGCTCTTTCCAGATGCACAAAACTTAATGAGGTGCCTAAATTTTAATATTTCATTACTCGAATCGACATTTTGGGGAAGCCTTTATATATGTCCAAAGAAAGCATCGATATGAAAAGTGTTCATGCAGCCCTTGAAATTCACTTTAAGTGTGGTTGTAATTTCAGATTTTCTGTTGTATCTTTAGAAGCTATTTTCAAGAGATCATGAGGGAAACAAGCTGAATATCTTGGCTTAAAAAAGTGTTGTGCATGGAATAGTAAAATCGATTTAACAACGCAAAATCAAACAATTGGACGAACGAAGTCAATGAAAACAGTTAAAGATCTGGAGGTGGCAAAAAGATGTATTGCTATATTTGTGCAAATCAGTAGCTTACAGCAGTAATTGCTTTAGTTATCAATCACAGATACTGCACGTTTTAATTGCAAACAGTGCAAAAGCAATGGAAACACGTGCCAGCGAATGATGTGAAATGCGTTTTGATGCGTTGCTCGTCAAAACGCTCTCTTTCTCCAAGTTTCCGCAAAGATTCATGTAACACTTCTGCCAAAGAATCCATTTCCTGCTATGCAATTTGATCGCTGAAATGCATGAAAATTTCTAGGTCTTCTAAACGACCTGATAGGTCCAATATGCAATTTGAGGTTATTATTCTTTTTAAGGGAGTATGAGTTTCCATGAACTGGTGAACAGGTTTGAAATGAGACATTATAAGTGATTTAAATCATAGATTATATGTACCAATTTTCAAGACTCTGGTCTCTTCAGTAGTCCTCGAGTTGAAACTGCCGCGAAGACAATTAGACGCGCATTTGAGTACGGGCAGACGCGATGTCGCCATAAGGCGCATTACAAAGCGCACGTTTGCCAACGTGCGTAAAATCGGCTTCGTTTCAGACTAATAGCAAATGCATTTAGCGCTCTTCATGAGGTTCTTTATAGAGGATACGATGACCGCTAAAGTCAAAATTAAGCAGACGATCGATGACAAATGACGATTATTGGAAGTAATTGTATCAGAGTATGAGCAGTCAAGGTGTGCCGCTTCACAGAGATTCCATGTCACCATGATGATGCAGACATGGAAAAGCTGCAATCAAAATCACTTCAGAGTACTATCAAAACAGTGCGACGAAGTGGCGTCTTGTGAGTAGCAATTATTTCCAAAAATCTAGGAGGGAAAATGGTGACAGTGTATACATTGAAAGAGATTCAGCATGAGTATATTTTTTTGGTAATTCACTTCATTTCTAACATCGTCATTAAGCCAAAAACGGTCACTCCGTTCAAAAGATGCTGCGGCATACTTGTGCAAGATTCGCATTTTTACTAGCTCATGAAAGCCAGAATAACTGACATGAATAGGTGACATTGACTTCCAAAGCTGATTGTCGCCCTTTCAAGCCGACTCCGTTTTTCTAAACGCGTCTCTATTTCATGAAAATCTTGGTTTTTTCAGCATGGAAATCCCGGGTCGTTTTTCAAGTTAATGTCCGATATTCGCGAATTCCTCTTTCTAGCGCTAATGATATTTCGGAAAACTTTCTTTAGAGCACATTAGCCTGTCGAGTCTCTTGTTAAAGTTACCATTTATTGCTAAAATCATTTTTTTCGAAGTTCAAAAATTAGATAATCTTAATCATGCTTTATCTGGCACGTTGTAGTTCATCAAACAATTCTATTTAAGCTTCTTTAGGCAAAACGTTTCAACCATTTCAACCAACATTGAGCGACCAAAAAAGTTAGAGTAAGGGTAAACGTGAATTCAAGGTCATAAAATCACCTGATGTCCGTATCCAAAAAAGTCGAACAAACCAGGTGCAAAGCGCTCTGGAATTTGACCACTAATAAAAAATCCGGAAATCAGCAACCAAATGAATGCTCTCGTGTGCAGTGATAACGAGAAGTCGCCCTGATCGAATGACTGAAATATACAATTAATCTGTTGAATATTTCACTCGACAATAGCGAATACTTCATACGACAACATTAAATACTTATTTCATGCACTAGTACTTAAAACTACTGGAAGTTTTTGAAAAAAAAAAAATCAGCAAATACATTCCACGAATTTCATCGCTGTGCGCCTATCAATCACATATTGCTCTCCATCGCAAGAAAGCAGTGGAAGAGAAGGAGTTAAAATAGCAACGTGATTTGCAACCATTGGTAAAATCGCTAACGCAAGAAACGTTTCCAGGTCGATATTGTCGCATTTTTATACAGAGAAGGAACATATACTGGTGGTTGCCAACTTTAAAAAAAAAAACAGGAAAGAAACAAAATGAATATTTGACTCAACCGAGTAACGTTGAAGCAGTGGCCAATATAGCCAACAGGTTAGAAGCAGACAGCTGGCTGCCCGAATGTGTATGCGAGGAGGCCAGTATGGCCGACATACGAACAGATACGACGAAGACAAGAACTGTAGTAGAAGAGCGATTAACAGTAGGCCTGGCAAAAAAATCTGGAAATAATTACTCGTGAACGGCTGCTACCCACTATCGCAATTATAAGGCAAAGTTACCAAAAGGTTCGGCAAAAATCGTTTTAAGCGGTCTGCTCGACACTGCACATCTACCTCTACTTTTAAATATTTAAAAGTATCTTTCGTACTAACATAACGTTGAAAGGAAGATTACGAGTGACCGACTAGAGTTGATCATTAAAAGAGATTGCTTACTTATTAAAAATGCTTAAAAACATTATGTGCAAGCTTGTTTATTCGTTTAACCGTCGCTCAAAAAGCTGGCTGAATTTGGCGCATCTTTATCGGTCAGTACTGGTATAAAATAATCAAAAAATTATTCTTTAAACCATCTTAAACAGAAGATTGCGATTCTATTTTTATAACGAAAAAAACTTTTCTGAAATCATTATACTTCGGGTGCTCCAGAGGAAATGATCGTTAGATTTATTAACGAGCGAATTTTTTGTTCAAAAAAGAACTTTCTAATCTGCTTTCCTTAATTTCTGAACGCGTTGGCAACTAAAGAAATGAAAAGACAACGATGCCATGCATATTATAAGATATCATAGTAAGTGGCAAATATTACGTATAATTAAACACTTTGTTTGTTTTTTTTAACCACCGAACAGAAAAATGAGAGACCTTCACTTGTTCGATAAAAGCATTTTCAATGATAGTGCGTTGATCACTTACCACTTCAACGACAGTAGACAATTGTTGAGCACAAGTATATCGCTGAAGACCAACCGAAACCGAAAATACAGCAATTCCAGCGAAATCGATCAAGTACCAGAAGATGTGATCGAGCGGTGAACGACTGTGCTGAACAGTACAAACGCCGCTCCTCGTTTTATACGGAACAACGACACTACTTTCATTGCAAGCCACTGCTTAACTTCTATCACCACATAGATGGAATCCGCTTTGCATAGTCGCATCACCAAAGAGCGACCGAAACCGAAAATATAGAACTTCGAGCGAAATCGATCAAGTGTCACTACCCATTCTCGATTGCCGTTCATTTGTACGTCTTACTTGAGCTCACCAACCTACTTCAGTCTCATCTTTTTCTAATAAGGAACACCGAGCTTGAAGTAACTTTACATCTGCCCGTACAATTTGCCGTTTTGCGCTGTTTGTCGGTGTCTCGTAATAAATATGTATTGCAAAATTAACCCTTCCACAAAAGAAGCAGTCAGGGAACCAAATTTATCACTGATAACGTGCTAATCTCTACTCACCATCAGATGGGCAAGCGCAGAGCACGCAAACAATGAAAAGATGCCGAAGTACAGCAGTAGAAGTGGAAGACGTGGCCGATCGGTTTGCAGCTCCGAATGTACGTAAGCGTAGCACAGGTAGATTAAGGAGACAAGATGCGTCCAGATATTGATCTGAAAAGAATATTCTGATCACAGGTAATATCCATCGGTTTTATGAGGACACACTGAGTTCTGCCATTACATGAAGCATCGAGAAGAGCCTCATGGATGAATCGACGGTTCTTCTTAGTTGACGTTGAATATCACTCAATCACGCTAGTTTTTGACACGTTTTATTCCTCCTCAGTAATGCGCAACTACTGATTTCCTTAAAAGCGCATTTCATACAGTACAATCTTCTTCAATAATAGCTGTCTCAGCATTTCCTCGAGCACAAATGCGCTTGAAATTTTTGATGGTTCTGCAATCTTCGGGTAGTTTCCTTTACTCATCGTTGCAAAGACAAAAAGTTACAAATTCATTGTGGATGATAAATGCTGAAACGATGTAGTATCGCCATGACTGATTCAAAGGACGATATCCCGAGCGAATATGTGAGCGTTTCAACAGCTGTGGCACCTCAGAATCCGCCAACATCTTCACACTCGGTGCTGTTATGGGAGCGAAGGCCACTTCTGAAAGATATAGCCCAAAATTGGACGATGGCAACGATGCCGTACACATATTTACGAGTGACGAAAGTCATAGGCGTTCTGAAACAGTGACATAATATACAAGTCGTAACGCTTTCGTGTGTGTCTGTTCATCAGTCGTAGTTTGAGATTTTAATAAAGAGGTGATACAAACATTCTTCGCTCGAGACAACCTAGATTTTCCAGAGAACTTCAGCCTGAATCTTTGCCGCGCATAACTTTCAATGATTCATGCCGAAAAAAAGTTTAGAAACGTCATCACTGCTGCATCGAGTTGTGATCAAATGGTGAGTGAAAGATGCGAAGATCGTGTAAGCATCCGACGCTATATTCGCATTCGAGGAGTTGAAATGTGCCACTCTGCGACTGTTTCACCTTTACGAAGTAAACAAAAAATTGTTTCAGATTTTAGTATTGTAAATTTTCATTCGAGCATCTAACGGAGGACGCATTGTTAAAAAACATACGTATTTCATGTTGCTTCCGCTTCATTCCTGCCGCCACAACTACTCGGCTTGTACCATTTGAAAAGATTGAGCGAGCACATGGATCTGTTTTTGGCACATCTTTCATGTACGATGATTAAGTCAGGCGGTAGTAGGATTATCGTGCAAGAACGATAGCTCAAATTCGATTTCGATGGAGGCGGATTTATCGCCTTTCTTAAAACGCCGAAGACTAGAAAGTTTCACGGGCGAAAATTGATAGCAACAATAAGAATTCATATAAACTTCAGATTTTAACGTGGTTTTTTAGCTAATGAAGTTTTGAATATCCGAAAGAGACTCTTTCATACTGCAAATTTCGACAAATTGCTTTGAAGATTTTCTCTGAAAAACTTACACCCAAAGTCAGCAAAAATTTTTAAAAAAATATGGTTATTTCATGTTGTGGCGAAAAAGCTGTGCGCCATCACATACCACCGCTGTTTCATTAAGGGTCAGAAAACAACAATGGCGCATCCTCCTAGCACTACTTTCCCGTTACAACAACACGGGGACGGAGTCTCGGTCGCCTTCATGTCTGGAGACAAAGTCCGTAGACAGGTTCCACACCCAACATGAACCCCCGAGGAACCTTATGACACTCAAATGTCTTTAGTAGTTTGCGATTATTTCACTGCTGCTCGAGCTGCATTTTACAACGAGTGAGTTGCAAAAAAAGCAGCTCGTCGATAGAAGACTTGAAATATCTGTCAGATATGTTAACTATGGATAGAACCGATGGATACTTAGAATTTCTTTAGAGTATATGAACGAATATTACGCACGTCTTATTAACTGCTCGCATTTCATGAAATGGGCTGCTGCGGTGGATGGAGCTACCAAAATACACATCTTGCCACCTCGTTGGTCTGCGTTTCCAATCGTTGATCTGCTTAACAATTCCTAAACAATTTGACAAATTTGCATCAGATGCGCACAGGTTTTCGTCTCATCCATTCAACTGGGAAACCATTGAAGTTAGACGAACGAAATTTGCTATATGTGATCACTATCAGAGACTAATTACTGTAGTAATTTTTCAAGCCAATTACTACCATCGAAAATATCTGCAAGCACTTAGGCAGGTGAAATCGAGCTATAGCTCACACCGACCGGCCGGCAAAGCAAATGGGACTGCGTGCCAGTGGGTAAGCATGACAGTCACTATATCAACACAGCCGTCAAACTGGCTGATTTCATAATCTGCACGCAAAAAATGGAAAATTGTTATATCCGGCCAAACTGCTAGTACAAACCTCTAGCAAAAATGAGTTTTTCTACGACGCATTCAGTGGGATATCTTGATCGGCTGAACGGCGATCATGTTCGGCTGGAATGCGAGAAAATCTTGTGTCCTTTTTCAGGATATAACTTTCCCACATGGATGATAAGATGGTTTGAAAATGAGTATTGAGGTGATGTCGGCATGGAGATTATATTGACCAAATTTCGTAACTCAAGCTTTGGCCGTTCTCGACTTGAAACCACCGAATATGTGGACAGATGCTCACATAGAAATATGAACAAGCACGGCGTCACGATGTTGCAAATTTGCGAATGCTCATGGAAATGAACCATTCGGGGAACACTTATTTATAGGGGCGAACGGTTCAGCTAGTTTTAAATTCCATTATTTGTGGTCTGTTTGTGGAAACAGTTGTCCTCATACGTGTGACGCCAATGCACACGCCATGTCAGTCACTGGCGCACATCGGTTCGTGCATTACATTTGGTTTACTGCGCTTTAAGGTCTAGTTGTAACGTGACCCTCAAGCAGATAATACGTTCCAATGGTTCTTAAATTGAAAATACCAAGAGGATAGGCGCAAATAAATGCGCAACACACATGATGTAATCCCTTTTACAAATGTGAAGCTGCAAACGCACCAGATATGAGCACAGAGACGCTAATCGAATCTCCCAAAACGCTTGCACAAAATTTTAACCGGCTTCCTGAAATAGCAGTGAGCACAAAAAAGATTAAAATGACACAATTAAAGTGTTCTTAGCTATACAACTATGCTGACAGCAGAAATGATCAGATCGGGTAGTGCAAGCTTCTAGCAATACGTGGTTTTGGCCCTTTTTTAAGAAAGGAGTGCTTCTCTTTTAGAGCTCCACCGAAAGGTTGCGTGCGTGAACGCCAACATAGAGAAACGATAATCCATCGCTAATAGGAATCGATGTTGGAGAGGATGCTTCGCAAACAACCTTCTTTCCCCAACGCCCCATTTCGCTCAGTTTGTCCAACAATTTTCCACATCACTCCACGCTAAAGGAATTCACGTGACCATGCTCAGAATCGAGTTGAAGCAACCGTTTGCAGTAATGCCGTGAAAATGTAATATAGACGCCGAAGGTTTATTTGTTTAGTGAATTTGTTCAAATAGCTTGCAAAAAAGAGAACACTGCCTCGAATTGGAAGGCCGACATTCGCTGGCATTCCTTTACCAATTTTTGACGTTCCCTACATCATTTATCTGTTTCACCTTATTTGTCATTGAACGAAGCTGGAAGAGTTAACTTCGACCGATTTTCCTTTACAGAGAGCAAAACAGTGGATTCCGCTTGAGAAAAATAAACTTCACTTGAAAACAGTTAAACGAAAATAAGGAGCAAAAAATCAAAAATACAAAACGAAAAATTGCGTCTAACGCATAAACACTCAAAGAATAATCGCTGCTCTTTTCACAATCGATTTCGAAGTGTGTACAGTAATGCAAGATAAAATCCTTGAATCCACTGATAAGTGAAAAGGAAGTATGAGCAAAATCTTACGGTAAATCGCATATGGACATCTCTGCCCTTTCAGTTTTCGAAAATTTTTACGGATTTCCATTTTGAGCAAAATTTCTAGGCGACTAGTCCATGGCCTACGAAAAAATTAAGCATTGCGAATCACTTTTTTTTGCCAAAACTATTCTTAAAATACAAGAATAACCCCTAGAAAGGCTTTTAGTAAACCGCAAGAACTACTTTTGCTAAACGCAAAATGGATTTAATTTTTCAATACATTTTTTTTTCGAAAAAAGCTTCTAAAATTTCCGACTCCTCTTTATGCATGTCGGTGTACTAAACGATGGTAATTGCTTTAAATTGCTTTAAATTCAGCAAATTGGGAATGACTCGTGCACCCCATCGCCCTTTTCAAAATGTTGGGAAGAGGTGTGAGGAGGGAAGAGGAATAGGGAGGGAGTGGGTGTCGAAAAATCGAATTGCATCTCTACACTGCCAAAATTATTCGCCTCAGCTCTCTATTACTATACAATTTTCTTTCCTTTACTAAAGAATTTACAACATTCATCATCGCTGGACAATAGAAATGTTGCACGAAGCTCATTTAGTGCGTCTTTTATAATGCTCGGTAGCTATGTTTTCATAAGCGAGCATTGAGTTGGCTATAAACGATACATCAGATGAGAATTGCACAAAAATTGCGCAATGATAAAGTATATAAAATTTTAATTACGAATAGTTTTATGCAATGCAAGGGTGTCCCTGAAAAACCGAACTGAAAAGCACTAAATTAACGCTGCAATAATTAATGTTTGCTAGGAAAAAAAACGACCATCGACGACGGGTTTCAGATGATAGATGCTTTGGCCACTCACCAATCAAATTTGTTCGTTTCATCAACTATTCACACATAACAAAAAAATTCAAATTTTGTTCACCTCGAGCAATCGTTCAATTAATTAGTTTTTAAAGAAATATTTTTCTACGACTCAATTGCTCGAGTGCGAAAGCTGACCGTGAAAATATATGCAAATTTCTTTTCCCGGCTTATGACTTTTCGGTCGACGAAATGCTTTTAAATTAAGTGTAAGAGGTGAACGTATGGCTTAAATTAAATTTGTCAAATTTTATAACATTAACTTCAGCGGTCACCGTTTCTTTATCTAACAGAGAGATGAAAAGAGAGAGGCGTTCAAAATGTTTTTGAGAATGGCCGAGTAAAGCATACAATGCAGTAATTGTTATTGAAAATACGTGGCGAGACTGCTGAGATGCCATCATGCACAGTTTGCAATATGGTCACTGGAGGAGGTGCGTTTCGAATGAAAATTGTGAGGCAACAGAAGTCGTCTTGTGTAGAAGAAAAACCGATAGCGATTCAGCAATACGATGTGTCCCTCGAGTATCTCTATGGAGAACATCTAAACCGATTGTCTGCGACGTCGTTTTTCATAGCTGCAAAAAACGTGTCGCTAAGCAATGAAACGCTTCCCAATTTTATTTCTGTTTCAATCACCTTCGTTAAGTGGACGTATTATTTACGTCTTATGTACGATCTTATTTATGGAGAGTACCATACACTCACCCATATTAAAAAACCCCTGTTGGTATACTACTTAGAAATCTGAAATTGCATTATATTGGGCGAAGCAAGAAATACTCGACGACATGCGCACTATTCCGTCCATGTAACTGACTGAAGATGCAAATCGCAACAACGGTTTGCACGTTGTAAGCATATGAAATACTCAGAGCTATCTTTTTCTTAGCTAACCTCAAGCTGCGAAATACTGCAAAATTCGGAGTACGAAGCGAGGTATGTGTTTTACCGAAACAGCGCGAAATTGGGATAACAGTTGTCTTAGACAACAACTTATAGCAAACGAAATAAAAGTTTAGAAAATGAGAGCAGATACTAAGGTGCATCTTCCGTGTTATAGTTGTAAGCTTAAATGAATAATAGATGCACCAGGTCTGCCCTTCGTTTTTCAGAAAAGGAAACCTTTGTTGTTTACACAATGCTCTCTCGATGCCTTTGTGTGTTTACAGAGAGCTTAGAAGGCAATCTGGAAATGAGTTCGAAGAGATATGATCAACAAGAGTCGGAGCTTCAATTTGCCGACCCCTTCCTAGCCTCTTGTATGCCACTGATGGTCTTCGAATAAACGGACATTAATAGGCTATATTCGTAGAGTAGACTGTAGTCATGAAGCGTATATTGCCTAGCTGTCGATATTCCCATAGCTTTGCTTGATTCATGAATGTTTATCATGAAGTTAGCAAATTGTAAAAGAGGCAGCCATATTTACTTTATTTAAGTGAATAAAGACTACTCTGATTCTCTTATTGTTGATTATGAAGATGGCTTAAAATTTATTGAGGCGAAGAAAACTTTTTAAACTACTGAGTTGTATTTGGTTTGAGTAGGATCTGAATGATAATGCAAATGACCGTAAAATGGATTTGGAAAAATAACTAGGTAAGAATGAAATCGGAACAAAAAAACCAATGTAATTCGATAATTTTATTTTGCAAACGGCTGTGTATTACTTTCAAAGCTCTAGTCAGAAAATTAGCACTCAAAAACCATTACGCTTAGATAACGAATAATTGGAAGTTAACTGAAGCATATTCGAACATCTAAGTTTCGAAAGCAGAAAAGAGTGATGGGAACGAAATGCGACGTCTTCAGTATCACGCCTACATATTGATTCTTCATTACAACGACTTCGGAATAGCTTGGTTTTTCCAAAGAAGTGAAGATAGGTGACGTACGGCCGATGGCCTAGAGTGTTCTTTTCGAGACGTATTTAAAACAGACCGTGTAGATACATAAATGCTCCAACAATACGTCAAAATGCGCTTTGCGCCCTAATCAGCCTAATTCCGGTCAAGCTTGCTTCGCTAGCATCGGCTTTCATAAATTAATGAATGGAAAAGAATACTGCTTGACAAAATCTAGCGGGATCCAGACAAGACAATTTCCGGCAAATTTCACCGCTGCCGTTTTCAGTCGAAACCTCCGATAGTGTCAAACAGGCTAGTATTTCAAGGAGGTGTAACATTTCTATAACGCGCTTTTCAAAAACATTTAGAACATAGAGAAAAAAAGGTATTTTCTCTTGGGCACTTCTCCCGAAATGGGATATTACAAAGGGAAGGGATTGTGACCATGAACCATCTAAAAGCAACATCCGCATGCCGAAGGCAATGACGCCTCGTTAAGCGTGTGCTTAATCAAGTAACTGCCATCATCGATTCCGAATGCGTGTCATGTGTGGCGGTTGGACACGTCAGCTGATGACTGACAAATTTTGAGCAAAATGAATACATGAGTTCAACGTAAGCCATATAAGAATGTCCTTTAAGGGGATGCCAAGCCATTGACAAGGTGCAGCTGATCCGTGTCACTTGCCATCTTGATGCATTTTTGTTTGTCACCTTAATGTGATTGTACACCTCACTCAGACCGTCACTATAAATCGTCACTATCACTCACTACCGTCAAAGACCACCATTTCATAGTGACGGTCTCTAATGCTGACTCTCGCATTAGAGACCGTCACTACGAAACGATCATCAGTATTCAGGCAGTGAGCATCGTATGATGGACGCATCAGGCGTCAATTCAACATTTATTTTCGCTTTAGAGCGAAAATTTTCGTTGCTCGTAAACTTCACTACCGCAACGTAGTCTTTGCAAATTGTTCGCTATCGCTCTGTTTCCCGAACGACGCATAATTCTGAAACAAACGGCATTGGTGTCTCTGCTTAGTTGATTTGGTCTAACCAAACACCCGAAACACCCGACCATCTTACCACGCCGTAATATAATCTCTGACATTCTATTCACAAATGCTTTGAAGTTCTTTCTGCCCAATGTTTCTGGTGTGAGTGGCTCTCTATAAACTAATCAGAAGGCAGTACTGGAAGTTGTTAGCCAATCTACTCAGAACCCTCGCTCGCAATTTCTACTAAAAACCTAACATAATTACTGTACCAAACAAAAGAGTAATGATATCAAGTAGCAGCTAGGTTTTTTAAAGAACGCAGCTGTAGCTATTTATTTTATACCATTGGGAACAATGGTATTTCACATGCTGATGAGACACGTAGACTGGAATTTATGAAATAATTGAGAAGAAACACAAAACAAAACGGAAATGGATATTAGGAGAGTGCATAAGGGTAACGCATCCTATTCTAGAACATATTTAACTTTCTTTGTTAAGAATGCGCCGTAGTTGTCTTCATCAGACCGACGATATCCAGATGGGTGCTGTTTTCCAGTGAGGAGTTGGAATGTTTAATCAAACAGCGTTTAGCTCCATGAATAACATAGCCTAATGAATTTTTTTTTTGGATGTTGGGCATTTCGCTTTGCTAACCGAAAAGCGAGAGGCGAAATTCAAAAAAAAACAAAGAAAACTTAAGGGCTTGACGACTGTTAAGTTCCTCTTCGATAGGCGTACAGTTTTGTGATACTTCCGGACGCTATAGATCAAAATCTTCAGCGCAGACGATCAAAACAAGGTGCAGGCGTCAAACGCTAACAACTACGCTAACGCTGCATTTTTTGCATTAGAAATGATTGCAAGCATTCATCGACCAATCATTTCGGACCTCTTAAGAAACAGTGCTCTCATATTTATGTTCGCTTGCTTTGTAGTTGTAGGCGTTCGACGCTTGTCATACGATCATTTTGAACAGGCTCAGCTTCAACATTGGTGGGCCCACCAGGACGCTCAGCACATTGCAGCCATTATTTCTTGGCGTTAGGCTCTGGGTTTTCGAACATATTAACCAAAGTGAATGAACACTGTTACGCATTTATGATGTACCGTTGAGCGAAATGCGAATATACGCACGATGAAATTTCTATTCGTTTTGCGAATGAACGGCAGCCTCGTAAGTGCTGAACGAAAACTTGTAGGTCATAATGCGATAGATAATTTCAATTGCTGTCAACAACAAAGAGTTTGATCTCTGATAGATGCTCGCCTCAGTGGACATTTATTTTTTGCTTGGTATAAGTGGGTTAAATGGAGGTCTCTGAGCAGTTACCAATTGATACTTTTGACTCGATTTTGACCTAAACTCACTTTGGACCAAAAATACCTCCACTTGTTGCCACGACCGGATGGATTTTTTCTTGTTTTTACATCCAAATACTATGCGATTTTTGGAAAAAGTCATCAGATATCTCATAAATCTTTACTCAGTCCCACAACTGTCCGTGAATCTAGAATTTCACTTCTAGTACAAGTCGCTAAATGTATAATTGGCTGTCCATCGACTGCAACAGTTAGCACACAGGGATCCTCCTAAGTGCTTCTGAAGTCACCCTAGTAACGCTTCATGAAATGGAAAACTGAACCCTTAAAAATACAGTATTGATTTCAGTGGATCGAAAACAAGTTGGGTTTCATACAGCTTCGGTGCTCGCCTCCCAACTTATAAAGCGGTTTTGAAATGCATGCAGTGACCATCGACCGCATGCTATAGACTGAGGATGAAAACTGTTCGGACCGAAAAGGAAAAGATCCAAAAGTATGGCGGACAAAATCCTACGCCAAGCATACAGACCAAATTTCAAGCGAACGCATTTGTGGCATCGAACGGCAATGATGTCATCGAAGGAAACAAAGTTCTTGTGCCGAACTCAAAACATTAATATGTGAGAGAGGCTGCTATAAAACGATACTGTAACACTTACAACATTTACAGTAAATGACTTTACTGAACCGCCATAACGATACAATAACAGCGTGCAATCACTGAGTGACTTAGCGAATATGCATCCATTCGAATACGCAAAACTCATTTACAATTTCATTTGCAAACAAAAATTTCGAAGGTATGCATAACAGATTCGCAAACAAATATTAACGATACATAATGCGAAAAGCGGCTTATGAAACTGCAAGTTTTATTCCAAATTTCCGTTTAAAATATGAAATGAACATCGATCGATTCTCATGCTATTCAAAGTTACAATTTATAAGTGCCAACGAACTGAGATAAAAATCTGCATGATGATATCAAGTGGATTAGATTAATCAGTATAGAAAAATTGGCTAGAAAAAAAAACTCGCATAATGCCATTATTCACACTAACGTATCAAGACAACTTTCGAAAAAGCCTATCGGAATGGAACTGCTGAACAGTGATCGTATGAGAGACATCACAGTTCGTCGAAACCCTCAACGGGTGAATGAATGTTGGCAATGACGACCACCACAAAAATTGAATATCACCGCAATCGTATCATATGAAAAAAAAGTTGCTCGCAATCAATTAAGTAAAATGATTTTTAAAAAAATTGCTGAAATTAAATGATTTATCCCCTCCAACTTAGTAGCCTTCCTTATTTCTAATTAAGTAACTCAATCAACAATTACGCCGATCAATTCATAAGCATTTTTTTTGGCTGCGAAACGAAGCAAAAATATACACCACTATAACAGCTTCGAAAAAGCGCAACAATAGAAGGCATTCATGAAGGTCTTTCCGAAAACCTCCGACCCATAAAAATTAAGAAAAGAAGCTCATAAATCAGTCATCAAACACTGGAAAAACCCGTAAGAATCATGTCCCCTAACCGAAATTTTATAACAGCACTTCTAGTCCCCACCTACATGAAATATCTCTCAGGTGAGTTCCATCAAAACTTTGGGTACTCTATAAAATTAATGTTGTCCAGATGGCTCAGCCAGCACAGCTGAAAAGTAAAAGGCGAGAAAAAAACTGACATTATCTGTTTACGTTAGTAGAACTGCATTTGTAGAAGATGGGGAGAGGCTGGGAGAGACACAAGCTCTTTATGCACATCATACACTGTAAAAGTTATGCCGGCTGAGCACATGAAACTAACTGTACAGAGTGCGAGAACTGGATAACTCTGCCTCACAACTAATTAGAAGGCACAATTTTAGCTATTCAAACACATCCATACTCGTACCATACTGTGTTCGCAGTGCTCGGCTCATTACAATCGACATTCTCGTAAACACTCATCACCTTCTGTTGACGTTCCTCCTTGTCACGAATCACCTCCCGCCGCTCACCCTCGGCAACCACCGACGAAGATGATGAATCGCGATCGCTTTTTGGTGTCGACGTGTCTTGAGGCACGAATTCAACACCATTCGAGGGAGTCTGAAAAGCAGCAGAAGTGTTGAGGCTTGCAAAAGAACACTTTCATTCAGAAGAATTAGATAGCGTGGTGACTGAAGGAGCGGTAATGGTTTAAAGTATACGCAGGTGGAATTATGGTGATGCAAGCAAACGTTTTCCGGTGGGACAGTGGACATCGAAGAGTGGCAATTTGGAGGGGCGAGTGGACGAGGGAGGGGGAGCAGATAGGTGAACCAGTGGGACGTAGCGAAAAGACATCGTAACAAACTGAAAGGAATATGACATATGACACTCTAAGCAAAACAGTAGTTGTCATTGAAAAACCTAGTGATGAAAGCATCCACTAAAAAATTAATTTTTGACCAGGTGAAGAGAACGACTACTCACAGCAGGTCGGCCGGGATAGGGAGGAGGCGGGGGTTTACTGGGAGTGTTCGCTGTTGCCTTGCTGCCTTTCGGATTGTACGGCGGTGGAGGCGGTCTCGGTGCACGCGGTTTTCCATGAACCGGCGTTCTCGTCGGCGGTCTTGGCGGCAAAGAACGCGTTGGTGTTGGAACATCAACTGCTCTCTCCGAACCTCAAAGCCGACAGTCTTTGACTGAGCTATATAAGTGGGCATCTCCTCGTCCCAAATATGAAATCCAGATCTCACTCCCCATAGATCATTTCTGCGAAAAAATTGCTCTTCGCGGCTTTTAGCTGTCTTATATCGATCATCCTTAATGCCATTCGTACGCCAAATAAGGCAGGACAAGAGGCAGTTTAAGTGTGTATTCTTTACCAAAAAGGCGCCGAAGTGGTGTAAAACATGTAAAACATGTAAAACATATCCGAAAGAATATTATCGGATATGCCCAAATCCGATGTCACGGCAGTCCTTTCAAGAGTTCCAAGAACCGCAGAAGAAAGTAAACCATAACCAGGACATCTCGTTCTCATCACAAAATTTTCGAGGAAGAGTATTAGTGACAGCATGGTGCGCTAAACATTTCAAGATTCCCGAGATTGTATCAGCGAATTTCAGGTTATGTAAACAGCTAGAAATTTACAGATAGAATAACAAGGAATCCGAATTTCGAGACTTTTCAAACGCACAAAAAGGATGAGGCAACCACGTGTCACATAGGTGGGAATAAAGATTTCGCAAAGCGACTCACCGCAGAGGCTTATTCCATCTTCATCGCTAACTGGAATTGGTGGAGTTTTATGCCTAACGGAATATTCGGATCGAAGCGAACATCGATACGCACTCGTTGAGCGTTGTTCACCTTGCTCATTCCACTCCTTGTTATCAGCTTGTGCTGAATTTAAAAACTAATTGTTCGATGCCAACGTAACAAACTGATAGACTTATTGTTGGTGTCAAAAGGAGACTTTATTTCTCATGGTTATTCCTGTGAAACGTAAAAATATATGAAATCGATGAGAAGTATTATCATTACAACTATCATTTTATGTTGGAAACAACTAAACTTTATGAAAAACGATTCCGCTGCAGAACAACAAGGGGTACAGGTGGAAGGATCGTTAAAGGGTTGCAACGATCGGTGCTTCGATGATTCCGTCTGCAAGAGCAGCTTGCTGAAATGCTATCAAATTACAAAGCATGCGTACCTATTCCAACTATTCCGACGGCTCGTAGGAATCTTCCACTGAAGATTTTCTCCTGTTTTTTTCTTTGCGATTCCATCGCTTGCAAAATTCATGCAGTTTTTTTGCATATAATTTGTTCCCAGGTGATGAAATGGTTCGAAGTTCGATACAACAAACTGTTGATTATATTCATTCTCACTTCGAAGAATTCATTATTTTAATTTCAAACCATCCGACAGACAGTCATACTTTAGGAGTTGTTGAGTTAAAGCTGCCAGACAGATCGACAGACAGACAGACGTACGTGCAGATGCGACTTCGCTGTAATGTGCTTTCCAAGTGCAAACTTGTGAATGCGCACAAAAAGCGTAGCAATGCTACCGGTTCAAAAAACGATGCTCATCTTTAGTACCATCGCCCAAGTTACCTCTGCACACTTTGATGGATGCCTTCCTTGGCTCTTTAATGCTGATTAAGATTGTTGTGAAGAGTCTCGTTGGTTCAATTCTCAATGGGAGTGTCATCATCCTTATTTAAATAGAGGATTTCGTGCTAGCGGCATGAAACTGGACAGCAGCGGAATTGCTCCCGTGAAGTTGGAAAAATTAGAAAGCAGGATAATATTCTTTTTAAAATAAAAATTTTCAACAGTAAACAAGCAATGACAAAGTTCAATAACGGCAAAAACGAACTTTTGATAAGCTGATAGATTGTATCACAATCGTTCGAGAAAATCTCTTCTGAAGAGCTGCACTGGCGCACTTCGTAATCGCATGGTGAAGCTGCAACAATATATGATCTAAAACAAGAACCCGTTGGTGACTTTCATTCAAATGCTCGATTATCATGATGTACTTTCTTCAAATGTTCATGTTAAAAATGTCGAAGATGAGAATGGTAAAAGCGCCATAGCCTTGACAGTTCGGCGGTCCATTTGCAAATCTGTCCATCAAGTATTAGTGAATACTTCAAACAGTCCAAGAAATTGGAACAACAGAAAAGCGATTTTTAGAGGAGTCGCATTGCACCAAAACCATTAAAATGTATAAAAGCCCATTAACCTTATTAGCTGCTCGCTCATCTTTCAACCTAGTGCGTCAAACAATAGAGTAAATCGAATGCAATTCGGGGCGAAAATATTCGTATAATGGATTGCATTGAAAATCATTTCTCATTTATAGCCTTCTATCGGTGTGACTTATGAATGACACATTTCCCGAATATACCATAATTTGCTATCGATAGCCCATAGGCATTTAAGCCATCATACTGATGCCTCAAATAAAATTTCGCATCCTAGGAAGTCGATTCAAAACGAGTGGTTTTTTGAGTTGCATTTTACCAGTTTCATCAATTATATTTGACTACATCATTCTGACCTAGCCATCTGAAAGTATTTGAGACAACTATTGAACTTCTATGGTGATTGACTGCCTATGACCGTGACTCAGAACTTCGTTTTCATCGGTTTGCCCCCTAGTTCCGCAACTTTCAGTCATAACGGTTGGAAATACAAAAAATAAAAGCTAGACCTCAATAAGTGAACCTGTGAAAAAAACGCGGACAAATCATGCATAACAATTCAAACATAGACTGATTATAGACCCATGAATTGTACATTTTCGATATGTCTCCTCCGATAACCTGTCGGCCTTTAGACGTTCATCATTTTACGCTCCTTCATCCTGTGTATGAGTTGTAGGCATGATTCTCAGTACCCCTAGGTTAGACACTTGGTGCAAGGTCCGCTTTTGATTACATTAGTTTTCATTTCCTGTTTTCGTTCACCCAGTGCATAGAGAGAACACACCACACACATATAACAACAATTGATGTAAGGCGCTCAAGATATTCATTTTATTCCGAGTATTCCTGCTTCTGAATGATCGCTTTATTAGAAAGTCAAATATGTATGTGCTCCGAATCACTCCTACCATCTTATTATGAAGCGCTTAATCACTGAAATACTACTACTTCAAAAAGCTGCAAACGGGCGCCTTGATATGAACGAGACATTAGTCATGCAGAGTACCTCAAGCAGTCACCGTAAAATTTCTTGAAAACTTTAAGTTTTAATGTGTGATTTTGGAAACATTTCCACGAACTAATGTCAGCGTAGGCCCATAAGTTGGATTTGAGCATGCCCATAAGGTTTATCCGAGTTTTCTTCTCCTTCAGTTATTATTCAGAACAAGCTTTCTTCTCAGAGCGCATCTGATGTGGATTCGGTATCGTTTCTCCTCAACAAAATGATCGTATGCGTCGCACGCAACGGTCTCCTCCTTGGTAACGTTTCAGCAATTCAGATGCCATACCATGCAACCAAAAATATGAGCAAATCCACTGAACAGAAGTTGTATCACTCCAATATCCAGTACACCATAACGCCACTACTTCTATTGTGAACTCTATTCCACTCCTTCATAGGGTTACACATGGCAACAAAGGTAAACGAATGTTGCACAAAGGGACAAAACGACGGCATGCAAGTTGTATGTGTGTTAAAAACGTTCGGACAGGACCATTGTGCAACAGATTCGATTCATGCGTTCTTCTTTATACGATGACACCAGACACCACATTACACCACAACTTACACAACAGTTAACAATATTCTCACCAAAGTGCTGCACCACACGATTGCTTTCATCAAAAACAACTAACTATTACAAGGCCACAACAACTGCTTCGAACAGACTTGAGATGAAAAAAAAAGAGAATAACTTCAAATTCTCTTGAAAACCAAATCCGAAGGCAGTCACATAGCAGCGTTTTAGAACGAGAAATTACGTGCAACTTTCCGAAGAAGTTCATGAAATCCATTTATGACCAACATCAACTTTATAGAAATGGAAAAGTTGTTGAAAACTTTCAAATATTCCAATTTCAAATTGTTATGCCGAATGCGTGAAAGATTCTCGACATCGTAAGGCCTTAACGGATATATTAATTCAAATCATTGACAACTGAAGCAGTTGAACGCCTCACTCATTCATTGTTCGAACGAAGATAACACATGTCCTACAAGGAAACAAACAAAGGATAATATTGCCATCATGTGCACAGCACATTTTAAAAAGGGACAGATTCGTATCTTCAGAGGCTCGCGCGATAAACTTCCATCTTGCTGTTCAGGGATCTCGTTCACAGAACATATGAAGCAAGAAAGGAATGTGAAGATTCTTAGCGAAAAAAAAACTGCGGCTTAAAAACACAAAAAAGGCACAGGTTAATTCAAAAGTTTTTTTTTAAAAGCTCAATTATGTGATGACCAGACCACAAGCAATCAGACCTTGTTTAATGCGAAATAAGGGAAAGCCCGTTTCCACCCAAGTTATTCGTGTAATAAATTTCTCGACCTAAGGAAAGATTTTAGGCAACTTTAAATGCCAAAAGCAGACAACGGCTACATGCATTTCTATAAAAATCATCGCTATTGCTTTTCAAGCGTTGATCCTTGCATTAAGGTTATCGTAAGTGCTAGGCTGACGCTCAAGCGCACAACCCGGATTGACGTTATGATGCAAGTTTGAGCTGCCTGAATGGGGACGCAATCGAAGGGATGCAAATCGAATCGGAAATGCACTACCACGTTTCTCAGTGGTCGTAATTCGGACTGTACCATTTCGAGGGAAATTCAATACGCTCGTTTTGTTGGACGGCATTTTGATTGCCTGGTCAGAAAATGAAGATGGTAGTGAGGTGATACGGGCAGTCGTCGACTGACCCTCAACTGCAGCCGACGAGCCGTGATGAGGAGGTTCATCTGTAGAGTAGGTACTGCTCTCCTCTGCAGTTGATTCGTTCGGAATAATCTTATCGTTCGCTTTGGTCGTTGAGTTCTTTTTCGGCGACTGCAAAAGATGAACTAATTTTTAAACAGTATTGCTTAAATGAAAAATGTTCGACTCTCGCAAGATCTGATCTAGGCCAGACAGTGGAGATATTTTTCAAAAATGCTTTATAGAGCCGCCAAAGAGTTAAGCTTAATGCCCATACTTTATTTACGTAAGAATTGCATATCTGTTAAAGAATTAAGATCAATATTTGAAAGAGTTGAAACAAATGAAAAGAGTGGAGAAAGTGAGCAAACGCGGAAATGAAAAAAGGAGCTTAGATATAAATGCTGCCAGAAACGCCTCTCACCATCGAATTCAACTGTATTCCTCTCTGTAACATCAACTTCAGTAAACAGAAGCTCGTAACGCTTGTTTTATACGAACCTATTTTTCTGAAGCAATCCTCCGGAGCGATAAAGTTCGCAGCATTCCAGAGGAAAATTTGTTCACAAGGGCTATTTTTCGTAATACCCACAATGACGTTGTTCGTATGGACGTTCGTTATGCCCCACAACTATATCAAGGCAAGAATAGAGGCCTGCGTAGCCGACGGCTTTCTAGACTTGATGGAATGTGTCCAGAGGGAGCTTTATGCGAGTAGCCGGTTAAATTAAAAATGGCCGCAAATGAAAGATTCCAGAGGAAAATTTGTTCACAAGGGCTATTTTTCGTAATACCCACAATGACGTTGTTCGTATGGACGTTCGTTATGCCCCACAACTATATCAAGGCAAGAATAGAGGCCTGCGTAGCCGACGGCTTTCTAGACTTGATGGAATGTGTCCAGAGGGAGCTTTATGCGAGTAGCCGGTTAAATTAAAAATGGCCGCAAATGAAAGGAGCTATGATAGGATTTTTTAATGACGTAAAAGTCGATAACCTTAGGAATAAGTGCCTTTGCAGCTCGCTTTACGAGCGTCTGTTTCTCTTTCGCATTAGAGGCCTGTAGCCGACGGCTTTCTAGACTTGATGGAATGTGTCCAGAGGGAGCTTTATGCGAGTAGCCGGTTAAATTAAAAATGGCCGCAAATGAAAGGAGCTATGATAGGATTTTTTAATGAC
Organism: Toxocara canis; assembly: GCA_000803305.1. Taxonomy (NCBI): domain Eukaryota; kingdom Metazoa; phylum Nematoda; class Chromadorea; order Rhabditida; family Toxocaridae; genus Toxocara; species Toxocara canis. The sequence goes on from JPKZ01001514.1 coordinate 90,384, forward strand.
GTAAAAGTCGATAACCTTAGGAATAAGTGCCTTTGCAGCTCGCTTTACGAGCGTCTGTTTCTCTTTCGCATTTTTTTTGTTGTCCATCATGCGGTATTGTTCCATTATTTTCTCTTCAAGCTTTTCCTTATGTCGTCGTAATGCCGCAAGCTTCTCCTGAATCATTAATAAATCCAATACAATTCATTCAGCAATAACAATATCATGAAAACCAATGTCGTTCGAAGTTTCACATCGCTGTGCTTGATATTTACAATTTTCACCAAAGTACGATGGGTTTCAAGCGAAAAAATATTGCGAAGGACAATAAACGGTAATATTCGCCGTAAGCGTGGAAAATGACCGAACGAGCCATTCTTTTACGTCATTTTCACAAAAATTGCGCTCATAGATTTAAAAAATATAAGCCCAACTTGTGTAATAGACAACCGCCCGTGTGCGGTTGTCTATTACACAAGTTTGCCCAACTTTAAAATTTGAATTTCAACTTTGAACTTTCAAATTTGCCCAAATTTTTGGCGCTTCGTCATGTTCATATCGGCAATTTCTGTTACATCTAAAATTGCTCGTGGTGAGATATCGCACAAATTCGAATAAATACCTCGCATAATCGTTGTCTCCAGCTAATCAACGAAATCGATGAAACGTCACTATGCTCCTCATCAACAGAGTTATGTCAGAGTAAGAAAATTTCAAAAACACTCTTCAATGAACCTGGAATTCCTTCTGTTCAGCATGATAGTTATCCTTATCGTTCAATGCTCTGGCCAGCAAATCTTGATTCTGTGCCAGTAAGTGGTCTACTTGCCTCACGAGCGTTTTGCTTTCCTCTTCCAGCGTTCGATTCAAATGGTTCAACATCTGAAATATTCAGTACTATACTTAGCACTGAAATACTTCGCAGTGATGTGAAGCGACAAGGGCAGCGGAAGAAACATAAATTTGGCTATTCCAAACAAAGTTCGAGCATGAACTAAGAGAGACGATCATGTTTGATATTTTCTGACATTTGAATTAAGAAGCGCGCTACTCGAAAGAATGTGTGAAACGGTGTCGCATTTGCAGCTTCCTCTTCCCTTAGAGCAACGATGATAAATAACTAGGTTCGATATCGTTAAAGATACTGCCCGGATAAGTCCAAATAATCCATTAGTGGCAAAGGCGAAAAATGACGAAATTTTAGAGCAGGACTTTTGATGAAGAATTTATTAATGAAATTTAGAAATAATGAAGAAAAAGAAATTAGGTCGTTAGAGTTCGCATGCGGAGTTGTGTTTCAACGCAAGCAGCTATTCGACAGCATCGAACATGTTCCGCAACTCTTGGGCGCGCTCAGTCGACACCGAAGAGGTTTAAATCAAACAGATAAGGAGATAAAGTATTCAACCTATGGAACGCAAGATATTTAGTTTACATCGATTTTATGCTGCATTTTCGCGACTTCGAGATCTCTGGCTTGGAGTGCTCTGCTTAGTTCGTCGATATTAGCACTAAGACGCGCAATTGTGGATCGATGTGACTGTTCGGTAATACGCAGCCTCTTAAGTTCCTCTGCTTGCATCTCTGCTTTCCGCTTAAGACTGCTTCTCTCTTGCCTGAAACTTATCTGAGACTGTGATTCGAAAGCATATGCCCAGTTATCGCACAATACATTCTTAACCTCGAACTGCGACTTGTCGACATACGACCTTGATGTGAGCGGTAAGATGGTCGCGAACGGTCGCAGAGAAGTCAGCGCAGGACAGAAACGTAACTGTACCTTCGCAAATAACTATTTCCTTGCTGCAGATTTGCATATTTCGCAACATTCTGCGATTATCGCTGACCATTTTTCCGGCTGGTCTTTTTATCTTATTGGAACATTTGCACCCAAGATAATTTCACGATTTCACGAAAGTCGGAGACCAAGAAGGGTCCCCTGCAGCGATATTATGCTGATCTAATATGTTACTCCACTTTGTCTCATTGTAAACCCCTTCCGTTTTCAACAATATCCACGAAAACATTTGAAGCGCGAAGATTGGTACATCGCCTTTTGCGGACGAAGGTATCTCTAATAACGAAGGTATCTCTAACGAAGGTATCTCTAACAAAGTGGAGTAACCTATTAGATCAGCATAATATGGAACAGGAAGCAGTTCTTGAAAATCGCTTGAAAGTTTGTAGTATGCTTCGTTAATCTCGATAGCGAAATAACCCTCTGATCTGATTGTAGTCATTCCAAGAAAATTAAAAGGGATTGATAAAGGACATGGCCGCATGAGTAGCTAACCTCAAATGCTCGTAGTCGACACGAAGGGTTGTAAGATCGTCTTGAAGGGCTCGTGTTTCCAATTCGCGGCGCTCCTTCTCTTCGGCAATTATCGCCTTCAGTTCCTCACTGTGCCGTCTCTCCCGTTCATTCTCACAACGCATCATTGCAACTTCCTCAGCTGTGCTCTGAAAAACCTACTTTTTCAGAGCACAGCAGAGGAGATTACCAGAAAAACAAGCAACATATAGGCTCGTAGGTTGCCACACAAACGGGTTCTGCATTCGAAAGTAATGGAGAAGTATCACTGACGGCGCTATCACCGTTTCTACGAGGAGAGAAGTACGTGAAAGTGCACAGACAAATTTGCAGTCGATATAAGTGCTTCACGACCGAAGTTCCTCACTGTGCCGTCTCTCCCGTTCATTCTCACAACGCATCATTGCAACTTCCTCAGCTGTGCTCTGAAAAACCTACTTTTTCAGAGCACAGCAGAGGAGATTACCAGAAAAACAAGCAACATATAGGCTCGTAGGTTGCCACACAAACGGGTTCTGCATTCGAAAGTAATGGAGAAGTATCACTGACGGCGCTATCACCGTTTCTACGAGGAGAGAAGTACGTGAAAGTGCACAGACAAATTTGCAGTCGATATAAGTGCTTCACGACCGAAAAAATTCGCAACGCAAAAATTTTCGCCTAATGACGATAAAATATATGGACCTGTACCGGCTAGTTTGTACCGGCTACCGTCACTTGACAGCAACAGGAATGCATCTGAAAGGATATAGCTGTTATGAGTAGATTACGTGCAATGTACTTATCCAATTTGGCCAATGTACCCCGCCCACTCTTAGAAGGCATTGCATTATCGAATGATTACGTGCAATAGCCACATTTTGTGTGTTTGAGTTATTATTTTGGAACGAAAGCATGTACTTCAAAGACATACGATGCGAGCAATCAAAGATAAGCATACTCTCTCCTCATGCGTAAGCAGGAGCTTCAAAGACCACCACAAAAAAATGTTGACCTTCTGATTTTTCAGTTTGAGCTTCAGCTGCGAATTGTCGTACTTAACACGATCGTAGTCAGCAGTCAACATATCATGCAATGTTTGCAGACGATCATGGTCCGAAAGAAGTGCGCTATGCACTGACTGCATTGCATCCTGAAAACCCAAAACTTTGAAATGTAACAGAATTTTATGAACATTACTCCTTATTATTATTCGTTTAAACGTCTTGGCACTAACGCTTACAAGGTAAAGCAACTCATGCTGCCCTTGTCCCCTATGTACACATTCTATCATCTACTTATCCAAGCATTTGCCTCATTAATATGAAAATTTTGTTTTCACTTACCGACGTTGCATCAATAAATGTTCATATATCGTCAATGCGTCATCTAACTCACATATGAACGAAAAGCGCATAAATGTAAAACTGAACACAACTTAGCAAATATGTGCGGCCGTCTGGTTGCAATAATATCGAATGCAAAACTCGATAATTGAATAAGAAATTCGTAAACAAACTTACAAGGTCCACTTTGATTGCTTGCTTCTGTTTTTCGCAGATTTCGATTTGCTTTTGCATTTCGCTGTTATCTTGTCGCAAAAGCTCCTCCTCAAATTGGCTTGATGATTGAGGGGAAATAGCGAAATTTAAAAAAAATAAAGTTAACGTCCAAATAACTTTACAATTACTGAAAATCTACTAATTAAAATTCTCTCTTAAAGAAAGTAACGAAGTCTTATAATGTTTGCAATCTAATGCATTCGAAGAGCGGGCAAGCAATACTTTTTTTTTAAAAAGTGGCAGACAAACATATTTGCTGACCATACCATATAAAAATTGGTTCAAAATAGTTATAAATAAAGTTTCACTTAGTATGTGATATTACTGAAAAAGTAATACAGGCGAAACGTTGATCGTATTTGCAGAAGCCGAATAAATAAAATACTATAACAAAGAAGATCGTTTCAAACAATGAAACCTGAGAAACGATTATACTTAACAAAATCGAAAACAAAGTAAAATTTCGAAAAGTTTTCATTCTCATCATTACACGTGCTAATGTTGTATTTGTTTTTTTTGCTCCAACCATTCAAACTTCGAACCACATACTCGCAGAATACATTTAAATCGAATTCCTGCTCATTACAGTAGTTTTGTTGAATCGGCAGGAAGTAGAATTCGAAGTAATCTAGTTGGATTTTTGATGAAATTAAAGTATCAAAAATGTGTTGTCGCATCATTCAGACGGGAAAGAAGAGGCACAACATTTTAAAAGGGAATCACAGCAAGTAAAATAACACAAAATTAAGTGCTAGATTGCTACGCGAGGCATTTTTCGCAAAAAAGAGAGACCGGTTTTACTCGACTTTTACTGAATGTCGTTCGTTGATTCTAAACGTTGAACGTTTTCCTATGTACGGATGATTTTCTATATACATAAATATATAGATTAATCAATACCTGAAGTTGCAGATTTCTCAGCGAGACCTGTAGTTTGGCCAATTCGGTATGCAACTTGCTGTTACTTGTCTAAAATGAACTCGTTGCCAACAAAATTGTACAACGTTCAGAAAAAATCTACAACAGTAAGATGTGGCAACTGAACTAAAGTTTTGCAAAATATACATGAGGATAATTCTTAACTATCATAGAAACAGCAAAAGAAAGATGACATAAGATAACCTATCACCCCTGACTCTGAAATTTTTTTGCCGCCTCACCTTTCACTTGCATTGATTTTGTGACCTTACTTCCTTTTCCTTCTCTTTTTCCATCTCTCTCTCTCTCTCCCTCTTTCTGCACTTCCTTGTCATTTTCCTTCAAGCGGATGTGGAGATCATAAGAATTTGGATCGCGGCTTGCGGGCATCCCATTGCAAATTTAAAAATGATGAAAGGCGTAGGTTCGTGTACGGATACGCTGATCGCGAATAGAATCCCCCGTAACAGTTTGAGAGTGGGCACAGCTCGCAAGCAAACAATTCGTAGCAAAATTACGCATTGCTTTTGCCAACTGCATATGGTCTCAATAAAATGCAGATATTTTCAAAAAGTCATTCCAGAGACAATTCCAACAGCGAACAAACAAAACGATGTTCCGCAGCTTACACTACCATCCGCCGAGTTCGAACTCATCTTATACGTTACAATGATGCAAAGTGTGAAAAGAGAAAGAAATACATTGCAGAAATCAGCGGAATGATCCGACGAACAACAAAGAGGCGTTGTGCCTAACAAATGGCAGATTATTACATCAGCGAACCACTAAACCAACTGCTTTCATAAATTAGCTATTGTGTCGTTATAGACGTTCACTGCCAAAACCCCATAGACGAAGTGTCGACCACCCCTGGAATCAGACTGCATGGTGGGTGGGCTACAGGCACTCGTAGTGTTGCTCGGCAACAACTGCGTTATGCCGAGATCGTAAATTCCGTAGAGGTTTTTCGACGAAAATTTTTACCCATACATATTTTTGACACCATACGTCATAAAGAACCCCATCCCTCCTTGAAGCGTTGGTTGCACCGATTTTCACTTTCTAATCCAGAAAAGCTCTTCGCACGATAACAGAGAAAGCTTGATGCTTGTCCGCAAACGATGCCTGTTGGCAAGCGTTCCTCAGCTCAACAAATCACCAATGTGTCAAAGCACATGATTTTAAGGAATGCGGTCTGCCGTTTCTTCATATTTCCAACAATTGGAGGCAGGCGACATAAACAACGTTAACGCGAAAAAGCTTGCATGCACAAATTTTAGCGGATATGGCATCGCCACTACAAAAATTTTAGCAGGCACATGTCTCTGCCGTTCCTCAATTAATCTTATGCTACGTAACGCTACAATCAAATCGCGATCAGCATTTACGTCAATCATCGCTTATGAAATCTATAAGCATCGCTATAAGATGAATAATATAATAAAGAACAACAATAAAGCAAACTCTAACCAATCCTCGTTGTGTTTCCTCAATTTCTCTTTTTAGTGACGAAATCTCGGCCGATTTTGCCGAATTTTCCAGTTGTAACTCACGAATTCGTTCTTGTAGAAGGAACACCTGCAAAACATTGGGCACTAGACCTACATATTTCGTTAACATTAGTGTTTAAATTTTTCGATACTTTCGACTCATAGTTTCACGGTTCATTTTGGTTTTTTTTCATAGAGTACCGTCTTACTTTTGGAAGAGAAACGTCAGTTCATCCGGAAAACGATAAGTCTGTTCAAGGTAGGTAATATACAAGTTCAGAATTTCAATACACAAAGGCAAAAGAATACCCGTGGTTCACAGCTGTAAGCTAAAACATTCCACTGTTGAGAGAAGCAATCAATATCTTGAGCAGCAATTGTAAGTCAGGAATTTTGCTTACCTGCTCCTTGACGTTCCTATTCTCTACGGTAAGTTCACGTAATCGGTCGTCAGCTTCATTTGAAATGTGACCATCGGATTTTCTGGAAAGAGTTAACTGAAAAAGTTTGGTAGCGAAGGACTTTTCCCAACAGCAGACACCACCTAGACTTCATGGCGCTTTGGAATTAAAATTTCTCAACGATGCTCAGCGAATTCTTTCAATTGACAAAATTAAAAAGACGTTAGGTGTGGTTCATTTTTAAAAATTGGAGTGAAGGAACTAAATGATATACATACCTTGGCTTACGCGAGGGAAAATTATTTCCGGCAACTTAATCGAAATGGTCTTGCCCTTCGAAAATTATAATTAATGCGCATCACAGAAACGTTTGTTTTTCATTTTTAGCACCCTTTGCGAAATTTGTAATTCAAACCTCGCGCTCGGCTTCTTTCGAATAAAACTATTAAATACGGTAACAATCTATTCGTGCTACTCTGCACTTGCTTCGTCGACATGAGCGTTCGGTTCCGATCTTACAGGAACATGCAAGTGCGCAAATTTTGCTATGAGGGAGTTGGAATGAGCGATAAATGAACGAGCTCTGAGGAAATGTTAATGAATAAGGCACTTGTGTCGAATAAGGCACTTGTGTCGCAGCGATCCTTTCCACTGCTTGCACATTTCCGATAAAAACGGGGAAGAGGAAGGGGGGAAATAGGAAGCAGCTGCTTCACTTAAGCCTCCTGTGTGGACGCCACTGGATACGAGCGGATCACTTTTTGAAAAAAAAAATCGCCAGCATACATTTGCATCGCGATCTCCAGGTTGCAAAATATACCTCAGTTTTTCTATGTCATTTCGGAGATCCGTAAGTTCGGCGATTTGCGTTTGCTGCTGTACTCGTAGAGCATCTGCTTCACGTCTAGCAGTCGTGAGTGCCTTCAAGATGACGTCGTCGATGGCCATCACCATGACTTCATCATCGGAAGGCACTTCACATCTGCCACCGTTCAGCTGGATGGTGGCACAAACCGAACGTAGCCGTGCGATCAGATCTCCATAACGCGATTTTTCGGCTACTAAATCTTCCCGCAAACGATCTGTCTTCTTCATCTCCAACTCTAGCTAAAATATTTGTGAATAGCTGTGGATCGATAAATTCAACAAGCACAAACTCGCAAAACTGGAGGGATTACGGACTCGGCCCCTATAAGGCAAAACGCTTCATATAGCGCATTTCGCCGTCTATCCCGTTCAATTTCACTTCGATGAGCCCTCGCTTAACCTCAAACACTGCCGACTAAACGCAGAGGCAATCAACGAATGGATAGGAAGTGCGACCAGCGAAGTTATTACGAAAATCAAACGACACTGGAATCGCTCCACCTCCCATAAAGTTAATAACTTTCTAACCAGTAAAGAAAGTTATTTTGGAGGAAGCTTTATTGCTTCATGAGGACTCGCAAAACTGGAGGGATTACGGACTCGGCCCCTATAAGGCAAAACGCTTCATATAGCGCATTTCGCCGTCTATCCCGTTCAATTTCACTTCGATGAGCCCTCGCTTAACCTCAAACACTGCCGACTAAACGCAGAGGCAATCAACGAATGGATAGGAAGTGCGACCAGCGAAGTTATTACGAAAATCAAACGACACTGGAATCGCTCCACCTCCCATAAAGTTAATAACTTTCTAACCAGTAAAGAAAGTTATTTTGGAGGAAGCTTTATTGCTTCATGAGGATGAATCTGGAGAGGTAAAGATGGAATCCCTCAAGAAGAAAGTAAATAAAATGCGCAAGATGCATACTTGTTGTGCCATTTGCCGCTGTTCACCTTGCACTTCATTAAGACGATTTTGCTTCTCAGCAAGCATTTGCTCGTTTGCTTCGAGTCGTTTCTCAACGTTTTCCAACTCGCAAAACTGGAGGGATTACGGACTCGGCCCCTATAAGGCAAAACGCTTCATATAGCGCATTTCGCCGTCTATCCCGTTCAATTTCACTTCGATGAGCCCTCGCTTAACCTCAAACACTGCCGACTAAACGCAGAGGCAATCAACGAATGGATAGGAAGTGCGACCAGCGAAGTTATTACGAAAATCAAACGACACTGGAATCGCTCCACCTCCCATAAAGTTAATAACTTTCTAACCAGTAAAGAAAGTTATTTTGGAGGAAGCTTTATTGCTTCATGAGGATGAATCTGGAGAGGTAAAGATGGAATCCCTCAAGAAGAAAGTAAATAAAATGCGCAAGATGCATACTTGTTGTGCCATTTGCCGCTGTTCACCTTGCACTTCATTAAGACGATTTTGCTTCTCAGCAAGCATTTGCTCGTTTGCTTCGAGTCGTTTCTCAACGTTTTCCATATTCATCTGTTTCACTTTAATTTCATCAATGCGTTGCTCCAGAATTTCATTGCGATCCTGAAATAGTTCACTTCGTTCATGGCATTTAATTCCCATAGCTAACATTACAAACGTACCCGGGAAATGTTGAAGTGGAGGGAAGCGCTTTAAAAGATGCTACAGGAAAAAATTCTGAATTCTGAGGAAAAAAACAGGAGAACTTCTACTAATAAAAATGCATGATTGATGCTCTGCTATATGCGCCCATAACATTGATTTCGGTGAATAAGATGTTTTCAAAATCTTCTAGTTTTACAATTACAATTATATAATTTATGTTCCTTTGAAATACAGCTAAATTACGAGTACATAACCCCATTTGAAGTACAGTTGTATAACTTCTTTAAAATCTCACACAGCTTGACATATAAAATATCAGTTCTGCGACGAGTTGTATAACACTGGTCGAACAGGAGTAATAACAACGAAAAGAAACATTGAGAAATTATGAGATCTTTGGGTTTTTTGAAGGAAAACCTCTGAAACCACATTCAAGTGCTTCATTTCTCGCTGACAATACAACGATAAAAGATGCAGCTGAACGCTACACTAACTCTTACATTATCATCTCGGAAATATACAGTAGCACAGTTCACGGAACTCCACTGAATAAAGTCCTACTCTAAACAACGGAGGAGTGGGTAAGAATGCGCTTCAACAACATTACAGTACTTTCCGTGTCTGATTCAATCGAAAATTGCAGCCTTTTGCTGCAGAACTTTCTCAAATTGACTTTTGCGGTATCACAGGTGAAACGACCAGTTGTTTACCTAATATAACTGAGAATATAGATAGGTCTAGAATGTTTAAGCACTAGAATGAAGGAAGGAGAGGCTGATTCTGCTTCGCGAATTTATGCGCAGCAACCATGGCTTTTACGACACTACTCTATGTAAACCGAGTGTTTTAAATCAACTTTGCAGTTCATGGTTCCAGTGAATACCTTGAGAGCATTCCTGTCCATTTCCATGCTCCTTTTCAGTTTCTCGGTGTGTGCGGCAGCCTGTTCAGCTTTCTGAATATCTTGAATGAGCCGTTCATTCTCGCCCCTCAAAACTTTTTGTTCAGCACGAATCTTCTCTAGCTGTTGCTCGAGCTCGAGCTTTTCCTCACGAGCATTTTCCAGCAATCGCCCGTTTGTCATTGCCGTCGCTTCGAATTCTCGTGTCTAAAATACCTTTTTCATCGGTGCTCTACATATCTCTTACTAAAAAATACCGGCAGTTGTACAAAACAGTTTTTCCAGCTTTCGCGAACCGACTCAACTGATGGGGGGAGGGAGAAGATAGAGACTTTATTGCTGACATTTTACTAGAATTTCACTAAAATTATAAGCCATGTTTTTAAAACTGCGCAGTATTTTAGCTTCCAAGAAGTGGTGTGCCGCTTTTGCATTCAATGGGGTCTTGACAGTGTCCCCTTTGAAATAATACCTTTCGATCAAGATCGTCTTTCACTTCTTTCTGGAAGTCAGCCTGGAACTCGGAAAAATTTCTTCTCGCCTCATGAAGACTTTGCTGAGCGGAATCTCTTTCTGACTTCATAACATCGTACATTTCACATGCCTGAAACGAGTAGAACTTCATTTCAAACTGATGACCTTTTCTGACTGAAAAGAAAGACGGGAAAGCGTGAAGTTTCGGAAATAGTAAGTATTCGCTAAGGGGTTATTTCGAGAAGATGGTTAAAAGTGATAATGCGGAAATTTTCTTTTTATTTTATGGATTATCGCTTTTTGCCTAAGAAGTCTCAGTCACTTCCCAGTTCAAAGACAGCTTCTTCACATTAGTTACTTTGATATTATATTCAATGACCTATATCGTTCCGCGACCAAGAGACCCACGCGAAAATTTATGGCCTCATTATTCGCACGTATATGTACTGTAGTGTATGTGCACCATGTATATGTGCATATGCACAGTTTGAGGCCTCATAATGGATGCGGCTTACCATCCGCATCCGCATTATGAGGCCTCAAACTGTGCATATACACATATACATGGAGCATATAAACTACAGTACATATACATGCGAATAATACATAGTCTAATATAAAACGTATATAAATACGGATTTGGAAAGAACTGCTCAAAAAATATGCAATGGAAGATAAGCAATCATCAAGCTTGCTGCATAAAAACTTAAATAACGTCTGCACAATCGAAACGACGAAATGATTGTAACGATGGCCGGTGCTGACCATAAAATTGCGGGCAAACACAACTCGTAAATATTTTAAGGCAGCAAAACTTAACAACGCACTCAATATTCGTCGCAAGAATGGCTTAAGCCTCCAACCTATACCACGAGCAAGATATGCTTGAAATGGGTCAGAATGTTTATATACGCCATATTTCGACGTTTTTGAGCGATCCTCTCGGTAAGCCTATGCTGTTTTTAATATACGTCCATGGTAGTAGAAAGGAAAGGATTTTATAATTCCCTTTCTTTTTCGGTGCCATCTGAATAAGCACGATTCTGGAAATTCGCAAAAAATAGATTTGTAAGTCGTATAGTTTATTGAACGAGAAACGTGTTATTGAAGCCTTGTTCGGTTAACTGCCATCTCACTTTTGGCCCATGATAAGCAAAAATGCGTAGGATGACTAGAACAAGATGGATCGCGTGCTTGGAGAGAAAATAATCAGTTCGGAGAAAGTTATTGTTTTGTAATTGTACGATCACACCAACTCACAATCTTGAAAGCTGACATCTCATTCAAACAAACTTCAACACATACGCATTGACTAAAACTCAAAGGCAATATTTCATTGGTTTGTTGCTATACTGTAAGAAACAAAAACGACAGCTTTCTTCGAGAGTAAATTCTTCAACACATCTGCATAGGTAAGATCGAATTCATGCTAAATGATTTTAAAAGCTTATATGGAGCATTAAAGCACACTTCAATATTTTCTGTGAATATTGTCCCTAGCAAAGCATTCCGCATTGTAAATTATTTTTTGATCCTTCTTAACAAATGAAAACATGATAGATTCGTCAAATCTCGAGTACGCTAGTCCGCTACAAATTCCAAAAGTCTCTATTATTTATTGATTTAATTAAACCCTCATCCTCTTAATTCTTCATTCTCTTGAACAACGAGTGGGAATTAGCGTCAGACGGCTAATTAGACTAGCCGATTTCGTAGACTGTTAACAAATTACGTAGTTTGCATTCACATTTCAGCTGATCTGATAGCCCGCGTCAATCTCCACTGAAGATGTGAAACAACCCGATCTGTGAACGCTAATTTCGTCTTTCTGCAACGCCATCCGTAGGAAAAACACCTCAACTGACTGAAAAATGATCGCAACTTTTCTGTCGAGTTTAGGTGCCTATAACTTCGTAAACGGATGGACAGGTCAGAAAATGGCATGGAACTGAACCTTGATTGTCGGTTATACCTATCAAATTCCACAACTCTTGCGTGGGCGCTTCCCAGGCTGAAACTAATGGATATGCGGATAAGCGGAAACCAAAACAAACACATAGATATGATCAGGACACCGCAATAATGCGGTATTACTTAGCGCAGGATTTGGCTGATCAGTTGATTAAGTTTGCCTTAACGGTCGGTGGGCTAAGACGATATCTCAAACGCATTATAAGTCCCCTCCGTGACAGCTCAGGTTATTTAAGTAAATACGACATTGGTACATATGGCGAACCGTACGCTTTGGTTTAGTGCTATCATGAGGAGTTGGAGCATGCGTCTTTGCCTCTGATGATGGCATCACGCTATGACGGTAAATAAAGCGCTCACTCGCTACGGAGATGAAGCGCTCTTAGCAAAACATCGCGTACGAACCCGTACGCTTTGGTTTAGTGCTATCATGAGGAGTTGGAGCATGCGTCTTTGCCTCTGATGATGGCATCACGCTATGACGGTAAATAAAGCGCTCACTCGCTACGGAGATGAAGCGCTCTTAGCAAAACATCGCGTACGAACTCTAAGCAACAGATAAGTGAAATAGACTAGCAAGCATGCATGACCCCAACAATGAACTTCTCGTAGTTACTGTAGAGGTATTCGAGTGTTAGTACAATTGCATTATTTGATTTCGTTAACCCTGCAACGAATGACGGTTGCATCACTCATATAGGATATGGGTGGGCATATTGCATAAATAAATGTGATATTTGTTGTTGGGCGCACCGCTTACGGTAAACGCCTCGTTAGAATATAAATATGTGAAGAACGAAATACAAACTGAAGACTACTGTACCTCCTTGTATTGTGCATTCAGCTGAGCGAGTGTTATTTCTAATTGTTGTAGTTGACGGCTGGCGATCGCATTTTCCTCATTCTTTTGCGAGAGTTCGATTTCGGCGCGCAGAAGCTTGGCACGAATCTCACCAACTTCTTCACTCTCTCTGAACACCGCAAGGCATTAATGTGCTCCGCAAACATATTTCATTTGATCGACTTCATCGGATTAATGAAAGCAAAACCTCTCACAACAGTTAAACTCAGGCTAATTTCAAACAGTAATCGCTCTTGCCCCCATTCTGAGAATACAGGTCGAGTGCAGCAGTCACAATATTTGCATGGATTTTCCGAGGTGCAGAAACGATGTGAATGACCCTGCAATGAAGGGCTTTGTTGTTCAATCTGGTGAGTACCTTCTGGCTCGCAGCATGTGTTGCTCTTTTAAGCCGTAGTGCTCCCGATCTTAGAGACGGCCATTATTCTTGTTTAGAAGCCCGCAAGGAGTACTTTGGAGAGACCATGGTCTGTTTGACTTTGCGGTTATAGACTAAAGGGGCATCGTTAATAGCCCCAGCAAGCACTGGTGATTGTTGGGGAAGAGTGACGTGATGGTACTGTGATTGAGTGGACGCTGGCATCAATGCTCTCGCTGTTCGTAATCCACGCTTTTACCTTTTTTGCTATTAGCTTTACTATAAATACAAAAGTGAGACTTGATAAACAAACGTTTAGTAGCAAACGACAGCTATGAAGTGCGAAAAATTTGCGAGTAAACATTCAAACGTGCCCATCAACTACCGCAAAAAAAAATCATCGCACGATTTTGGATTCCTATCGCAGCGTATGCAATTTTTGTATAATCGATGCACAGCACAGATAGCGAATGCATCAACTCCAATACGTCAAACGAACAAAAAAAAACGATTCAGAAAGGAGAATTCCGCCTCGGTGAAAAAGAACTTTCAGAAAAGATATAATTTCATAAAAAACTAAACATCGAATCACCATCGTGCATCTTCTTGGACACCACAAAACAAACATTAAAATAAATTTCAAATCAGAAACAAAAAATTCTCGACTAACCCTGTCGTCTGTAGTTTGCTTTTAAGTTTACGATTCTCCAACTGTAACTCCAAAATTCGTTTTTTGTCATCATCGGCCATTTGGCTACCTAGAGAGCCAAAGTCTTCGCGTGCACTTCGCTCTTCGCTCAGGCTCTCAATTCGCCTTTCGAGAGCGGCGCTCTTCTGCTGCTCAGCCTTCAATTCTCTCTCCAGTCGACCATTTTCGAGTATGAACTGCTCTATTTTTTCCCTTTCCTAAAACTTATTAGACTAAAGCACTCAAGCATGAAGCCAGATTAAGCGTCTATGAACATCCTCATTCGAGCCACTTCGACTGATGAAAACCTCAGAGAGCCGTTCGTTTTTTTGTGCCATTATTTCGGCGTGCTCAATTGCTTTCAAGCAGTATTTTAGATCCAACGAAGAACCAGATATTATGCGGATTAATGCAACGTTTTGTGGGCCACGAAACTGAGTCTTGAGCCATTCTGATGTCATTACACCCTTCCGCTGTGTAAGCCACTCTCGACTGATGAAAACCTCAGAAAGCCGTTCGTTTTTTTTGCGCAACTATTTCGGCGTGCTCAATTGCTTTCAAGCAGTATTTTAGATCCAACGAAGAACCAGTTATTATGCGGATTAATGCAACGTTTTGTGGGCCGCGAAACTGAGTCTTGAGCCATTCTGATGTCATTACACCCTTCCGCTGTGTATAACGTTTCGCTTATTACAGCACGAGACAACGGTGAACAAAGCCGAAAACTTATAACGCCTGTATGCAGCAAAAGACTTCCCACCAACGAGCCATTACCTAGCCCAACCGGTATCACCACATCGATGGCGACCAATAGCGATGCTGATTGAATTTCTCAGCTGCGTAACTTTGCGCTGAGCAAGAAAAGAGTAATATGCCTCATAAAGTACATTAGTTTTATTATGATTAATTGTAATATTAGTTTCATTGCGATCAAATGTGATGCACTCTATTTAGAGAGCAATTGTGGAGTACATTTTCATCAGAATACTAGATAACATCACGTTTATCAAATTCATTGTGCACAGCACAGAAAAATAAAACACGAAAGAAAGCTAAGAAGTCATCGCATTAAAGATTATATCTCTTGCTATCCCCAAATTTCTACTCGTAATTTCATCTACCGAAAAAAAAGGAAAAAAAACGCTCTAGTTATAAGCCGAATCAATTAATTATTCAATTAGTCAACATTAATTATTAATGTTTTACGTTACCTTACGAACCGTAAATGGCACTTTCTTTTTTGCCACGAGGATGACGACAGTGAGAATGCACAGCACGCATGGGAGCACCAGTGAGAGCATCGCAATACGTTTTAAAAAATGTGTCGCATATCGCAAAGTGATCTTCATTTCGAGCGATTACACCAAAGCGCACTCTCAATGCCGTACGCTGCTTATGCGTTCACACACCCACCATACTCACTAACGCTACTTCTCACGATTTTAAAACAGCTGGAGAAGCCGTCATGGAAAACCAGAATGTTAGTCAATGGGATGGCAAATTCGTTTCAGATCCAGAAAAAAATGGGCAGAATCAATTCAGAAGAGAAAACCAGTAGAACAACCGGAAAGCAAAAAATCTGAGAACTGCTCCTAGCCGATGCCGACGATAAACAAGAGTTCCCTGATCACTTTCTTTCCTCATGGGAGCAATGTTCACCACGTTTAGACTCGTTTGGCCAATCAAGTCTACTGCAAGGAATATCAACAAGTACTTAAGCAGTGAAGGAATGATAAACTGAGTGTCCAAACCATTCACTCATATGGAAGTTTCCCGAAAAACTGAGGAGTGGGAAACACATAAGCTAATATTTACCCATTCAATAAACACCTCAAAACTGTCATTCTCAAAACACCTCAAAAATTAAAGCCTTCAATGATTCCCATCTCTTCGTTTCACGACGCAAAAAAATAATACTGCTATGGAAACAATGAAATAAGCAGCCAGAATGGTCGACACAGTAAAAAATATTTAGGAAGAAACGAAAGTTCTCCGAGCGAATGAAGACGACAACCAATAGTAATTGCTTTCGGGGCAACATTTACATTGTCTCTTCTCTTTTCGTCGAAATGAAAGAAGAAAAAAGTGATGATAAATTCGAAGAAAATAGCACCGCATCAGTTTTTGCGTTTTTTTCGTCAACCTTTAAGCAAACAGCAATTTGCCGTTATCGACGGTAGACCCTTTTCAAAATTTAATTGCCGTTATAGTACGCAAGGACTTCTAAGAAGTGACTGTGTTGATGAATGAATGATCGATCTCTACAAATATCGTTGCGGCAAAAAGCCCTCGGAATAGTTGCACTTGAACAGCGCACATTAGAAACAGTCTATGAAGTGACAACAAAGCACTCATCAAACACAAAATGTTTGGAGCCTTCAGCAAATCTTTTATGGAACTTCTAAATCATACTTAATCGATTACTAATTACTCAAAAAAAACGGTCAAATTCAAAACGTCAGATGATTCAAATATTCCAACAACTGATGCATTTCTTCATAATTATGCGACTTATGCGATGCCTTATGAAGACGTAAACGGTTTGTTGTTTCAATGAAAAGACGTTAAGATCTGGTTTATTTCATTTAAAATCAGGTCGAAGTGCGAATTTCATCACTAATTGACATAAGAAGTGCATATGGATTCGCCACTGGCGAACTGGAGTGGTACTATTTCCAGTGCTTGTTGGCAAATGTCGTTCACTTTTTGAATTAGGTCATCTGCCTTGTTCCTAATCGTCTCCAGAATGCATACGCAAAATAAGGCTTCCATTACTATGATGAAAACAAAGTACCACAGTTGTAATTGTAGTAGCTCAACTGTAACTCACGGCTTCTAAACAAGCAAAATAAGCCTATCACTTATCATCTTAGCAACTTTGAACGAATACTGCGTTCGATTAAGTTTTCGCGATTTGCGATCAGAAAGTTCTAGAAGAAAATGGTACATAGAAAAGTAACAACAAACCCCAGTCATATTCAACTGCAGCTTCTTCATTTGATTTTGGCATTCCGCCAACTTTGATTCTAAATCGAGCTGTGCACTCGCTTTACGCTGACTTTGTTCCAGTTGTTCCTCGAGTACAGAGCATGATTCATGCATAAGATCATTCTCTTCTTTGAGTTGCTGCAAAACGTACCAATTTCTGAACAAGGAACTCAAACTACTTGTTACGTTGCTCTTTCCATTATCAATCCTCTTTCGCCCTTCTCATAAAACAGACCATTTATGCTCTTTGGGGCACCTTCCTCATTCATGCGAGTTTCCACAACGTATCCGAGCATTGCAACATCAGTAAAAAAGTATGATGCAGTGAATGGGCCTACAATTTGCGTAATGCTTTGTTTCTGTTATCTGCGTTTTCCTTAGGTATTTTGTTCCACTAACCATTTTCGGCTGTTTAGATTGCCTTTTTGATAACGCATTCTTCACATTACGATACGAACGCAACATTTGAAAACGCTAACGGCAAGGAGATCGGAAAACCCGTTTAGAAATGGAATATTCTTCATTTGATTTTGGCATTCCGCCAACTTTGATTCTAAATCGAGCTGTGCACTCGCTTTACGCTGACTTTGTTCCAGTTGTTCCTCGAGTACAGAGCATGATTCATGCATAAGATCATTCTCTTCTTTGAGTTGCTGCAAAACGTACCAATTTCTGAACAAGGAACTCAAACTACTTGTTACGTTGCTCTTTCCATTATCAATCCTCTTTCGCCCTTCTCATAAAACAGACCATTTATGCTCTTTGGGGCACCTTCCTCATTCATGCGAGTTTCCACAACGTATCCGAGCATTGCAACATCAGTAAAAAAGTATGATGCAGTGAATGGGCCTACAATTTGCGTAATGCTTTGTTTCTGTTATCTGCGTTTTCCTTAGGTATTTTGTTCCACTAACCATTTTCGGCTGTTTAGATTGCCTTTTTGATAACGCATTCTTCACATTACGATACGAACGCAACATTTGAAAACGCTAACGGCAAGGAGATCGAAAAACCCGTTTAGAAATGGAATAGGATTTTTGTAATATGGTGAAGTCAGCATAGATTTTAAAAAATGAGCAGTCTCAACAAAAACGAGATACGACTTCGTTTATAGCTGGCTAAATGTATTATTGCTTTGCGAAAGGCTGCTTTTGATGCGAACAGAAAATTAGCAAATACTACAAAGATATTGATTAAAATAATCTAGCTGCGTAATGAATCGATCTACTATAAATAAGGAGGTGTATGTGATCAGCATCAATAAAATTACTTTTTAAAACACTCAGTGCTCAGAAAGAAATTGTTGAGATAGAACCGGTTTGGAATAGACACCAATGCGGTGGTAATTCGTTATAAAGAACTTATCGCAGATGAATACCCCCGATCGTAGTGAAAACAGTGTCTCTCGTTCATTAGTTAATTCATCTAATTAGTGCAGCCGTTCATCATACGATGCGAACGTTTCAAATGTTCTAATATCGGGGGACTTATTGTGTAAGACAACAAGAATTATCGATATAACGAGCTGAGAAAAGCGTTAAATCGAAAAGGGCGTCTTCATGAAAACAATTGAAAGTGCCTTTTCATACGAACATATAATTTCACCAATTTACTACGAAGCGCACATTAATTTAAAACAAATCTAGTTTTGTTTTAAAGCATAGCTGTTTCTAAACTACGCCAAACGCAAAGATACAATTGTACGCTGATAAAAGTTAGGCATTCAAATTAAGGATGAAATTTAAAAAAAAAAGTTCAACGCATCAATGCACGCACAGTGATCCTCGATTTGAAAAATTCCATTTCGGCCAGTTTCTCCCTCAATTTCGTATTTTCGGTCTCCAATCGTTCCATCCTTGACAGCTGTAATAATATTCACTCAAATGAGTTCAAACAGAATACAAAACTACGGTCGCCGCACAATAAGTACTTCTTTAAATCAAAAAACACATTTGTTCTTCGCAAAAATCGAACAACTGTAACGCTTTGGTCTTGCGGCAAATTGAACGCGCGTTGTTTTATGCATTAAATGAATAGATTGTAAAATGAAGAAAAAGTTTATGAGACCATAATGCCATTGGATTACTTTGATTCGAATTGCTACCATAATTACGAGACATATTGTTGCATGAAAATATTCAATCCGTTATGGTACGGAAAGCTCATATATTAAAGAGATATCCTAAATTTGAAATAAGTGGACAATGGTGTAAGAATGCTTTTCAGTATTTATCATAAACGAAATCATACTCTTTGAGGAAGGTGCTAAATGAAAAAAAAATATCGCAAAAATAGAAAGATAAACGCTGCAGTTCAATCAACCAAAAATCTTCAGAGTATGATTGGATACTTTTATGACGCTTAAAGAAATTAAAACGAAAACGAAAACGAAAACAGGAGTTCATGAATACATTTTCAAACGCTTGGAGAATAGGCTCGAATATTCAGCATTGTTTTACTTAAAAGATTTAAATTTCAAATCCAATAGTTCCTCCTTCTAAAATTAGAAAATTCTCTAACGAGTTCTCTAATAAAGTGTACAGATAAGGATGAATAGGCAAGAAACGATCATCTGGTTTCACCAAGTTTGGCGTTAAAGAAAAAAAGCTGCACAAACGTCTATCTCGCTGAACCCTTCCCTATTCCTATGTGCGCATCTGCCCTTTTCTCACAGATGTGTAACGCAACGTATCGCTAAATCATTCTTTAACGCCAACATCTAACACTTTAAAATAAACAAACATCTTCGAATGGCGTCTTCCTTCAACAACATTTACTCTTTGTAAGTATAACCACTAGTCAACAATGTTGTTCCCTCTTGGAATTTGAAAACCATTTTCGAAAAAGATTTCTGCAGTCATTTATTATTTCTTATATAAAGTCACTTATTTAAAAAATCATTATTAGGAACAAAGAAAAAAGAACCGTATAAATGAGTTATAAACTGTTCCTTTACTGGCCTAACATAACGCAACTCAGCAACTATAATGAACCTATTTACGCTCTTGAAGCGTTTCGCTTATAAGGAGAAACAAAATATGCAACACTGACTGCTCATGCAAGAGAAATAATAAACGTTGCAAATTTCGCAACTAAACCTAAATAAAAGATTATGATTGATATGAATGGACAGTGATTTATGATAGGAATTTGTTCTTTTGATCCCTCAATTCCAGTTTGAAGCATATAAACTGCTCATGAATGTGGCGACTAGCACAATAGTGCGCCATTTGAAAAATCGGCTGATTTTCGGCACTCCCATAATACCGATTTGTTCTATCAAAGTACTACAATGAGAACAATCAACGAATTTCAACTTTATGCTATTCGAGAGGAACATTTGTTTGAGGCTATAACTCATTAATGAGGTAAAATTTTTTGCACAATAATAACGTTTGAAATATAAGAAAGCAAAATTTAGAACTGTAAGCAACTCGCAAATCATAGAAACCGTTCGAGCACAACGATCGCACACTTTGTTGCCATCAGTGTTGTGTTCCGCATATGAGAAACGTTTCCTTACAACGTATAAGCTTAATTTACACGAGTTCCGTTCATTTTGCTAACCACCATTAATCTTCGACAATTACATTTTCAGTGGATTGTCATACCACAATCACAATGATCTCCTGCTTCGATTTCACGTTGTTGTAGCTTCATATGAAACTGCCCGAGATGAACTCTCATAACAAGGCTAAATAATAATAATAAGAAAAAAAAACGATTACCTTATGTTGCAGGCAATCGAGTTCATCACGGTAATCCTTGGCCGCCCTTGCATCCTTAATTAGTTCTAACCTTTCTTGCTGCATTTTTAGCACATCCGCCTCACGTGCCTCCAATTCGTCACGTAGTTCGGCTACCAGCTCCTCTTTTTCCTCACTAAAAGCAGCACTCAAGGAAATTCTTTAACATTTGGCAAACATGGCTTCTATATATAGGTAAACACATTATATAGTCATGTCAAAAAGACCAGTAATAATTTTATGATAGAGAATTTTAAATATCATGGAAAAAAGATGATATGTTTCATGCAAACAATTATGATCATGTTTACGCTCATCGTAAATAATTTTGCCAATTCCATGAGTTCATAGACAGCGATTGTCTACTAATATCATTTAGATAGCACCTCTTTCGAACTTTTTTTGCGTTTGCGCATTTTTCATTATCACATACACCAAAAATACAACAACTAGTGCTTGAGCTTTTCGTTCTAAAAACCAGTTAACAATACGAACGACCAGCAATTCAATTAAAGATATTTTATGTAATACAAGGGGGGTCGATCGTAACTTCACAATTTCAAAATTGGCGATTCCATTCAAATACCAACTTTGCATAAAACGAGCGTGATCATGGAGAATAATCCGCCCAGTGGTTCAATATTTGAAACGCGCAACAATGAGCGATATATGCAGCAATTTCACTGTGTTGTCAACTCGTTAAGCCGATCGGATTTTCGTTGATGAAAAGAATTCATCGAATTTATCAGGCAAACTGTTCGGAAAAGATCGCACACCGGCATTCGCAACAAAGAGATTTTCAACAGAAGCAAAGTGAAAAATTTATATACATATATATGCGCATATATATATATATATATAACAGTAACAATAAAAACTAAAACGCTATTAAATCTCGTCAGCACGTCTAAGCGGCTCCGATAGTCATTTAGGCCTAAAACTTTTACAGCTAGCACTGATTTGCAAAACAGTGTCTATATCAAACGATTCTTTGCCCAGTCCAAGAGGTAGCACCTCATGGAAAGTAGATATGGACTCGATGACAGTCGAGAAAGGCATAAAGTAGCCGCTGGAAAATCCGCAAAAAGAAATGTGACTTGGGCATTAACTCGAATTTTTCCATGAGGCATTTCTTTGAGGCAAAAATTATGAAGACAAACAGAAACAGTCAAAGGGAAATTTCGGTTTGTTTCGCTCTTTTCTGCCTCCTAGGACTTTGGTTCTGGAAAGAAAGGTTTCCTTCCTGAGTCTTAGAATGCAAAATTTTTAAAGCTAGCACAAAAGATTAAGATAACTATTGGGCTCCCAACAAAAAAAATGTGGAGTCAAATTTTGGTTCAATGTGCTTCTCGGCACCACTAAAACATTGGGCTATGCACATTCAATTAAGAGAATTTGCCTCACAAATTTTCTAACAAACCTGACCATTTTACTTTGTTCGGAAGTAACACGTCCACGCTTAGCGCCCATACGACGATAATCGATTACTATATTGATACGGTTCGTAAATCCCAACTGTTTATAAAAATCGGTTGACGCTAGTTATTTATTGAAAACAATGTTTCCCATGGTCACCACAACAAATTGTTCAGTTGACCACCTCGACGTTTCTTATTTTTGGTTAAGAGATTACACCCGAAACCATGTGAAATGGCTGAGAGACGTCAGTTTTCGGCAGCCAGAAGAACGGTAGAGAAGTGACGCAAAAAAACTGCAGCTCAAAATCCACGGAAATTTTAGCCCGAAATTGGCGGACCATGCGCATGTAAGCGCATATAAAATGACCGATGATAAAAGCATGAAATAAGGGGCCATGCTTGCCGAATAGACTTTCGAGACATATACATTCATACTTTTGTGTTGCAATAATCTCTAACTGAGAGGCACGCAAATTTGAGGAATTTTCAGGCAATCCAGCAATAAGCTGGTATAGTAAAGGGTTGAAAATTTTGCAGATCCCTGTCATCTAAGCATGCACAACTTTCTGGGGCTGACCTAGGTGATGACGGGGACGTATGAATATGGCTAGATTTACTATCTGCTTTATATTTCACTCGTGTTCGCATCTGAACCCACTCCAGTACTGGATACCGCCAAGAATTCTTCAACGGGAGCGATTGATCAGAAACGATTTTTCGATCGCACAATAAATGCGTCGTGTACGGCATAAGAAAGGCACAGCTTGCATAACTGTCGCGAAAGATGTTCATAAATGAGCTGATCGATGCCCTAAACGCGTTTCGGTTAGCAGCTCTATTTAAATGGCTTTAATGTTGAACATGCAAAGCCCTGCAGATTATTTTTGGTGTATCTGAAGCTATTCGTTTGGAAGTTGTTGCGAGTTGAGGTGCTCATTAACATGCAATCTGCGACCAAGGAGCATACAGTTCGTTGTCGATGGAATGAAAGCAAGTGAACGATGCCCCGAAAAGTGAATTTGGAAAGTTTATCAGCGCGACAAAAACGAATGCATGATTTATATTACAGCAAAGCGGATGAAACACAGCAACTTAGATAACCTAGATCACTTCAATGCTCATGAACACCCTCACAGACCATTTGCGGTCCGTAGGAACGTTTGCATGTTAAACTTGCGGCCGACGACCCAAAATGCTGCCAATCAGTGATCTACATTTACTTCCGTTCAAATGAAATCGAAGTGAACTGACTAAATTCTGAAGACGATGAATAATGTTGGCACAGTGGAAAGATCTGAGCGACAAAAACGAATGCATGATTTATATTACAGCAAAGCGGATGAAACACAGCAACCAACTTAGATAACCTAGATCACTTCAATGCTCATGCACACCCTCACAGACCATTTGCGGTCCGTAGGAACGTTTGCATGTTAAACTTGCGGCCGACGACCCAAAATGCTGCCAATCAGTGATCTACATTTACTTCCGTTCAAATGAAATCGAAGTGAACTGACTAAATTCTGAAGACGATGAATAATGTTGGCACAGTGGAAAGATCTGAATAAAAACAGAAAAAAAGAAATTTCATTTGGCAAGTCATTATAGCAAATGGCGATGATTGTCACGGGCCACTCAAGATATGCTTGCTCTTTGATGACTCATCCCATTCCCGGTTTCATAAACTATTTGCAAATGGCGAAGAATTTTATCCTACCCAACCGCTTGCACAAATTTTCTACTCATTTGTAGTTTTTCTTCGAGTGAACGGTAGAAATGGTGCGAACTGATCGGTTGAATCAAAATGCAAAAACCACAGATTTTCACCGCTCCTTAAGGAGCACAACTTGCCGCGCGGACAATGAGCTGATCTGAAATTGGGTATAAATCTGTGTTGTGAATTATGCCGACCAAATTTCATAGGTCTAGCGCCAGCAGTTCATCAGTTCAAGCTACCGGACGGGCAATCGTATATGGATGCATACGCACAGCATCAAGACCACCGTAATGCGCTTGGCAATTTCCGAATTTGCCTAAACGCAACATTGAAAGCGACCATAAACATGAAATGTCCAAGCAAATCTATCGAGAGTTATACGTCAAAAACTTTCTCCTCATTTAAGGAATCCTCTGTGATTCATCATCAGAAAATCAGTGCATCATTTCCTTAATCGACGAATAAACATTATCTTTTTGTATGTGATCTTTGTGTATACGAACACAGAGGGTGAATGCGCTGACCTTGGCATATCTCGAATAAAGGATAGAGGCATTAATCATGCAGGAAAGTGAACAGCCCCTAATTACTCACATAACTGTGTTGGGTTGCTGACAACAAAAACAACAATAATAACCAAAGTTCAACGCGCCTTCATGTATACTGGACATTGATCGTGCTCATATGTAATGCTCATGGCGAAGAACGCCGCATTTTGAAATCAGAATAAAAGGAAATTATCAGATAATGATTATATATTTCTTAGTGTTTACAGGAAATTTGAATACGCAAATTTGACCCGGATCAAATGAACCATGACTCGTTCATTGCAGACTTTATGTTGAAGAAGTAAATCCGCTTAAGCAATATGTTGTAATTATGAAGGGTTGCAGCAACGCTGCTCTCATGACTGCAAATCAGAAACGCTGTAAACGGGCAGACATAGATCGGCTTTGATTGTAACGTGCTTGAATTAATTAGAATTATCAGTTCTACGGCGTTGCAGACAGAGCAGAAACGGGAAAAAAAGGACTTTTCTGACACTCACGTTATAAGGATCTCACTAAACTACATGCAAGGAATTACATTATTTGAATCATTAGGAAGCAATAAAATAAAAGAACCCACGCGAGATTTCTCAGTTTCCGTAGCTCAGCCTTCGCAGAAGCCAGCTCAACATTCGCATGTCGTTCGAGCGAAGTCGGCGAAGGAGTTCGACCATCTGCAAATAAGCTTAACGCATAAATTGCCACTGGAGCAGGCGGATTTAACTTGAACCATAAGGATCTTCCACAGAATTAGCTGATGGGAATTGGGGGGAGGACGGGAGAAAACAGGAGAAGAAAAATTGAAGGCGGAGAAAAAAGTTTTTAAATTAAAAATCCTGCGTGCCCCTAAAGCTACAAGGAACGGTTTTCAAAGAGAGAATCTCGTCAGAGACAATTTGAAAAAACAGAGGTAAACCCAAAAAGTGGGCACTGATGATGCCTCTGAATATCAAAATTCAATGAAAATACCCATTTTCTGCAACAATGAAGAATATGACTGCCAACAAGCTGGCAGAAGTGCACCTGAATTCAGCGACGAGTTGTATTGAGGAGGGAATAAAACGTGATATCTCATTAAGCGCGTCTTAACCAACTTTTTCACCACATCCGAGTGGCCAGTACTTAATTTACTACTGTCGTTTAGCAACATTTCCGTTCTATTGAGTTTATAAAAATAGTGTCGAATGGGATCGGAGCGAAGGGGTGCCGTCGTCTCCACTATTTTGATGTTATATGATGATCGCCTCAAAAAATTCCCTAAAGCCGAAAATTCTAAGTGAATATATTGTGAATTTTTAAACTTTTTCATATGTCTGGCCATATATCCATGCTTAAAGGGTTCATTAAAGGGAACGGCATCGTCTTCAATTTTAAGCCTCCTTTGTGTTTAAGAAGTCACCGAAGCCTACGGAATTAAATTCAGTAACGTAAGATTCGCTTCACGGCCGCTGCGAAAAATTCGACAAATTTAGAGGAAGGAAAACTGTAAAATGATACACACAGTTGTAGCTTAAACGATATGAAAAACATTCTAATTGGTATACTCTCATACCTTCACACTCTTGCTTCGCTCCATCTGAAACTCCAACTTCGAGAGAAAATTGCGGTTTTCATCGGGATATGCATGACTCAAGGCCACAGCTGGCGTCTAACTCGGTGACGTTCTCAGTTTCACATCATAGGCCCATCCCAAACACATAATATGAGCTTCGGCTTGTGTAAATCTTTCGCTGCAGAACAATTGCAACGATAGACCATTGAACAGAAAAAGAATAGTGCTTAGCTTGCCTTATTAAAACGTAATTTGAAAATTACAACTAACCGTATCGAATTTCGCATAATTTCGTTCTTGACGGAATTTCCCCCGAAATTGACGATGAACCTGTCGCTGTGCTACCTTCGTCGCTTTCCTGAAGAGCAACGTGATCTCACTGCGATCTGGATGTTCCCCCAAACTTAAGTGTCCACTAAGTGATCACTTTTTTTTTCGATTTTTTCGAGCTGGGATCCAATTTATAGAAGCCGACGATCACATGAGAAACCAAGAATTAGGAACGACAACTGCGTAAGAAAAAACAATATGAAGAGAACAATGACAAAAAATGTTTAGAAGAAAATATTTGGTGGAAATTTTCTCAAAGAATGCAAAGTCCATCAACCGAGAAACACGTCGAAAATTGGAACAACTCAGATTGTCACTCAATGCCGGGATCACTTGATTTCTCTCATCAGTAGAGCCTCATTTCAAACGTTACTTGTTTGCAAAGTAGAGGTTAAAAGCAAAATGGTGATGCTTTGGAATGATATTGTTTTCTTCATTGTTCAGCGAGGAAGTCGAGCAGCTCTCAGCTAAAATATAACTGCACACTGTGAAGCGGAACGTTTAAAAAGCAAACTATGAGAATCATAAATTGTTGCCCATATCCGAAGCAGTTCTTTCAATAGCATATATCGTGAATATTGTGATTGATGTACTTTATATACACGCAGTTCACCTGCGTGTATATAAAGTATCATATATTGGCATCCGCTGAATGCCAATCACAATATATAAATCATATATTGGCATCCGCTGAATATAAGAATCACTATACGCCGTACATGTTCATGAGCCATCTCGAGAAGGCAATTCGCGTATGTGTCGCGTTCTTTGATGACTCGTTCAAGGTGCGCTAATACACACGCGCTTTGCTCGTCACCTCTATCCAGCTCAAGTGCTTCGACGTTCAAAACGCACTCCCCCTCTTCGGTAACCTGTTAATAATATTAACTGCATTATTCGGATCGAGCAATTGTTCTATTTTGAAAAAACAGCTCACAATTACTGATAGATTTAGGTAATTTCATGCTTTGAAAAAAAAAGACAACAACTCATTAAAGTTTGAATTTGATCTCTGCAAAAACTGGTAAAAAATAAGGCTATATATATGTATACACATTTATATATATATATATATAGCTTTTTATACATATACATATGCACTCGGAGATGGTTAAAGAAACTAGGGACTGAAAAAAACATTCAGAAACCGGTAGGTTACCCATACAGAATAACCCGCAATCATAACAGAAAATATAAGCAGCGCACGACGAGTTTGAATTAGTCTACATAACTCCAAAATTCGCGCAAAATTCATTCGTGAGCAAACAAGCTCCTTTAGGAGCATTTGCAGCAAGCTGAAACAATGGAAATTTCGATACTTACGCACTCGGCATAGATAGGTGAAAAATATTCTATTTCGTGGCGCCAAAAGTAATGCATCACAAAAGTAATTCTGATCGATTTCAGGCAATATTGATTATGGACGATGCAAAACATAGGTGAGAAAGCGTTTAGAAGAGCTAGAGTTGGTTACTTTAAGGCAGCTAATCGAGCATATTGGCTCTGATTGTGGTCGTTATGTTACGTTTTGTTGAAACAACGACGTGCTACCTTTTCTCGACAACACAGTAAAGCCAAGATTTCTTCGTGACAATGGATCTTTGTTTCAGAACTATTCAGGTAACGCTCAATAGTTTTGGAAAATATGAAGGGAAAAAAGCGAAATGGGTACGAAGAAAGAGAGTAAACTTATAAATAATTTATGAAACGACACAGAAAATGGATGACGCCCATGAAGAGCTTTCATGCACAATGTAATCAACCTGTTCGTTGATTATGCACGTAAAGAACTCATATTTCCACGAGTTATTTGGATTCTCTTACTATAAGGCAGTCATAAAATACGCAACAGTCTCGTACATATTTTGACACAGATGCAACACATAATGAAGCGCGAATTTCGTTATTTTGCAATTGCGTAATTATCGTAAAGAATATGCTGATTTGTAGCGCGATGTTGGAAGCTTGCAAAAAGGAGGAATATCTCAATTAAGCGAATAAAGTCGAAAAAACGGTAGAACAAAAAATTTGCAATCCATGTGGTCTTTTATTTATTCAAACGAAAATATGACACGACCGAATTGCTACCTAACTTCGTATTGGAATGTTCAATACTGAATAAAAAAGAAACGATTGGAACAAAAGCGCCGAAACCTGAAAAAAAGTAGATAATTTATATACCTGTGCTAGTATTACAAGAATAGCGTAAAATATGGTCAAAGCACTCATAAAAGCGTCCAGCGCAAGAAGGAAAGCAATGTTGTGACTTATCATCCAGTGGTGCTAGATGGAGCAAGTAGCAAGAAAAATTAATAAAATTTTGGCAACATGGCAAAAAGAAAATTGGAAAGAAAAGAAAAAGGAAAAAGAATGGCAAAAGCAGAAAAACTTTTGTTAGAGTGATCAATTGGCTACGGGGAGTCAGTGATCATACGCAAACGAATAATTAACGTGTGGCGTACCCGTTGTATTTGTTTGACAATAGCTGTTTGTAGGTCGGTTTGCATACGTTTGATGCGTTCGATGAATTTTTCGCGTTGATCGCCTTGTACCGCACAACCGAGCAACAGCAACAGCACCTTGTTTATCTCGTTGCCGCATCCATCTGCAATCGTGTACACATCAACTTCTTCACACGATCGTTCACATAGACGCACAAACACAACAACACATCAATACACACAAATATGCACCCCAAGCAAATGTAATGGGAAGTCGTTATTGTTCGTATGCACGCATACCCATTTCGTTGTATGGATAATGCATTTGCTTTTGTGGAGGAAATCTTTCACTTTGTAGATACTGTTACACTATTCACCAAATGGAATGCATCATTCATAAAATCGAAAACTTCTGCCCATCAGGATAAAAAACGGTGACCGCACGTAAATTCCACAGTCCATGAAACGCTAACAGTTTTTTGGTCTTTTATTAAAGTGACATTTCATAAGAAGAACAAACGGTCCTCTTACTTTTGCATTTTATATTTATAACAACGATCTGCATTATAAGCACCTATGGCTGCCAAACTTTTCGACCCTAGCCTCCATCCATACCCGTTGTATACTGAGCAATCGAGAATGCCGAGGAAGTCGATAGACATGAGGAAGAGGTGAAGTGGGAGGGGAGAGAGAGAAAGTTAAGTGCATATCTAACCATTTTCCAATTTTCATCTGCAACCCCCACTCAGCCGCTTCCTTACCACTTCAAAACAATAGTTGCGGAGATGTTCTACCTCTTCTCCCCTCTCACCTATATAGCCCACCATCGTAAACATTAATAGCTCACTTTGCACAGGCGTAAAGTGAACATTAGGCGAAAACAATATATGAAAGACAACAAAAAACCTTCCTAAGCAATACATCAAGTATAAAAGAAAACGAGTGCTGCATGTCCACGAACTAGCAATAACATATATAAACAACCAAAACGAATGAATGAAAACCGGCCAGATCGAAAAGAGGCGCCCACAAAAGCAAACCGGATTCCGTAAAACTTGCCCAAATTCTAAACTGCTCGGTTCTGTTCGAATGTTCCCTCGAATAAACAGTTTTACAGTCTGACGAATAAACATATCGCTTTCACCTATAAATGTACCCCGTAGAGCTAATAAACTAAAACAAAATATACGCTTGAAGGAACGCACTTGTCGCCGGCCAGTCGTGCTTCTATTGTAACCATAACAATTCTTGAACTGGATATGAATAGTATAGGCAGTTATAATAAAGCATTACCTGGGACGAAAATAATTAAAAGATAAATAGACTCTCAGCAAAATAAATGGATGTTTTGCTCGAATAAACACTTTTATCCATCCATCTTGAACGCACTAAACTAATTTCCATGTATCTGAGATGAGAGGTGTTCTTTAGAAAAAGCCATGAAACGACCATTAAGCGGTGAGCTAGAGGGGGAGGGGGTGGTGGAGGGGGGGTGGAAGGGAAGGGAAGGGATGGGAGGAAGACAGACTATACCATAAAAACGAGAAGAAAAAACATTAACGTCAAACAGAACATGAAAATAACGAGTAGAACAACCGCACAAGAGGGAAAATAGATGAATGGGGACATTCAGATACATTCCGCCTACCGTCAACATTGAAAGCAACCGAAATGACCTCTGAGAGAAGAGTGACAGATAGCTCCGTTCTCAACAAATAATCCGATTAGTGGGAAAAATGCAAATCCGAAAGTGAGCACCCTAAAACAAATATTCATTGCAAATGAGCTAGCTGGTTTTACTGATCAGTTTTAGCAGTTGCTACTATAAACGTACGGAAGATAAACAGCAACATAATTTTCCAACTAGTCCCAAAGCATGTCAGAAGGCTGGCGGAAAACGAGTTAAGGTGATTCATCTACCAAATCATCTGGATTTATTTACAGGGATCGCAAATGACGGAGATTCAGATCCTATTTAACGGAATGCTCGTGCAAATCCTTTTACAAAGAATCGCTTTCCTGCAATCCAGCTGATGAAAAATGCAACCAGCCGGTGAAAAAGCGTGCAAATTTTTACTCATTTATGACGTGCAACTCCGTCAGGTAGTCAATGAACTGGTTTCAAATTAGGAATAGAAATGTTCTAAGAGTTCAAACTATATTCTTAAAATTTCATAACTCTAGCTTCATTCTCGAATTGATAGTACTCAAAGAGAGACACATACACACATATAAACACATAGACACACCCAGATATATAGACACCCGGTCACGACGCCGTCGTCATGCATTTTGTAAATCGCAAATTTCCGAAGGCACATGAAAACCACCTAGATTTTCGACTGGAAGGGCCGAGCAATGATCTTGTGATCTTAAAAAGGCAGGAAATGTTCTAAATATCTCTACTTTGGTAGCAGAAGCGATACTAACGCATATGAATTGTTTGGAGCTGCAAATATGAGCCGGGCACGTTCAACACCGATTTGTTCAGTAAGATAAGGTCATCAAAATTCTGTTCCACTGGTTTTTACGAAACTGTCGTTGCCGGATTTTTCATAAGCTTCTTGACTCCCTGAGTTCCCATTCCTGAAGGCTCCGTCCGGTGAAACGACTTGACGGAAATCCGAACGAAACAATGTGAGGAAGAAACGCAAACTGCTGCTTAATGGGACAGCTCCCGTTTCAGATCCAAAAAAATAGTTTATTGCATAGCTACTTGCATGCTATACGACGATTCCTTTTGGGAGTACATTAAAACAAAAGACGATCAGTATGACTGTTAGGAGTAAAATCGGACAAATAAATCAGCTCCATCCAGTTTTTAACAGTTGCACATGGAAGCAAGCGATCACGAAGGAACTTTCGCCTGTTGCGTCGACTGCAACACTCGACCGCAGTCGTTTGAGTTGATATTTTTTCTCAACAGGCGTCAGATGCCTCCAGTTATCGCGTTGGCAATCTAATAAATACATATCGCTGACAATTCGTTGAGATTCAAGTCAGGCGATCCAACAGAAAACATTTCTGCATGTATAAAATCACAATCCTGACTCATCGCCATTCGCTGTCAATCTGTTAGAAACGAACATAACGATTCCACATTCGCATGTTACCTATGAATTCTTTGTTACAATTATGGAAAGCACGAGTGATTCCAGCATGAAGATGTATGAGATTCAACAAGAATGAATGAGGGGTTCGGCTCAACATTCAATCAAAATTTTCATGATCTGTATGTCTTCGCTATTTGGCATTTCCAAAGCACATATGGCAACGCTGTACCCTCCTTACACATATATGTCTGCTTGCTTGCTTGGCTGGTAGTTTAAACTCGGTGGTTACCGAAGCTAGCATATAGAAACTTGACAGATATAACTAAAGCCATAGGATACCTGGTTTCAAAATAAACTAAGCTACAAGACAATCAGTTTAGAACCAACCTAAGCCTCATGATATATGTGTCAGAACTAGGCTAGGTCATAGGAACCCAGTTTAGAACCGAGTCGCCCACCTCGACGAATGATATAGACACATAAAGGCGCAAAAGGTTACATGTGTTTCGCATGTAGCTGAACTGAATACTGAGTTGAATGCACCGTACAAAAATGGATCCTTATTAGAAGAATAACGCAATGGTCTTATGAATAAAAAGTGAACTTCCATTTATTGTCGTCAGTTTATATAGCCGGCTGTTCCGATAAGTGCAGCCATCATATCGCACATCTTGCAAGCTTCCTCTCTAGTATCGCTATTTTAATATAATACTTTTCAACACTTCCCACAAAGTTCCCTCTTCAAGACTTTCTATCTACAGTCACATGCTACATGAAATTTAAAAATGCATTAGAAGGATATGCATATCGAGGAAAAAAAACGGAAATCTCATTACGACAAACAAACTCGTGCAAGAGTGCTGTAATGAGATCGGGACATAAAGAGTGCCGTCCAGAAAGCACGAAGCGATCATCCGGGTTCTAGATCCGTTTCGTAAACAGTACACTTTTGTTATCTCGAAATATATGAACGCCATGCATAAGAGTGGCTGCTCTCTAATGTGACTAGTGTTGAGCGTATTAAAAAAAAATCAACATAAATTTGACAAGAAATACTGATAATGATAAGAAAAGAAATGCTGGCACAAATGCGCGCATTGCGAAACAGCACTTCGCGCTCATTTAAAACCTCCCGCAATTCGGATGCGGAAATGAAAAAGACTTGCATACAATTTACTAAGTACCAAAGTATGCAAATAAAAACCTTTTTCAATATGTGCTATTTAAAGGGCAAGTTTTTGCTTAGCTGTTCGCTGTCAACAGATTGTTGTACAGTACATAGTAACATAAAATGTTGCTCATGCTCACATCTTCGTAATGCTGCGCAATGGGTTACGGTGTCGTCTAAGAAGAAATTCACGGTTTCACACAGTTCCCTACCACAATTCCCATTCCAGATATGGCACTTCCGATGTCAAACATTTTGTAGCTAAAAAGAAAAAAAAACATTAAGTGCAATGGAGTCTACGTTGGAAATAAGCGAATGACCTCTGTGAAATCAAACTATCTTTCTCATTCATCGCAACACCAACAAATAAATGCGATTGTTTTTGCCACTTAAACACTTTCACATAGAAGAATTGTGAGCTGTCCTTCAAAAATTGGCTATAAAAGGGGTGAGCGAAAGTTCATCAAGACTCTTAAAGAGAAACTCAGCTATCAACATAATCGATAAGACGCGGCAAAGAGTAGAAGTAGCTTCAAAAAGAATACGTGCAGCAAGGTAGGATAATCTTTAATGATGATTGAATTCTACCCCACAGTAATACTAATCTGTCTCTAAAATTTACTAAACAAAACGAATCATTAGCGTCATTTCAGCAGAAAATTTGTGTTGCTGCGAGAAACGAGTATCTGGTGGTTGACAAGGAGAACTGCAGTAAAACATGCTGACATTTTAACAACGAGGTGTTCGCGAACATTTCATGGGAGCTTCTCCAACACTCTTCAGCAAATGATCTTCCTGCTTTATAACGTTTGTCGAGCAACAAGGCACTTAATCATGCCTAGTGTTTTTTCACCCCTTTGATATCTTGAGCTACGAGAGACGACCTGACTGAGTAACTGACCAGGCTTCTGGACTTCGGTGAATTTAGGCAATACATCTTCATGTAAACTATGGTTTGAGCTAGAAAACAAGCTATCGATCAGCAAAGAATATGGTGGAGATGTACCATGGAGCACGACCCGCTGCGGGTTACCGCATTCTCTCCAACCGACTATTTCGTCGTCCTTCTTCATTAATTGGTTGCAGTTGCATCCATTTAAAACACAACGCAGTCACATAATGGCTAAGATGTCAGTCAACTTGAGTTATGCACACACCGAAGAACAAATGTCCGATATATAAGCGTTACAGATGAAGTTCAAGACAATCACCTTTTGGATTTTGCCTAAATTAGTTCTATGGATAACATGCGAATGCTGTTTGCAGTTGTATTACAGCTCTATTTCGGACAATTCACTTCGTTTGTGACGGTTGCGAAAAAAAACTCAAAGCAACAAACCCAGCTAGGCCCATAGCCAGTCCAAGCGCCAACAAATAAATGTGCTATTCTAAAGTACAGCTGGTCAGAAAACGGAAAGCTACCGCCAAATAAAACAATATATTTCGCTGTTATTATTAATATTGCCTAAGGACTTTGAGTGACTGAATATCGCGTAACGAAACGTAATAGTTTGAAGGCGTAACGCAGCCATCTACCGATAAAGTAAACAATATAATCCTAAAGGAATTTAATCTATGCATTAGCTTCTCCGCAAAATTTGAAGACTTTCGAATGTCAGGTAACGTAAAAGTTAGTAATATGAAGGGAGTAACTCATTATTATAAATGTACTCTCCACATGATCTATCTGCAAGTTTCAATTTTGGCGTTAGCTATCTGTAAGAATGTGGTGGCAAGTGAAAGCATTATTTGCGAGCATGATAATCACTGAGATTAAGCGAGACTGAGATGGGCCCTATCATTAAAGATTAACCATGTGAGTAAGGACGTTGAACGTTGAGTGTATGTTTAGCACCGGAAATTTACTTTACAGTGAGTTGCATAAAATATTACTCAATTTCAAATTCGGTGCTTTACATTTGATTTGTGAACTTTTCAATCTCTTTAATAAAAGCGCTATACTTACATTATGCTTGATACGTTTGATGTACATTAATTACCGACGCTTGGAGGGGATTCCTTACATTTATGACATGTCATTTACATAAGTGTTACGGAAGTTTCCAAAGCAGTAATCAGATTCGTTTGAAAGAAACTCATCCCTTCCCCCCATCCCCTCCCTCCAAACGTCCACATTAAATACTATATCCAATTTGATAGTGATACTGTAGAGAAAATGGGAGGATGTAAAAAATGGCAGTATTTTTGGTCAACTACTTTAACAGAGAGATAATTCGCCAACTACCATTTTCGAACAATGCGAGCGACTCATGAAAAAAAGTGTTGCACAAATTTCATGAAATCGGATTCCTCTATTGCTCCCGCTCGCTCAGTTCCTTTCAAAAATATTTCGCTGAATTTAAAGAGTGCCACAGTTCAATATTACACCTAAGGAAGCCATTATCTATCACCATAAAACATGGGCAGCCTCCATCCTCCAGCGCTTGCTCTATCCCCCACTCAGAACCTCTGTTACTTGATTGCTTGCATGCAGATCATGCAAATCGGAAAAGATCAAAAGATTCTGTGGATTTTGCTCGACCCTCCTGCGAGATGGCTCCCCTCCCTCCCTTCCCCTATGTCACTACGGAGAGCTGAAAAGAATTACCGCACATAATTACAACAGAGTAAAACCACAGCCAACGCAAATAAAGTCATTTTACATTTGGTCTGTAGTCATCACTTGCGCAATAAATTCTTTGTTAAGGCATAGGTAGGTAAATGAAAATTATCCCGAAAATAAATCGGACACGCCAATTCTTCATTAGTGCGATAGTTCTTCCAAGCACAGCTATTGTAACAGTTGTGCAGGTAACACAGCATAATTGTGAAACGTCACCAAATGAGCGAAGACTAACGCAACAGGTAGCCGGATTTGAGAAGCAACGCGTAAGTGACTGCTAAAAGTGGTGAAGAAAAGAAAAACGGAAAAAATGAGAGGTCTATGATTGAGAACCCTTTAAAAACTAGTAATTTCTCAGTTAAAAATTCTAATCTCTAGGGCCATTCATAACTTACCACTGCCGTTTCGAATAAACCAAAAGAGCCTTTCCACGGTCATAAGCAAGATTTGCTGATCGAACCACATAGCCAAAAAAGCTGTGGTATCGTTCAACCGCTAGCAACAGTTTCGTTCAAAACAATGCATAAGAAAGTGGAAAAAGAACAACAGATCAGCCTATCTTTCTCACAACGTATACTGAACGCGCAGACACCATAGAAGATAGAAGCTTCAGCATATAACAGAACTTAGGTGTGTAACGGGTGCTCAGTGAGGCAACACTGTTGTAGGCATCTTCGACGCTGACAACATACCTTACCACCTCCGGTTCGTTCTCATCGCACCAACCACAACTATTCTTGCAGGGGCCAGACGACTTCTCGTTGACGTGGGGCGAATTGCCATTCATAACTTACCACTGCCGTTTCGAATAAACCAAAAGAGCCTTTCCACGGTCATAAGCAAGATTTGCTGATCGAACCACATAGCCAAAAAAGCTGTGGTATCGTTCAACCGCTAGCAACAAAACAATGCATATGAAAGTGGAAAAAGAACAACAGATCAGCCTATCTTTCTCACAACGTATACTGAACGCGCAGACACCATAGAAGATAGAAGCTTCAGCATATAACAGAACTTAGGTGTGTAACGGGTGCTCAGTGAGGCAACACTGTTGTAGGCATCTTCGACGCTGACAACATACCTTACCACCTCCGGTTCGTTCTCATCGCACCAACCACAACTATTCTTGCAGGGGCCAGACGACTTCTCGTTGACGTGGGGCGAATTGGAAGGGTACCAGTAAAGGTCTTGCAGAAAAAATGATGTTATATCTTAATTCGGAGCTTACTTTATCTTCCTGTGGTATCAGCAATGGCTATTTTTCGCGACCACCATAGTTACATCATTGCAGGGTTACAACCACTACAAAAACATCTTGAAATCTGCTCAACCGAATTACTGCTACAGATATTATCCCGTCCGGCAGCCAAAACTGAAATAATAATAAACTACAAAGGCACAGAGGAAAAAACCAATCCATCGAGTTACAGGCCGGCAGCATTTTTGTCTTGTTTTTTCAAAGCTCTTCGAGTAATCAATCCATTCACAACCAACTTTAGCCTGTTATCAATGACAATCTACTTGACCTTCAACACGGTTTTCGTTTCAATCATTTAGTCATCATAGCTCACTTCGAATTCAATGTTTCCATTTACAGTGCTTTAGACGGCCAGAAAATTGTTTGCCTATTACACTGGATATCGCTAAAGCATACGATAGCGTTAAGCAGAAAACACTTGTGCAAAAGCTTATCAATAAACTTAACCTCACTGCCGCGCTGAGACAACCATTCAAAAACTTCCCTTATGGACGTCACTAGCAACAATTGGCAAATGATTTCCCTCTCTACTTTAGCATTGTTGAAATTGATATCCCTCAAGGGGGAGCCCTTCCACCACATCTGTTCGCTTTTTTTTGTTGTCTGGTCTCAAATCAATCAACCCGGAAAGTAAAGTAGTAACGTTTGCGGATGACATTCATCTACTGCGCACTCGTACCATCCGTATGAATTCGAGAAAATGAAGAAAGCAGTAAAAACGATCTGAAGAAGGTCAAGGAATTTTTGAAGTTGAACAGCAGAGCATTACACTCACATATGGAACTGACACTGCCATTCTCTCGGTTAAACGCTTTGCGATATCGAAAATCAGACTTTTCCTTGCGACAAAAAGAACCGCGGCTATAAAAGAGATCAACTTAATGCAAAGATGATCAACAATGCAGCTCGAGTAATTTAAAACACGCAAAATCGGTCATGTCAAGTCGTTCTGCCAACAGTTCAAATGGGACCAAATAGAAAAACTGTCCGGCAGCACGTTCTAAGCAATTGTCATCAAACCGTTATAACGGCGCATCAGCAACTACTTCGACAACTTAAGCCAAAAAACCATCTATGATAAAATACGAAAAAATATTACGCAAATGAAAAATCAAACATTAGTATGGGTAAAAGTAGTTTTACGCGTCATGCAACAACTTTCATAAAATGGCACCACTGCTTTTCTAGCTCTGAGCTTCTCGCATCATCACTGCAACGTCTGATCGTGCTTTTTGTCGCTTTTGTCGCTCTGTTATTTGTATCTCTTACCTATGCGATAATGTTCGACCGCTCATTCATTCGTGCTATTCTCAATGAGTTTAATGAACGCTTTAAATGTGTCGTGAAAATTTGTGGGATGCATGGCGGAATAGCAAATGTCCGACTACACGCAAAATGCAATTATTACAAACGCGCTTCCCGATCTACTGTACACTACAACAACAACAAGCGACGACGAGGCACAGTTTTCCGCCCATTGAAAACACAGAAAGTTGTAGATTAGCATCTAAGGTCACGTCTATTTGTTAGTCAGCCATCAACGAATTGTATTGAGCAGCTGTCAGCAAATGACCATTTAGTGACGGCCTGCCTCCGAACAAAACATATGACTAACCGGAATAATGCGATACAAGAGAAAGTTATTGGAGCGCTGGGAGCGTAGTTTAGTGGGCAATATAAATGCGACACACACACACATACAAATTGTTTACGAGGCGCCCAAAAGCGTAAACAACAGCGGAAAGTGGAGAGTGACCGGCGTTGATCCCTCTGATAATCAGAAGCCACCAGCGCAGACAACTGCCCCATTGCATTCCTGCCACCATTTTCCCACCACTTTATATTCGACAACGCAACCTTTCAAATCTCTATCAAGTGCCGCGCCGCTTGAATGCCTAACATATGTGCAATCTGCCGCACATCAGGTAAGGACAGGTTTAAGTCATCATTAATTATAGGATCGTTCCACTGTGGAACGAAACGAAGATATGGCTCCGCTTCAGTCGAAGCAGTAATTTGTTTGCTTATGCGCTGTAGAATTTTCAAAAAAGTTGCAGTCTACATTCACTGCACCGAGCTACAATTTTTTTTAATCCTCAAAAAAATTCAACCGATTTCGGATTTAACATGCACAGATTCTACGAAGAAACTTTCAACATTTACCGATTGTACGGGAACAAAGAGATGCGTGACTGTTTTGCTTTTCTTTCATTTGTTTACTTAATTTCGCCATATAAGCGGGCGCAAGTTTGGCTGCCATTGGGAAATCTTTTGAATGGATCGATTTGAATGCAGTCGAAAAGGAATTTGGCAGAAATGGATCAGTAAAAGACGTGAAGAAAGTTCGATTAGAATATTCAAATGGCGAATATCAGTAAGGTATTGGACAGCGGCTGAGAAAATCAACGAATAGTCTGGGGTGGGGGGATGGTATACGTCCGAACTGATGACGGTTATATTCTGTAGCATCGATCAGACTTCACTGACACTGATACTGAACGAGATGGACGCGACGTTCTTTGATTTTGGTTTGCTTTAAAACTAGATTGGCTTACTTACAAACCGCTGGCAGCTATTCCTCAGCGTTATCGACGATTACTAACGATATTGACAATATTAAGTAGCCCAGTCGGCCTACCACCAAAAGAACATTTGCTCTCAGTATCACTCCGGTCACAAGTATCCTAGCTACTAATAGCGATGAAATATTTACAGAACTCTTTACTTATTTATTTAATGGCTTTCGGTTTGAACTTCACTTCAGTTCCCTTCCGAAATTCATCAATTAGAAGATGTCTTCAACTTTTATGGCTGCATAGTTTCGTTTCTGTCAGAAGTTTTCCATTCGACACTCATCACTGGATGGGAATGAGGAGGCAA
Source organism: Toxocara canis (assembly GCA_000803305.1). Taxonomy (NCBI): domain Eukaryota; kingdom Metazoa; phylum Nematoda; class Chromadorea; order Rhabditida; family Toxocaridae; genus Toxocara; species Toxocara canis. The sequence goes on from JPKZ01001514.1 coordinate 130,452, forward strand.
AAAAAGAATTCTTCAACATACTTATGGACAATGTGGTTTGCAGGACGAGCTATCCGAATGCAGGAAGTGTGCGCATGGGGCTCGTTAATTTTCGGATAAGTGGCCCGTTGAAATGGAGGTCATTTGATATCACATCCTACACTGCGCTAATTGCAAACGTTCGCTGAAGGTGTGCCCACCTAAATTACATTGATAAATTCTGCGCAGCAAACCTCTGATCGATCAACTTTGCCTTTCACCTCTTATCCGGACACGCAATGCTCACATTAGTACTGTAGAAGAAAATAACGCAAAACGAGATTAAGTTTGCGATAAAACTTCTTATAATAATCTTTTTGGTTAGCCTTCGTTATTGGGTTCGCCAAAATCACCACATAGGTAAGAGGTTAGACGACAACGGCCTGAAAATATTGAAGTAATAGGGAAATTTCACTCAAAACCTCAGCACGACCAGGAGGACAACCAGTGATATTTTAAACGAACAATGGTTGAGTCATATTGCAGTTCTGGGCGACAGATACAACCGCGATCAAAGTCGGTATGAAAGGACACTGTGAGGGGTCATGAAGAGTATTTGTAAGGGGAATGGCGCATTGGAATTTATCGCAGATTTTATCTGCAAAGGTCAAAACAAGTTCCAAAATGATTATCAATACAGTTGCGCATCACAATTTTTTACAATGCAGCGTTTTATTGCCTTTCATGCAAAAAAAGGCAATTGTGAGAGTGGGATGACGAGTTGATGCGAACCATTTGATGTTCAGTGCTCGAATTTTCGCTTAGCTAATCGAGTCTGCAGTGAACTACAACGTACAACAGCTTCAAAGGGTCATCTTTGTAACTGAAATGGATTGAAGTGACGATAGTTGGTTCAGCATTGAAAGGTATGTGGCTGCGCACACTTCTAATATACCTAAATAACCAAAATTATCTTGATTCAGGCACACGCCTTGCAATACAGAATCAGCTCCTACCTCCTCAAATTGCTTCGACGCAACAATAGCCTTTTGAAGCAGTATGCACTGTAAGATTGCTCTGGAAACCACGCACCCTCTCGTAAGTGCTAGGTGATACTGCGATACATGAATTTAACTTAAAAGGAAACAACTTGCACGGAATTAGGTTGTTGGGAAAGGAAAATATCGGATCACAGCTTTCATGCTAACGACATAACTTACAAGATAAATAATGATTACAGGTGGCCTCGTCAGAACAGTTGCTATATACGCCCTACGGTCCTGTCTGGGATAAATGATTGAAATGTTCAGATGGAAGCATCGAGTTTCCAGATTAACGTTAAAGAACTTCAGTGTTGTTGAAAGTATAAAGCAGATGAGAATTTCTTCGAGCTAACATACTATGTAACGGTAACTGACAGCTGCTAGAAATGATCGAATGTTAAGAGATATACTGACTTCAGGAAAGAGTCAACGCTTTTGTCTGAATGCAGTGTTCAAAACGAGAAAAAAAAACAAAGAAAAGTATTAGTAAGATTGGTATCATCGTTCGTTCAGTTTCGTGCTTAAGTGATACGCCAGAATGAATTAAGACTGGCCATTTAATTGTTTTGTCGAAATGTACATGATGAACATGCTCTCAGTTGAGAGAAATTATACGCTCATTCTTGCTCTCAGCGTTGACTGACCATCGTTGTGTACGCACAGCCACAAAAAGAAAACAGTTAACAGCATTATATGAAATTCCGATGGGACTCCAGTGATTCCGATGTTGCTCAAGGCATTTCGTTTTGTTTAAGAAGCCCCGAGGGAACGAAATAAAACGAAATAACCAGAAGAAATGAAATTAATAAATGCGAGAAATCTAAGAGGACAAAATGAATAAATACAAAAAACCGGATATATAAGAAAAGTGGACGCAGTATGCAATAACGTATAAAGTGGGGAAACATGAATGGGGATAGGGCGATCGCTAAGCAGGAGGGAACACACCCTCCAATCAGCGAACCCCCGAGTCGATACATCAACGCAACCTTCCTCCGAACACATGCCTAATGGAGATGAACGCATTATTCAAGTGAGCTTTGGCTATTCGCCAGCGATCATATTCGCTCATGCACTCAGACCAGTTCGATAATTACCACTCTCCTAAATCATGACACGCATTATTCTGGGAGCAAGAACTCTTTTGACGGTTTCCGTTATCGTTAAACCAAAGACCACTTCCCATCGGCCTGAAAAGAATTTGGTTTCCCAACTATCACAGAAGAAACTCGCTGCTGAAAAAAGAACTCATAAGACCGAGATGATGCCAATTCAATAGCGAAAAATAAAACATGATGGACAACTCGAAATATATTTTTCACATTCTTCTGTCTATTACGGATCGATCGCCCTAATGCCTACCAAAAAATAACACAGTGATCCTTTATAGACTTGAAATTATGCAAAGATGCATATATCAAGAACTGATCGAGAAGTTAAAATGCATTGTGAGATGACCCTAATTTTTGTAATATGCAATCTTCGAAATGCAAATGACATCCTAGAAAAAGTAACAATTCAAAAATATGTTCGCCTCTTTTACAAATGAGGGAAAAACACATAGAGCATTTGAATGCTGCATAGAACTTCAACGAAAGTAAATGGAGATGGAAGGCGGAACAATATTATTATGCAGGCTTTCATTCTTTATCAGTGAGTAGAAAAAGATGAAAGAATAATTTTAAAGCAGCGAGCGCGCATCCAAGTCAAATCAAGTAACAACATGAAACAGGAAAATATTAGAATTTTTCAGAATACAATTAATATGTACAGTTGGCCTATAATGGGAAATGTTTGGCGAAACTATGTTGATGGAATGGCCATCGAAAAACAATATGAAAGACCAACTGGACAGGTCACAGATTGTTCTAAACAGGCTGAACAGATGACACGCAATGAATGAGCAAGTAGAAAGATCCGAAAATGTCGAGGCCTTGAAGTCGCACGTTCCCTTACTGAAATAGTCGCTCATTTCGCACGGTAACACTTCTGAGAATTAAATAGTGTACAGTAAGGTGGATATTTGAAACAACAGATCACCCGCCGTCTCCAAGGTAACGGGGAAAGCTGATCCATGGTCTCTCCGTCCCCGACTACAAGAGGATTCCATGGTAATGCAATCCCTTACACACCTTATCATGAAAACGTAAATCCATAGGATTTTATATGAATCGGAAACTTAACTAGAGGGGGAGGAGGAGGGGGTGATGGGGACGGGCTTTTAAGAAACGGCGTCACCAATGTGAAACTAACTTACGATAGGAGCAAATTTAAAGTCTAAATTTGGAGTAGTCTTCGACGTCGTTCTTAAGCCAAAAAAAGCTTTTATCCTTTCATGAGCCAAATAAAATGGTAGAACCCTCTTGTTCAAGTCACTTCAACTGCAGCTTATTGCGATAGCCACAGCCTTCGAAAGCAGAATTTTATTTGGAGTAACACCTAAGGCTTGCCTAATACTTCAGGATGGTGGACTAAGCCTAAGGGAAATAAGGACGGGGAGGAAGATGGAGTAATGAGACTGCGGTAGAGAAAAAGGTGAGTGGAGCTTGAGCGGACTCCTATATCCAACTGAGCGGGTAGAATTTCAAGCGTAACCTTATTTAAAGAGAAGGAGGGAGCAGTTGTCGAATTTGAAGGTTTCCAGCACGTGCACCCCTCGAAGATCAAAAATGTGTGACAACGGATCGAATGGGCCCAAACAGAGAGCTTAGCAATTATCTCAATCAACGTCAGGCCCCGCGATGACAGTATGCCATTACACTGGTCCCTTTCCTAACCGCTACTGATGTAATAGTGCGTTGTCTATGATTTAACTGCAGCGAGTATCGTTGTGCATGCACCTACCTATCCCTTACATTCCTTCAAAAGTGTTCGCTTTGCCGGTTTCTCTACGTTTTCTGACTATCCGCATGTTTCTTTACGCACAAGTCTTTCTGAATTTTCATATGTTTTTAACGTATGAAGGTTTCTGATCTGTAGTCTACAATTCTGTCTATCCTTCTGCCGGTTTGTCTGTGAAAGGAACTGGCTTTAAATAGTTCAACAGCGCATGAAAGGAACTAAAATAAATCCTTTCTTAGATGTCACCGACATTGGATTGGCTTTTAATTTCGACAAGTATCTGCTTCACAACCCTCCCCTCCACTTTCTTTTTCCAGACGCAAACAGCTGTATTTCCATATGTTGCAGAAGTCTTTCCAACACTTTACATCATACGCGTATCACATGGAAACAATTTTCAGCTTTAGAGGAACTCAAAGCAACACACGTCTGATCATTCCACAGTTACTTGGAGCCACTCTTTCACTTCCTGAGATTTCTTCCTCACGTCTTCCTTTCGTCTTCAGTTACATTCATGTCTACTGCAAAAGAAATAAAAGCTGAGGTAATAACAACTAAAATAGAGTACGATGTATTCTTCACATTAATTCCTTTCTTCCTCTATCACATTTACACTTTAAAAACATTTTCCGTCAACAAGTACGATCCGTTTGAATTGGGAGGTCATATTGCCTACGAAAGCAATACAACTGAGATAGTGAGGATCAGCGTCAGCAACCACAATCAGCCAAAACTTTACACACTGCAGAGGTAAACCGAGACGAACTTTGAACATATGAAGCCGACAACGAAGGCTGTGGATACGAACACTGTTCTTCTTTCGCTTCATCAACTGCTGTAATGACTCAATCTTTCGCCCACTCGATATGCACAGACAATGTTCCGATTGCCGCTGTAGGTTTGAGTACGCACATGCCACTTTATACTAATATGTTGTATATCGCCGCCATAACATGCTGATTTTGCAACCGTACTTCCGGTGAGAAGCAAAATCGGAAATAGCCCAAAAGTTTGAACAGAGCACATCGATGTCTATGCCAAATGGGGAAAAAAATGAACGGACTACAAAGAAAGCATAAAACGGAACACTAAAACTTCCAGATAGAAGTGAGCTATATGGAGGAAGTCGTTGATAAATATAAATTACTGAATCTAGAAAGATAGGAACTGTGGCTATTATACACGAAAATATGAAGCAAACCAAAAATTTCATACTCGGTTTACTCGCACAATCAACCTTTGAAACCACTTCATATTCTGCGGCGCTTCGCATCTTACAGTAATGGTAATCAACGCACCAATTTACCTGGACCAAAATGTCCTGCGTTATAAGGTTCGGAGTTTTTTTAGGTGGGAGATTATTGGAAGTGAGGGTTATGCCAGAAGAATGGCTAGTTTTTTACCGAGCTAGCGAGGAAAGGGTTGCTCGAGCGTGATGCTACGCGGAGGGGGGAAGATCTATTCGAGATTATGTGACATGTACATAAATACGCACAAAAGTGAGTCCATATGTGCCATTATGTAAACAGCAAATGATGAAAGAAAAGCGACTGAAAAAAAGCAGATGTACGAGCATATATACTTTGAAGTCTTCAAATGGTCAGTGAGCATCGGATCCGACTCGATCACATATGTGCACGTACGATCAAAGAAGCGAAACAGATGCGTTACGCAACCGAAAACAGATGCACAATCGGAAGACGAATTGAGTGCACTTTTGCTACCTAATTATTCGGTATCAAAAACACCTCCATCTTCCTTGCGAATCCTCTTAAAAAATAGTTTCGTTAAACATTCTAAACTTTTCGCTCATCATCTACTACATTATTATATAATAATGGAACTTATAAAACCACAACGAAATGCTATATTAGCAACCGACTTTCACTATCCAGTAGAACAGCGTACACAGCCGTTAGGGAATAACGGAAGTTTCCTTCCAACTTGAGCATGGGCAAGAGGCATTCCCTCCACTATACTCCATCAAACCAGAATGTAGTGGCGGCTTCTACTAAATGAAATTTCTCAGTCATACGTCCAAAGCTAGGTGCTTTCGTCACCAATGAAACGTCTACAGCGTACAGGCAACCTTTTAAGCAAACAGGATGAAAGCTATTACAAAACTTTATGAAAAAATATTTCAAAATTTCACTTATTACCTACCTATCAGCACGTTATCACTTTCAACAACGATTAAATGCTTTGCCATTTCAAGCCATACGCTGTGCGTCTCATAGTTTCTGCTTTTATGATTACCCAAAAGCTGCCGACAAGCCCAATCACAAAAATAAAATAGGCCATGATTTCTCAAATAAGCAGTAGTTGTTCTGAATAACCAACGAGAAGTGCAGTCTTGCTTACAATACTTATCAAATAGCTCATGTGATTAATTCCCTAATCCTGAACAATTCCTAATGACTTATGCAACTGCTTACTCAGGGAAGATAGTACTCGAAAAAAAACGAAGAGCTCGATGGAGATAACGGCAATACTATATGCAGTGCAAAATTTCATTCAGAAAAATCCTACCATTCAGAAGAATTCAATATTGTATAAGAAAGTAGGGAAACGAATAGATCTCTTCGCGTTAGATCAGGACTATGAAAACTTTCAAAAAAAATTGGGTCACAGCATCGTTTGAATCGGGCAATGCAGTTCGAACCAAATGAATGTTTTCGAATAGCAGAGGGCAAATTGCAAACGCATTAGCTAATTGGTTGCTATAAGGAAAAGAAAATCGAATTCAACCGTTTGCAGTAGCCCACTGCATTAATGCAAGAGTGTGTATAGCAATGTCGAGACACTCAATACGAAAAATTGCATATCGCAGTAAGATAACTTAGAATGAGTTGCATGATTTGCATTGTTTCACTCTGAGCTTTTCAGAGAACTCTTCACTGAGCAAGTGGCACCATACATCAGAAGACAAAGACGAAATTATACAGTGAACAAAAGAATCGATGCTCAAGTATGGGACACACATTGAAAGTATTACAAAAAAATAGTTAAGTAAGAACTTGTTCATCTTAAATAGGTTTGATTCACTTCAAACAATTAACTGTTAAGAACAAGGTTAGCAGAAGGGTAATCAGTGGTAAGCAACAAACCTGGATGAGGATTACGAAGTATCGCAAGTACGTCGGGTAATGGCATCACAATCAATTTGTGAAGGCGACTCTGAAATGTGACATATGACTAGGAGATAGACGCAGTTTACGTAGAACAAACTGCAAAAGCTATTCTTCCAAGAAAATATAGCAGTCCTCTATTTTTGAGATATATGTTTCTGACAGTTGTTCGTCACACTAACAGTAATAAAATGAAAAAAATGGAATAATTTGTTCCTGTAGCCGCTGAAAAATCCCTGAATAGGGCGATATTGGCGCAATGAAAATTTTGCATACCGCATATCGTTATGGGCTTGTATCTGTCTTTCCACCTCACCCATTGCTTTGTCTCAACGAAGTATGGACATTAAGTTTTCCGTAGAAGATTATTCGATCTACCATTACTTTAACTGACTTTGTCACGACGAAGTATGGACATTAACAAGGTCATGTACACAGCAGTCCAGTGTTCCTCTTAAAAGAATACTTTGGGGACAGATCGCTTTCGAAGTTCTTTACTCATATTTAAGATAAGCGTTACGCAAGAATCGCATATCCACTTGAAGCGTACTACTCAAGCGTCTTAACTGTCGCTCGACCAGCTTTGTTGCAGTTGCCTAAAAAAATTGCGACGATTTTTCGCGTGGGGACTTCAACTGTACGCGCAGACTGGATACACGGTCCCCGCATAACCGGATACACGGTTCCAATTGCGAAACCTTCGCTTTATCCGTTGTCACTATTCTGCTACTGGGTTATTAGATCTCAGTATTGCTGCCGTAAAGTGTGCGAATATGACGATAAGGACAATTTCGTTTTGAATCACCATTTCATAATACATGCATTTTGTATTGAAGCTTACATATGAACGCATTTGTGCAATTATTTATGCATTAAAACACAATAAAATACACAAAAATAAAGAAATTCCTCGAAGATTTCGTTATAGTCGTTCAAGGTGGGCTAGGCCACAGAGACAGCTTATTGAACAGTTTTGCTTTTTGCACTGAGAAGGATAAAGAACTGAGAAGGCAGCTCCAATGGTTAAAAAAAAAAAAGGAAGAGAAAACGAGTTTCTGCATCACAGTGAATATTTAAAGGGGAATTCATTCAGCGAGCTTATGAATTGAGTGTTTGAAAATACAATAAAGAACTCGTAACGTTTTACGTCTTACCAAAAAACGAGTAATTCGAATTCTCATAAATCACATTAACGGGTCTATTCCGAAACAATTTTGTGGTTTCCGTAATCAAATCAAACCTTTTTGAACAATTACGATTGCCGCATGAAAGATTGTCGCAATAAAGGGGATTTATTTTTCCCCGAAACAATTGTCAAAAAATTTGCTCTTTACTAGACTTATTTGCAGCTATTGCAAAGTGTGAACACGAACGGGTAAATTTCTCAACTCTTTAACGTTTGCACAACCGAAACATTCCGGTAAAACAGACATATGCTATATTACCTCCAATTGAAACGGTTCCTCTTCCGGTTTTGCCGGTATTGCCGATATTGCCGGTATTGCCGATATGATGATCGTATACGTAAGTGCGTTCCTAACCAAACGATTTAATCAAACCAAGTGGTTAATAGGCATATCTTCATAATTTTTTGCCAGTCCGCAGTTTTCCTTCCCAATTTGTGCTCCCAGTGACGTCCCTTCTCTGTTAACACGACGTGCGCTCAACCTTCCATTAACGTGTCATACAAGCCGAAACGGGTCCTTCCGTGCTCATTCTCAATGCTGTATGATCTCAATGGAACATCTTTTCGGCAGGTCTTTTAATAATCTTTCATCTTTACTGAGGTATATCCAACTATATAAAAGTTTCCTGCGGTCTTCCTGCTGGGAATTCTCTTAAATACGATGCCAACATCATAGCATAAATACTATGGTGTCTTGCACGCATGAGATCTCACTTCCTTATGGATTTCGGTTGTTAGGAATATATTGAATGCGTTGTCTTCTTTGCAACTTGAACGGTCTATGCGCAACGATATTCTTTGTATGGCAAAACACAGCCGAGCTAACAGAAGTTCAAACATTTTATCGGAGTTCGCAACGGTTGCGATGTTCCCATAGCTAACACCAGACGACGGTTGAAAAAGAAAAAGGAAAGTTACCAAGCTTGGTATTAGCGTTAAAACAATGATCGTCAAGAACGAAAGGCAAAAATGAACACGATCAAGCCAAGTGACCATCGACCTCACGGCCAGAATACCGCACGGAGGCGAAGGCACAATATTACTATACCTGCGACAACAATGCAATCGCTCGTCAAGACGCCAAACTGAAGACAGCGTGTCAACATCGAAGGAAAATACCTACGCACCTACTGTTTGCAAATGATTGCGTGGTCTTCGCCGAGGATCCCGTAGAACTTCAACGCAATATGTAAAGTCAGTAATCACCTTACTATGGATCAAAATCCCTAAAACAAAATAGATGAGAAATATATTTTGCTCAGCGCTAAGTTAAAACGTTACTGACATTTAACAGTCTAACAAACACTGATGAAGTCGAGGAGTAGCCTACTTCGATGCACAGTTAAGTCGTGAACTAACGTTTAGTAGAGAATGCAACAGGAGACGAAGGGAGCCTGGATGTGCCTCAACTGCATGAAAACCGCAAAATCACTCGCAGCGACAACCATCTGTTTGGAAAGAACTGCGCCGAAATGCTCAATTCTTTCAATTCCACACTAATGTCAGCCACACCGTACGGACCCGAATTTTGGTAAACGCTCAAGGATTGTGAGTGTAAAATCGAAGCTATACAATGCGCCATGGAACACTGCATGGAGTACGTCTAAGAGGCCGAATCTCCTAAGCATGCGGTTCTGAAACGAGCAAGAACAACGGAATGGATTGCCGCAACCAAAGACACCAAATGCACTCGCTGGATATATCAGCAGAAGAATAGACAATGCATGGAGTTCCAGACTAGTTATTACGCATCCTCTCGGAAGACAAACTCGCCTTCGGTCGGCTTAAAATGCGTTCGGATGACTTTGAAGTTAAGATGCTCAACCAGCGATGGACGCTGCCGCACAGGATAAGGCGAGGTTCTGCTCTCGTCTTGGCATTGTCGAATTACGATCATGTTGTGGCAAAAGCAGTGAAGTTATTATGATTGCTGAGGACGAGCTAAGACAATCTAAGGACGCTAGCGAACAAAAAATTAACAGAGAAATATTGATATGCTACTACGCTGAGGAGTGCCCTGTTATCATCATCGGGTTACCAGACTTTGCTCTTAAGTTCTTCGAAAAATAAAAGAAAGAAATCATATTGAACAATCAGCCTTTTCTAGAACAACCAAAAACATCATTTTGTACCTTCATTTTATTCCGCTTCAATAATTGCATCAAATGAGCTGCAATGCAAAGTGTTTGTACATTCCTTCAGCCATAGGTACGCTAACGTGTGAAACAAAGATAAGAATATCTTCAATACGAACCCAACTACTCTGCTCACTGCAAAGAAACCATAAAGGTTAAAGTCCCTCAAACTTTTACCGATACCATCACTAAATTTG
>JPKZ01001515.1:0-17907 GCA_000803305.1 Toxocara canis
TGTGTATTTGTGCGTTTGCTCGCGCTCGTGCGCACGTGGGTGTATGTGTTTGTGCGTGTGTGTCAGCGTGTGTGTCCGCGCGTGTGTATGCGCTTGTGTGTTTGTGTGTGTGCGTGCACGTGTGTATGTGTGCGTGTTTGTTTGTGTGTGCGCTCGTATGTGTGTGCCTGTGCTCGCGTGTGTGTTAGTGTGTGCGCGCGTGTGTTTCTGTATGCGGGCGCGGGCGTGTGCGTGCGTGTGTGTGCGTGTGTTAGCATGTGTGCGTGCACGTGTGTATATGCGTGTGTATATGTGCGTGTTTGTGTGCGTGCGTGTGTGTGCGTGTGGCTGTGTGCGCGCATTTGCATGTGTGCGTGCGTGTGCGGGTGCGTATGTGCACGTCTGTGTTTATGCGCACGCGTGCATGTGCGTGTGTGTGGGTGTGCGCGTGTTTGTGTGTGTGCGTGCGTGTGCGTGCGTGCGTGTGTGGGTTTGCGCGCGTGCGTGTGCGTGTGTTTGTGTGTTTTTGGTTATGTTGTCACGAAAGTTGTCCCAAAACATTTCACTCGTCTCATGAGAATGATCCTCTCCTGTTGTTTGTAAATGGGTTTTTATTTCTTTGAGCGAGCGGGATGCATTTCATTTTGTGACACTGGACCATTTTCAAAGAATTTCGAGGTTGTTCATGATCAACTGTGAATACTACAGCGAATTTGGGTAAGCAATAATGGAACGACATGAGGAGGACTAGCATAGCAATATAATTATCTCGGTTCATTATTTGCAAAACTGAGATACTCACTCGTTGTTTACGTCTTGCAAGATCTTCAGATTACACTCATTTCATTATGGCTTCGTGGTTCTTAGCATCAGTAATATTGAAAGCATAAGAAACTGGAGCAATGCTCAAGATAACGATATTTTTGCTAACTGTATGAAGTCTTTCATATGAGCAAAGTTTAGAGCTTTGAATTTGTGTAAAGGTTGCCTAAGGGCTTGTGATCGGTTCTATGGAACTATTAAAGGCAACATATGGGAATGCTACTGAATAAGATTTGAAGAAGCTTACAGTAGCTGCTTTCAATAATCCTACAACAAAGAAAAATAATCTTATGATAGCAATGCAATGAAGTAACTACGTAATATCGTTTCTATATTGAGGTAAGTAATCGTTTAATATGTGGAATAAGAATCCTTAAAAAAATGATTACGGCCCCAGGAGTAAACAACTTGAAGATGACGTTAATGTGCATCAGCCAAGAATACCGTAAATTCTTTTCGAGTTTACTCTATTGTTCGTAGCCAAGTTACACTTTGTTTTGGCATATAGTATTGTGTTGACTTTTATTCAATTCATGTTCTTGTTGGTTTATGTTTCGTTTTTTATTTTTTATTTGTGTTTCGTATCTGATTAAACAAGTTATACTGTGTTGATTTTCATTTCATTCAGGTGCTTTATTCCTTATTTTTTGCTTTTCTGCAATTTTGCAATATTTTTATGAAAATGAAGAAACATATATGGTTAACGCATATCTTTGACGACTATGCTATCCCACCTTTCTTTCACGCTTCAAGAAAATTTAGGCCTATTTGTTTCACGCTTCTATATTATGTGATCATAGAAACTCGAAAGAGAATAAAGGCATCAAACAAACCTTCTACAGTTTGCCCGTTTTCAATCATCTGAAATGCCGACTTTCTTGTGATGATTTCAGAGCAAATTATAGCAAAACTGTAAACATCGCCTTGCTTCGAGCCAACGTTATTGTTTTCGCGCAGATGTTCTGGTGCAGTCCATAGTAATGCTGAAAACGAATTCCTCATACTAGTTGAACTCGAAAAGTCAAGTAAATTTGAATGAGCCAACAGTACTTGTTTCTTTTTCGAAAATACTTACTATTGTTATTATTGATGAGTAGTCGAAAAATTCTGATCCAGTAATCGAACAAAATATCCGACTATCACAATTGTTTCAATAATAAAAAAAGGAGGAACTAACTAGTATTAGGTCTTTGTTCGGCTGCTTTGATGAAATCCAATCCGAAGTTGCTAATCTTGACTTGCCATCGTTCATCCACCAAGCAAACTGATGATGTCAAATGGCCATGACAACCGATTGATGATCGATGTATCGCATATAAACCCTGTGAGCATTTTCAACTTTTTCGGTTGGTAACGATGCTCTACAATGTCCCATTGTGTTCTAGATTGTGGTAATAGTGCTTTGATGGTCCAACAATTGTTTTACTTATTCAGTATTCCAGGATATAAAAATTAAGATTAGCAGTTTTACGTAACGTCAATGAAGTAGTGCTTGCTAAATGCGACATTCCACCTATAAATACCATATGAAAAAGATAAAAATTCCTCATTGCATAAAAATTAGCTACTCGAAATTTAAAACTGACCGCATAAGATCACTCCCCAACATTGCAGTGATCGCAAATATTTGCATATTTCTTTTATCAGACTGTACACTTCTGCAGAAAACTTACTTCGCAGATGTCGCGCACAATAGAAATAATAAAAAAAGCATCCATCGTTAGTGAGCCCTTCGCAATTATATCCTGCAAGAGCACACACTCGTCCACTGGTACGAAGAAATCAGATAACGATGTTGTTTGGGACAATGCTGCCATTCTAGTCTAGCTTAAGACATCAAACAAGATTGTATAGAGAGGGCATCACCAATGGTATCAATAATATTCAATACATTTTACTGTAGAAGATTCTTTTCCTAAGCGAAAAAGATTTTACATTCCATAAGCTGAGGAATGAGCAAGAAAACCGAAGCCATGCGTTGGTTTTGGATTCAGCAATTAGCGTGTTAACGACCACATTGCTCGCCTGATGCGGTGGCCTGAGCGAGCATAATTAGTGCAGTGCACCCGCTGATTAGTTGTAACAAATGCCTGAATATGATGGCAGAAATAACTAGCATCGCACATCTGTATTAAAGCTTCTGAACTCAGAAACATTCAACTCTTTTGTCGCCTAAGAAAAAGTCGACGTCGAGATAATCTAAAAGAACTACCATGAGCAAAAATAAATTAGCTAATAGCTATATTACGATTAAATTGTAGCAAAAATTGAATTATCAGACAGTTATTAAGTAATTATTGTTAGATTCAATTAAGCTAAATAAATTAAGCTAAAATGAATTAAGTGTTTCAGCAAATAACTTATTAAATTGTCAAGTTATTAAGTGCTATAATGAAAAACAAATTATAATGAAATACTTTTTTACAAGGCTTTGTGTTTTTATAAAGCGTTGCAAAAAACTATAATTAGGTAAGAAAAATTGCAAGAAAAAAATTTAAGGAACAACCTTAATGCTTCCTCGACTGCAGAACTTCCAAACTGACATATATTGAGGCCCGTTGATGCATAATCCAATAAACTTATTCAGATTATCGTGAACCATTTGAGAGAGCTGCAGTTTTTTTTTTGGCATGAAAATTTACGTATAACATTTCGCCATTTCTCGGAATGTATTAGTTCAATCTTCTTAGTCTTTCTTGCTAAAGAATGTCAATCGTTTTCATTTATATGCTCATGACTAACGACATTCAAGTGCCGTTCGGTTCGCGCATATTCTCGACGGAAAGAAGCGGTTACGCAGTATTGCGATTGGCAATCGTTAGATCGAGACGTCAAATAATCCCGGTTGCAATGTTCTGATTTCTCGGGAGTTGTGCGTTGTACATATCACCAACAAAAGTTGTACTTTTAGTTTATGATAAAGACAGAAATATTTCATGGAGTGAACGGGTTAAGGTCAGGCTATGCATATGCTCTCTTGTGTGTACACATAAAGACATGGTTGTCAACTACGGGATCGCACCAGAGACATCTCTCTATCAATGCTGTACAACGTCGATGCTGCACACTTATCGTAGAAGTCCCCAAGCAAAGCCATATTCGGTTGCGTTATTCATATTTGAATGGTTTCTTATCCAATTTTGCAATACTTTCATATCTAACACAAACTAAGGTGAGACTATGTTGCATTCGTTCTCACTGCCCACGCCTTGATCTTTCATCTCTGGTGCCATGCACATATGCACTATCTTCATCGCGCAGTTACCACTTATCTTAATAAGCTGTAAATCTTCAAAATTAAAAGTAACAGCGCCGTATTCTGTTTTATATAGAGGCATTTACCATGCGAAGTTCAGCGGCCTCTTTCTTCTCGATTCGTGGTCGTGCGCTGTGTTTTTTTGCGACAACGGGCTCTTGGTACAGATAGTAGAACGATAGCGTTGCCGTCTCATTGATCCTTTCGAAGGTTGTTTGTCCCGACATAGAGATGTTTGTACTTTGCACTGAACGTTTACTCTTGCTCGCTTCAGTCTATACGAAAATCAAACGTTTACTTTCTAACAATTGTAAAACGATCAAAAATATAAAGTTTCAAAATACTAGACATCATATTACCATTTGAAATCTTATACTATGACTCGTATAAGAGGTTTCCATCGTTTCTTTGATAGGGCAGAAGGATGTAGTGCATTGAAAGCGTTCTCAAATTATGCTAGTTTTAAATTAAGTTGCATGTTTCAAAAAGTGCGCATAAGTGAACATCACTCACATCCTAATAGGTACAATTTTTATTCGTTGACGCATAAAAGTTGTTCTTTACTAACGGAAATATAACGTTCAGAAATCGCAACAACAAGAACATTGCGATAATAAAACGGTCTTCAAAATGATTTTTCAAGCATATGGCGAAAATTTCCCTATGCGCGATCCGTACATAATTTGGGCCAACAGTAGTTAGCCAACAGTAGGTCCATCTTTGGATTCAAAGTCCGAAAGCGAAAGGTTCGATTCCATCACGGCTGAAAACGTAATTAACTATGGGCTCAGGTTCGACATATTGCCTCTAACAACAAATCATGGAAGCAAAAACTGCAGAAAATTCATTCAACGTTTTCATGAAACTTCGAAACATGGCACGCTAACAGCTTTCGTAACGAGTATCATGCATTACCTTTTCGAGGTGTTTTACGAGTGATGTGTAGTCGATTTGCCAAAGTTGATCCAATCTTTCTCTCTCTTTCGTTTTCAACCTCAAACGATTTCGTTTAATTTTTCGTTTACAACTTGTTGCGTAAAACTGCATATTTTCATTTAAAAAAGTGTAAAAGCTGACAAGATGATTTAAATTTTTTTTAAAAAATTTTTCATTCGTCTTAAACGATTCTTTTCCATTTTCATTATTCCACTGAAGTCCCCAGAATACACATAATTCTTTTACATTCACAAAATCAGCGAGTGTCTCGCAAACTTTATATGGCTTACAATATTGTTCACCAAAACCTTGATCTCCCTTTTGAGGACTTCTTTGAATTATCCACCACCAACGGTCGCATTTGCTCGGCGAACTCCTCTAAGCTTACTGTAAAGAGATGCAGACTCAACATATTGAAACACTTTTTTTCAAACACGGTAATAAAGGCATGGAATTCCGTTCCGGATGAGATCGCAAAAGCGAAATCCTTACAAATCTTTAAAAATAACATCATATCCCTCAACCCTGAATTACTTGGTTTCCATTCACGAATAAGGAGTTAAACGTCGCTCCCTGGCTTCCTCATGCTCTCTTGACATATTTCGTTTTTTTTCTTCCTTTTTTTCTCCTTTCCTTTTTCCTCTTTTTTTCTTATCTTCATATGCTTAAACTTATTGTACCTACGTAGCATCTCATCAAGCAGTTACTTTTTACGCTGTGACACTTCACCACCTTGAATATTGAATTTTCAAATTTTCTTCTATCTCATCTTGTTCAATTTTCTGTTATCTTATCTTGTTCAATGTTCAAATATTCTGTTATCTTATCTGTATTGTTCCTCTGTTCTATTCTATTATTCTCCCCTGATGGCTCTTTCGACGGGCGGTATATTCGCCGTTGCCTCTTATGTCGTGTACAATTTGTTTCTGTTACATTGTTGTGCAAATAAATCATCATCAAACTGAGAAGCAGTGAAAAAAATCTATACAATTCGTTCAAATAACGATTGGTATTATATATCCCAACGGAAGAAATAACATATAGTTGCGGTTACCTGAACAAGTAAATGCCAACAGCGATAACGAAGACGACCATAAAAACGAAAAAAACGGCAGCAACCATCACATATACAAAATTGGTCTCCATGAAGCTCGGAGGACATTCGGCACCTATAAAACCGCATTTGGGATGCGATACAGGTCGAAATCCACCACGCAATGCCCAGATTGAGTTTGTAGCATCTGTATACTTTGGAAGCCATTCCTGCAAATTGCTAAACGTTCGAAAGCATACAATTTCGTAACGAAAGTACGATTTAAAAATTTAAAACTTCAAACCGAATAACATTATCAAAAAGCATCACAAGCGAAATTATCACTGCTTATCAATCGCTTTCTCCGGTCCAAATTAATACCTTCAACGCTTCAAAATATTTATTTCTGTTTGAGTTGCTAGAGTCCGATGAAGTGTTATCATGAGACACAACTACTACGCTCTTATATAGAGCTGATTTGACGGCGATCGTTTGCAAGCATGTAAACGTTCACAACTTGTAGAACGATAAGTTGCGTTTATCTGCGTAAATGCGTTTCCGCTTCATCACCATAATTTAACTTTTCGAGCACTACGGTTTCTCCTTTGTTTCAATTTTTTATTGATAGTTAAAAAATCCTCGAAAACAAGGGCATCTTTCAGGTTAAACCCCGTTCATAAATATGACTCTCAAAGCGAAGTTTTGCACTTTTGTTCGCCTTTTACCATTTACATATGAACAGTTATTCGTTCAATATCAGAACACCAAATGCACAATGGACATTCTATTAGGCGCACAAAGTGCATGAAGTATGCACCTCTACTGGTAGCATCTCGCAGCTTCCAAGCTTCGATTTCCGTAGACCGGTATTTCCTTCTCGTCCAACCCCCTACCCCCCTACCTCCCTCTTCTTCCCACAAATCGCTCGGATAAGCAGAAGAACAAGGCAAAATCCAAATGTCTGAAGTGAGGTCGACTGCAGTGGCATCTTTTCCTTGAACGCATGCCGTATCCGAAGAGACAGTTATGGCCATCCGGCGAAAGCTAAACAGCAATAACGTCAATCTTTTCTTTCAAAGCGGTGCCATTCGGCAGGCCATTCATTGACACTACGCTGTAACTTGTACATCAAGCTGCCTTACTCTCCTCTTTCCACTCCATCTCCGCACCTTCTTCTGAAAATTTCCTATATGTATCGCTCAGATCACTAACCGAGCTGTTGCCAGTTGTTGGTATGACGACGAATACTTCTGGCTGCTCATTAATATTCATACCAAAGAGCATATAGATCGGATTCCGATTAGCCCACTTACCAATGATAACATTACCCGTATAACCTATAAAAACTTCATGGGTAAATTGTTTTCGTGCTTGTTGCTACGCAAAACATACAAATTCGCTCGAAGAAAAAAAAATCACAATTTTTTTACAACCGGAAATATGTATTGCATTAAAAAGTGCACAGCTATCGAAAACAATCAACATAAGGTCTATACATAATATCTCTGTACGATGATGTATTTTTCATGAGGTAAATTAACAAGCGGTTTTTGTCCTCTGTTTATTGTGATTCTCTTAAAAGCTGCTCAATATGGACATTTCGTTACATATAAGCAACCAAATTTTGTATGAGTACTCTGACGTTGCATAGGTTATTCGATTTGTTAAGGCTTTACAACTGTGATTAATGAAAACTGTAAAGTGACATAAAGGTGAGCGATTGCCTACTATTCTGCGTTGATCGTTGAGGCAGTGAATAAACAGATACCGCTTTAATAATTAACGTGATCTAAGTCTAGAAGCCACTCCAAAAAAAAATGACCGCACATACATCTTCGAAGGACAATTTTTAACGACAGATTCAAAAGTGGAAATTAAAAATACGTAGAAAAGAACAGAACAACAAAACCAAAACAATGGTGGTAATAATTAGGTGAAGAGCAATAAGAATGAATGATGGTCAATATACATGGGTTTTTTCTTTGGAGATAGTAGTTCATCTCAATGAAGCATTTTATGGACTAGATAGCGATGGTTAATTGAGGAAAATTTGTTTAAAATGTGGCACGAAGAGGATCAATTCAGCTAGCAAAACATGGCATACATGTAAAATTCTTCCGATTGCCTTTGTTGAATTCCGCTTTATAATAGCTTGCAGTCTTTATGCATTTTGTTACTTTTTCTTTTAAAGTTATAAGTTTTAAGTCATAAGTAACTTAAAAGTTTTAAAGTTAACTTTAAAGTCTAAAGTTAAAGCAACTTACCGCTATAGTTGCCCTCTGTAGCAGCCATTATGAGCGAACCATTCGATATCCCATCTGATGGGTAGTACGTTAAGGTTCTATTCAGTGCTTTTGCGTAAATGTACATAGCATCGGCAAGAAATGGTGATTGTGAGGATGCCTGCAAATTTTGCGCTAATCAGTGATAAGAAATTTGAGCAACTATTACGCTATGATATAAAAACCAAAAAATCTTTCGAAAACAACATTTAAAAGCGTTAAATTAATTCGACTAGAAAAAATAAGACTATCAACCCTATGGAAAAAATCTTCGCCGACATCAGACCGGAAATTCAATTCAAAACCAACAGTAAGTTCAGCCTTTTAGTCTAGACGATCAACATCAGCAGCTGTTTAATTAATTAATAGCTCCTTGATAAGAGACTTTTCACCTGAGTATAGTTTTCGCACTCGATTGTACAATAAAATGGATAATCCTTCATACGACTGATGACCTTTTGGTTGAATTCAATAAGCGATTTGTTGATAGCTTGGTTGTCTAGCTGAAACGAAGCAGCACAAGATCCAGGAGATCCAGGATATGATAATGGAGACTCTCAGTAAAAAAAAATGTTTCTTTCAAGGAAACTCTGGATAGATAAAGCAGCTTTTTATGGAGGCTTTGAATAAAAAAACAGCATGTTTTTGTGATATCGTTCACTAATACTCGTATCAAACAAACATAGGGAAAGGGAGCGCAATTGAAAAATGCATATACTTACATTTTAGGCAAATATTGTGGGTAATTGAGACAAATTTCAAGCAAGCCGATCCTGTATAAACTCACTTCTATTCTCAGAGAATTTTTTTCTTGGTCGATATCTTTCGTGGAAGAAGAAACTTCGCCATCTAGAAAGTTGGTAAAAGGCATTAAATGTTTCGCTGGGCGAGACTGACTGACAAAACGGTGACAACATTGAGCCTTGCAATAAAGGCCAAATGCGCGAAAGTCGATGGACAAACTAACTGACTAACTAAAATGTCAAGTACGCCAACTTTAGATTGGATAAAACATTAGTGGCTAGAATTTTATTTTTCATAAAAAGCTCATTGCAAATACCTCGCACCGGAAAAAGTGAATACGTTGAATGTGGTGCGAGTGAGAAAACAAAAAGTAAGGTAATGTGTGAGCGATAAACTGATGTAAAGCATAAAATATGTGTGTTGTTGAGAGAATAAGTCTTAATTAGTAAAAAAATAACGAGTGCTGAGATGATCTTAAAAAAACGTAACATAAAATGACTTTTTCTTTTTCTCGATCAAGGTTAACGATCAATTCCAGCTGCTTGCATTTTTCTAATATTTGCTCATTGCCATATTCGAACGCGTCGGATGGGAATTGTTGCTCATGCACACTTACAAAAGCAAATATTACTGCTGGGTACCTAGTTAAGTAATAGATGTGCTGAGAATTACGCCTTCAATAATTATTTAGACTCGTCAAGGCACAAATCTTAAGGAACTTGTTCGTTGATAATATTTGAAGGTAATTTTTTAACGCTTCCAAGTAAGCCAAATAGACAAATTAGTGAATGATTGGACCCAAGAGAAACAGCTAATCGGAAATGCAAATGTGCATGCACTCTGTTATTAATGATAGTGCTCACTGGTCATTACCAACTTCTTTAGCTCATTACTGAAGTGCTACTGTTTGCATGAGCACAATACGTTCTTGTTGCTCATCCATTGCTCCTACTGTATAAGCGAAGCGTATAATAGGCAAATAAGCAGCTAAACACATTTACATTTACGCCACCACCTAGTTTCACGTATTCGCCGCAGATTATAATCTTTCGTATGCGTTGCGATCATTTGTCGCAAATGTACAGTCATATTTTTCATTTGGTGCTCCCTTCATTTCTGTAACTAAGCGTGAATGATCGATCCACTTTGCCACTCCCAAAATGCCGATTACATGAAATATTGTTTAGCTTATCGATCGCATGAGCCTTGCCTAGGGTCAAATTTGCATATGCGGTATCGCATTCAATCGGCTTACTTACTACTTGACAAGTTCGTCGAATGGGCATATATATCGATAAGGGTTTGTTCGTCGGCATTCTGGTAGTCGGTATTTCCTCGGAGGGAATGAGTGGGACATTCTTAAAAAAAAGCATTTAGTCGACAGCTCGATCTAATGAATAATGCTTTCTGATCAGACAGAAATAATATTTTAAAAAAATAAAAGCTCACAATTAAGAGCTGGTTGCAAGCTTTCTTAATTTCGTCATCCAAATTGTCCTTCTCGTCACTTCGGTCAATCCAAAATGGGTTTACACCTGAAAAGCGACCGATTTCACCTGTTAATTCAGTTTCATCTTAATTTCACCTGAAAAGCATAAAGCTAATCACTTTTATGCTTCAAGTTTATTTTCATTAATGAAAAAGCAAATGCGCTTATATATCATCATCTTGATGAAAAAAACGAAACTAAAGAATGAAACATTTCATAAATGAAGTTTTCGTTGTTTTTTTTTTTAAATCTCAGTGCAAATTTCCCCTTAAAAAATGATTGCTAATCGATGGTCTCTGTTGTTCCAACAAAACTGGCTTGCTTGAAATCAAAAATCGATCATCACGAAAAACATATGCGATTTGTTATGATTGTAAACGTTCACTGAGCTCATAAATGTCGACCCTACCGTAACCCTGTTTCCTTGTCTCCACAAAGATGTACACATAATCACTGGTGTTCAGTTGGGCTGACAAAACACCTTTCATGAATTCGCGTCGTTCGTTATCTGATTCGAGACAAGCAACAACGACTGCAACGCGTATAAAATTAGTAGTGCTTTATGCATTTCACTTTCTAGAACGTTGGTGGTGCCTTTGTATAGATTTTTAACAGATGGTACAGATGGTGCATACGGATCGATATTACGAGCGATTAAACTTTTTAAGAGCTCCAGTGAAAAATTGCGGTCCTCAGTCTGTGTGCTTAGCGATGAGTAATTGATTTTCTACGAAGAGAATTTAAAAAAAAAACAAATTGATGTATATCGCATCAGGGGCTATTAGTCGTGCAATGGCAGATTTGATTTTTGCATGTGAAATATTTTTTCACAACTATTTCATTTTTTAAAGCACATATTCAGAAGCACATCTACACATTCTTGAAAGCCTATTCCTGGTTAAGTTTAGCACGAAATTCATGCCAACAAAGATAACATGCATATGTTCGTTCGCTGAAATCTTCAACTTTCACTAAAGTCTTTAGCTACCTCCGAGTGACAATCACTTAAAATTATAGCTTAAACGTTACGTAGCACTCACTGAACGTTAGGATATTCCTGAAATGGACCGACCTAATATTCACCACATTCATTTGCATAACGATCGTCAAGCGAACGACTAAAAAAAATTTCGAGCTTACTTACTGCGAGCACGAGTCTTTATGTTGTCAAGTAAATCCTTCATTGTAATGTTGTTAACGATGTTCAGCTGTTTCTTGTAGGTAATCGTCATATCGTTGGTTGCATAAGCAGCTTTCTGCAAACGAAACTGATTCTACAATTTCATTGCAGCGTTCGTTGCTCAATGACTCCGCGTAGAAGCAGCTCCTCACTTTTTCGCACAATATCGTTTTCGTCCACGGATGCTTTTCAAAATTATGCTCGTCAAGTGGAAAAATTTTCACTATTCTCGCAACTCCACATTCTCGTAACATTTTATGGCGATGTCCTCTTTATTGTTATGCATGAATCTATATATACATGCCTCTCCAGTAATTTCAGCTTCGTAATTACTAAGGCTGTGGTTGCGAAATGGTATGTATTAATGCTCGTCTTATGGGCGCCTGCAACGCTCAGTTCTCAGTCGATTCACTAATCCAGTTGTGAGTTATAGACATGTTCAACAGCTCCAAATTAGAGAGTTTGTGTAAAGTTTTTTTTAATGTTCCAGTGAGTATGGTATTGTTCTTCGTTTCAGTTTCACATGGTATTTTGACGAATGTCAACCGTACAAAACAGCAGGTTATTTAACAAAACTGATATTGATCGATAAAGTGGATGTTGTCTTCGGTCCAACGTGTCCTGAGTGTAAGTAGAATGAAAATCATTGAACATGAGGGGTACTTATGGTACTGCAATTCTGAACGAAAATTGCCGGCATTTTGTTAACTCGCTGGTTTTCAAAAATGAAATGAAACGACTGGCCGTACTTAGAAATGTGATATGTATTTTGTAAAGAATCTACCTTTGCTGTAAGCTTAGCACATGTCAATGCAATCGTGGATTCCAGTTTGCCTTTTTTTGATCTTCACTCAGTCCGTTGCGACGAAAACTAGGGCACTCGTTAGGTATTTGCCCGACCCAGGTGGGTAGAAAGCAGCGAAACATCTTGCGGATTTAATGAAATCATATCACTCTTTTAGGGAAAGCGCGCAAAATTTCAGGCGGTATCGTGCTTTAAAAAGCGTACTAACAAATAAGAAAAAATAAATACGTTTTGAAAACTATATAAGCCAGAATAATTCAAGGCCATATCGCGCATCGAAATGTAACCGAAAGGTCTTCTTTCTTCCTATTCAACTTGTGCTCTTTTTTTTTCATTTACAGTACAAGGAGGGAACACATATTAAAACTAGCCGAGGGTGGCAAAAATCACGGTTACTAACGAATGATCATAAAATGAGGATTTCGTATAGAGCATGTTATACAGAGCAAATCTCAACTTATAGCCGAATTAGCTCTCCGAACGGCGTTGCTGCGTCGCTGATCCGAATTTTATTCCCTGAATCACGTTGATGATATTGCTACGATATCAAAAAGAGGTTGCAAAAAAACTGTGGATGTCATTCTCACTAAAGCACGTAAAATACGCAACAACAATATGTCTCTTTATTTTACACATAGTTTTCACTACCTTTGATGATCATCCATAGGAAACGTGTTTGATGTTTAACTTTTTATAGACTATATTACCTTTTAAGGCCGATGCAATACGAAAATATCGACAACATTTTCTGTAACTTCTTTAAATTTGGATGGCGAACTAACTAAGCTGATAAGATGAATAAAATAACTGATCAAATAAGATAGAAAACAGGCGTTAAGTGTGTAATCATAGTAACTGAAAAAGGTCTGGAAGAAAATTATTATTTTAAACAACAACGATGAGGTATAATTTTCGATCATGATACTGAGAGACATTCTAATTTGAGCATTTAAATATCAAGGAGACTGCATGCTTAAAGCATTAGACTCAACTGTTTTTTTGATTATTTTCTTCTATCAAACAAATAATAGCCCCAAAAAGTAATTTTTCAGCTGCATTGATTGCGGGAACGATCGCCGCTTTCTATGACTTTCCAATATTTATATGGGGTGTGGTGATGCCATCAGCAATTCTCGATCACGATACATATCCCTCCGTATCCGCCATAGTTACCACTACTTACCCGTATGTGTTTTCTTTTTCAATACTTACCCGCATGTGTTTCCTACTTTAATTGTGTCTTGAATTGCACGTGGTCTTCATTTAGAAGCTTTTTAGATCAACGGTTGCTCTTGTATCGATGTTTAAGAATTATCAGTGGAATGAGTTCGCACTTGTATATTCGTTGAATCGAAACAGCTACACGCCAAGATGCCTATACATTCAAAACGACATTGAGGTAACAGAAGCAAGTCAATATTCTAAGCGATGTACTATACATGAACTGAAGAACATGACCATGTCTTCTAGCTACACTGGTCATTACTAATCGTTGAAGTTGACAGTAACGGGAATAAATGGATGAGCACTTTTGAAGAAACGAGCTCCGATCATTCTCCACAGATCGTGAACTTGCTTTCATCAAAGATTTTTGCAACATTACTCTGTTCACATTTCACTTCATCAGAAAAAATGCGCGCATCAATTACCGTCTCTTACTGTTTGATTCATTTTTTTCTTTTGTTTGCCACCGTCTATCGAATTTATCTTAGCTGCTAGGCCGGATCTTCGCTCAGCCTTTTTAGTGCTCGAACAGTTTAGTAACATGGAACCAGCTAGAAAATGGGATTGAAACTATACTAGTTTTTCGTGGTTGATATTAAACGGTTTAAAATTCTACAAGCGCTCAAAATTAAACTGCTTGACCTGCACCAAAACATTTGCTGTTGATACGCACTGCGAATTGCAGTCGGTAAGTCCGTTCATGGATGTCGATCACTTTTAATGTTCCATTTTTTTCTTAATTTCCGGGCTCTTTTAGATTCCCCATCGGAACGTTCTCATAGCGATCTATGCTTAATGCAGACAGCGTGTCTGACAGTATCTCCGACTTAGGAAACCAAATTCAGTTCTGACGTTTGAGTTCGTAGACAGTCATTTCTGTTACCTACCGTTTCCACCGAAATATTTTTCATGCACAATAAATTTTTCGTAGCATTGTAAATCGTAGCTAAGTTTTGTTTGAGGACCCTCACAAGCCATAACATTTACTATTCTGGTTATTAAGTAATTGAAACCATTAAACGCACAGATATACATATATACATATATAATAAATATGCATAAACCACACCTGATCATGATGTCGTTTGGCAATTGCAAAAGCATACAAAAATAGCTTATCATAACGCTTGTTTTGTAGAACTAACTTCAGAGATTTTGAACTGGAATAAAATATATTCGTCAGCCGAAAATCTGCCTGTAATCAAAAATGTGAGTAGTTCTCAAGAAGATAGCAAAATAGGCGCTTCAACAATTTTGATCACCAGACCAACCGGTATATAAAATATCAAGAAATAGTAAAACGACTATTGGTTCATCTATATTCAAACACACTAAGGAAGCCTGATATGCAATCATATTTTAAAACAGACAAAATACTGTGCAAATCATCCCCTAAAAATTTGTTCTAGAATTAATTTGCAACTCGATCAGTTCACTAAACTTTAATATCTATAACTCACAACTGGATTAGTGAATCGACTGAGAACTGAGCGTTGCAGGCGCCCATAAGACGAGCATTAATACATACCATTTCGCAACCACAGCCTTAGTAATTACGAAGCTGAAATTACTGGAGAGGCATGTATATATAGATTCATGCATAACAATAAAGAGGACATCGCCATAAAATGTTACGAGAATGTGGAGTTGCGAGAATAGTGAAAATTTTTCCACTTGACGAGCATAATTTTGAAAAGCATCCGTGGACGAAAACGATATTGTGCGAAAAAGTGAGGAGCTGCTTCTACGCGGAGTCATTGAGCAACGAACGCTGCAATGAAATTGTAGAATCAGTTTCGTTTGCAGAAAGCTGCTTATGCAACCAACGATATGACGATTACCTACAAGAAACAGCTGAACATCGTTAACAACATTACAATGAAGGATTTAACCTTCAGACTAGAAACTCTTTCGTGGTCTGTGGTATGGGAGGAATTAGAGTAATTGCTGCCCGCTCGCTCGTTCAGCTCTTCAAAAGACGACCGCTGCAATTGATAGTCATCTTTGTAGAAGCAATATTTGGTTGCAGTATCAACACTCTTCTCTCCACTGAATCTTTCGTAGAAAGATTGAATGAAGAGATCTATTGAAAGACTTGGTATCCTCCGCCGTAGTGATTCTACGTATCTCTGTTGATCGTAATTTGCAAATTGCTTAAACATAGCATAACAATCGATGAATGAGTGACAAATGATGACGCGAATGAGGTGGGACACTGGCTGCTCTGTTCAGTGATCGTCACAGTGTCGACCGTTCAACCAAAAGAAAGAAATAACGCTAAAAACAAACCATTCCCATTAGTTTCCTAGACATGACGTGAGGTGTTGTTTATTCCCACTGTTCAACCTTTGTCGATATCCTTCTGAAAGCACATCTTTTCGAAGGATTGATGCCCCATGGTGCTTTGCAAAATGATGATTTTGAGTATAAATGGCTTGATTTGAGTATAAAATTGAAAAGAATGACCGAGGTGTGTGTTTGCTGGTCCATTAGGTACCTCTACACCGTAAAAGTATACATTCACTTGCAACAGCATGCTTAAATTTCCATGTGTTAAGATGACACAAAGAACAATAAAGGTGGGTATGTTAATGGCAAAGGAGTCGCCAGATCTTATCAGCTTGGTCGGCTATCAGACGTCCGCTTCTGCCGTTCTAATAGGTCTCGACCGTATCAACGCAGAGAATTTGCTGCCAAACATTAATTTCACGTAAGCGATTCTGTCGATCTCATTTTGACGTTCAAATGAACAAACGAATATGGTTATTATAGATCGTTTTTTAACTCTTTCGAAAACAAGCAAATCACCGCCAAAGCTGCCATTTTTATAATTGCAACCGTTGCAAATCTTTACGCTCACAAAGAAGTCTGTTAATTGTTGCACAAATTCTCTGGCTATCGAGCAAAACGCGAATATGCAAAGAACGGAAGATAAATTTTAAAAAAACAGTTCCGGAGCTGCAACGAGAAATGCAAAAAAAAACAATAATATTTCACAAATGCAATCACTAGCATTAAAAATTAAAATAACACGAAACCACTAAATGAACGAGTAATTAAAAAAGCTAAAATGAATACAGCAAAATCGAATGAGATCGTCATGTATCATACGTGTCCATTGTGTAGGCGCCTAGTACCTATACAAAGTAAAGCTGCAGGTATGAATCTGAAAGGGGTGGAAAAGGCTGCCCCTAAAACAAACTGTGCCTTTAAACTATGCGGCCGAATTGAAAACGCTTCTACGCTGTTATATAATAGAAATTCTTTTTTGTTTCGAGGCATAATGCCATTCATAAATCGTGCTAAACTATAAAAACAGTGCCTTTAATATTTTATTCCTAATGTTTTCCAGTAGATTGTAACTGTAAACGTAATTGTTGTAAACGTAATTGTAGTTAACTGTTTCCCAGCAGTCGTTTTGCCAATTATGTTTGGTTGGTTGATTATTTGCTGTAGCACTGTGGAACATTTACAAACATATCAAAGTAAACAGTACGGCTGAGCACTCATACTTTTATGCAAATTGTTTGAAGTTCATCGAAGCCCTGAAAGTAAGCAATTCAATTCAATTCAATTCAATTCAATTCAAATCAATTCCATTAGATATTATATCGCGTATAACTTCATAGGACAAATTCTGCGCCTTTGAATACGAAAAACTATTCTTATGACCATAGCACACACTTCATATCTTGTACCTTCTGTTCATTCCACCATCGAGTAATCGGTGTATGTTATGCAGCTTTTATGAGTCTACAATAAGCATCAAATATTAAATAGCTCATTGACTAAACGGTAACCTTTACTGCAATCTGGTTGCCTAATGTTGTGGAAAAAAGTTTTGTTATAAAAAATTCAGCAATTTTAACCAAAGAGACAATATAAGCACCCGTTGTCGTCAATTCTAATCTCAGCTTATGCTCGGACCCGATCAGCTATGCCCAGCCAACCTGTATAAGTAATAAAATACTTGGGTGACTTTTAAGGCTATCATGATGAGTGACCCTACCATCATCGATGTAGTTCACATTCTCATTAGCGTTGTCAGCCTCTGGCCAATGTCTCACATATTCTCCGAACCTTTGCGCAGCATAATTGATCCTTTCTACGCACAAAAGGTTCTACTATCGTTCTCATCGTTTCCCGTTCAACTCCAT
>JPKZ01001515.1:19124-40499 GCA_000803305.1 Toxocara canis
ATGGAGTTGAACGGGAAACGATGAGAACGATAGTAGAACCTTTTGTGCGTAGAAAGGATCAATTATGCTGCGCAAAGGTTCGGAGAATATGTGAGACATTGGCCAGAGGCTGACAACGCTAATGAGAATGTGAACTACATCGATGATGGTAGGGTCACTCATCATGATAGCCTTAAAAGTCACCCAAGTATTTTATTACTTATACAGGTTGGCTGGGCATAGCTGATCGGGTCCGAGCATAAGCTGAGATTAGAATTGACGACAACGGGTGCTTATATTGTCTCTTTGGTTAAAATTGCTGAATTTTTTATAACAAAACTTTTTTCCACAACATTAGGCAACCAGATTGCAGTAAAGGTTACCGTTTAGTCAATGAGCTATTTAATATTTGATGCTTATTGTAGACTCATAAAAGCTGCATAACATACACCGATTACTCGATGGTGGAATGAACAGAAGGTACAAGATATGAAGTGTGTGCTATGGTCATAAGAATAGTTTTTCGTATTCAAAGGCGCAGAATTTGTCCTATGAAGTTATACGCGATATAATATCTAATGGAATTGATTTGAATTGAATTGAATTGAATTGAATTGAATTGCTTACTTTCAGGGCTTCGATGAACTTCAAACAATTTGCATAAAAGTATGAGTGCTCAGCCGTACTGTTTACTTTGATATGTTTGTAAATGTTCCACAGTGCTACAGCAAATAATCAACCAACCAAACATAATTGGCAAAACGACTGCTGGGAAACAGTTAACTACAATTACGTTTACAACAATTACGTTTACAGTTACAATCTACTGGAAAACATTAGGAATAAAATATTAAAGGCACTGTTTTTATAGTTTAGCACGATTTATGAATGGCATTATGCCTCGAAACAAAAAAGAATTTCTATTATATAACAGCGTAGAAGCGTTTTCAATTCGGCCGCATAGTTTAAAGGCACAGTTTGTTTTAGGGGCAGCCTTTTCCACCCCTTTCAGATTCATACCTGCAGCTTTACTTTGTATAGGTACTAGGCGCCTACACAATGGACACGTATGATACATGACGATCTCATTCGATTTTGCTGTATTCATTTTAGCTTTTTTAATTACTCGTTCATTTAGTGGTTTCGTGTTATTTTAATTTTTAATGCTAGTGATTGCATTTGTGAAATATTATTGTTTTTTTTTGCATTTCTCGTTGCAGCTCCGGAACTGTTTTTTTAAAATTTATCTTCCGTTCTTTGCATATTCGCGTTTTGCTCGATAGCCAGAGAATTTGTGCAACAATTAACAGACTTCTTTGTGAGCGTAAAGATTTGCAACGGTTGCAATTATAAAAATGGCAGCTTTGGCGGTGATTTGCTTGTTTTCGAAAGAGTTAAAAAACGATCTATAATAACCATATTCGTTTGTTCATTTGAACGTCAAAATGAGATCGACAGAATCGCTTACGTGAAATTAATGTTTGGCAGCAAATTCTCTGCGTTGATACGATCGAGACCTATTAGAACGGCAGAAGCGGACGCCTGATAGCCGACCAAGCTGATAAGATCTGGCGACTCCTTTGCCATTAACATACCCACCTTTATTGTTCTTTGTGTCATCTTAACACATGGAAATTTAAGCATGCTGTTGCAAGTGAATGTATACTTTTACGGTGTAGAGGTACCTAATGGACCAGCAAACACACACCTCGGTCATTCTTTTCAATTTTATACTCAAATCAAGCCATTTATACTCAAAATCATCATTTTGCAAAGCACCATGGGGCATCAATCCTTCGAAAAGATGTGCTTTCAGAAGGATATCGACAAAGGTTGAACAGTGGGAATAAACAACACCTCACGTCATGTCTAGGAAACTAATGGGAATGGTTTGTTTTTAGCGTTATTTCTTTCTTTTGGTTGAACGGTCGACACTGTGACGATCACTGAACAGAGCAGCCAGTGTCCCACCTCATTCGCGTCATCATTTGTCACTCATTCATCGATTGTTATGCTATGTTTAAGCAATTTGCAAATTACGATCAACAGAGATACGTAGAATCACTACGGCGGAGGATACCAAGTCTTTCAATAGATCTCTTCATTCAATCTTTCTACGAAAGATTCAGTGGAGAGAAGAGTGTTGATACTGCAACCAAATATTGCTTCTACAAAGATGACTATCAATTGCAGCGGTCGTCTTTTGAAGAGCTGAACGAGCGAGCGGGCAGCAATTACTCTAATTCCTCCCATACCACAGACCACGAAAGAGTTTCTAGTCTGAAGGTCGGGTAGAAGGACTATACACGGTTTCCATTGGCCCGTTGAGAGCTTGACGGTCATATTACTGCATATTCATGTATTTTGCAAATGAAACCAGCGATGATGACAACTGTAGTTGAATGAAAAGTGCAAATTTGAATGACAACACGTTGACATCACCTAAATTCTATAAAGACTGAACTGAAAACTATCAACAAATGCATAATAGGCCAGTTGAAAGAAATGCGAATTTCATCGATGACCAACCGAGATCAATTTGCTTAGGGAGGACACAAAAGTGGTTTCTATCAGATGCCCTTGAGCACGATCTATTCGAAAATCGAACCATTCGTTCTTATAGAAAAAATTATTCATTGAGAAGTCTTAGAATGCTTCGCTCATGCTCCACTTTTGCTCCATTTATTTTAAAAATTCAAGCCTGAAGTCTTGAGAATTTCAAGAATATGAGAAAGGCGTACACCACCGATTCCGCTATAATATCATCTCCTCTTAAAGGGCGTTTCTGTTCACCTGATGCGGCGTTGCCTGTAGAATATGAACTGTGAAGCAGTGAAGAATCAGCATAAAGTGCGACATCAGAAATAATTAGCATAAAACTGCTGGTTGCTTAAACCTGCAAGACGCAAAAAAAATAAGGTGAATTTACCTGAGCACAAAATTAAACCCTACGTTCTTTTTTGCTAGTTTTTCCGTAATCATTTCAGTAATCATTTTTTGAAAAACTGAGGTTACACACACTTCCCTTATGCCATTTTGAGAATAGCTGGGCCATACTAGAGTACTTTTCTATTTGCTAATGAAAAAGAAAAGTGATTACAGCTTATAGCATTTTGTACCCTCATTAAGGCGCATTACAAATAATGTATCTCACAGTTGTATCAAGTAAGTATTAAAAACGAAACATCTTTTTAATCGAATTAATTAATTATATTTGACGAAGTGCATCGAATAGCTTCCTTCACTAAAATGTCTTGTTTCATAACTAATTGACGAAAAACGTTCATACAAAAAATTCACTCTAAAATACTTTAATTCCTGATCGAATCGAAATAGACTACTGATTTAGTCAATGTACAAAAACGATAATACAACATTAAATACTCGCAAGAAGTATATTTTTTTTAATCATCAAGAAATTACTATAACAAAATATCGTATTTAACAAAGAATTTAATAAACCGTTATAACGCCTGAGGCATTTCTTACACACTATATGGGTGGGAAAACTCTCAAAATATATTTTATATCTTACATTATAGAGGCATTCATTATACTTAACAGTAGATCAGCAATAAGTTTTTGTTTCTTTCGCAGCTATGAAAAAGAAAAATTCAACAATGGCACCGTCCCCTTACATAAATGTAACTTATCACAAGAATCATTGCCATACTCATGTTTCTTAGCTGTTTGAAAGAACAGCTGAGAAATCAACAGGAGCAAATTACGAAAGTTGCAAGCAAGTGTCTGTTATCCAATTTCAACAGATATCATCAAGTGCTTCATCCAGTTTGTTTATCATTTCCACCGACTTCTAACAACTAATCTCCCTGGTAACTAAGAGGAAAGCTCTCAATTCATGCAGCCTTAGTTGTCGTTTCAAAATGGAAAGCTAAACTGTTTGGCTTCACTAAATGTAACTTGACGAGTCAACAAGTTGAAAACCTTGATCACGAACGCTTAAAGAGTTGACAAAACGAAATTTTCTCAGATAAGTTCTCGAGACTGAGTATCAAAATGTATGCATGATGTACTTATTATAATTAGCCTCACGCGCAGTTTTGTGTTGTCTTCGTAAGGTTTCGTAAAATTATGAAATGCAGTTGACGTATGTTTTTCAGCGAACTTATGCTGAGCTTCTTTCTTCTCGAAATCTTGAAAATATTGTCCTTAAAATGTGAATGACATTTTCACAACACAAATTTTTTTACTTAAAAAATTGTAATTTGGATTTGCTCATGCTCATCTTTTAGAGGTGCTTCCAAAAATAAAAAACCGACAAAGTTTGGATGAAGCAAACTTCATACAACAAAATAAAAATAAATTCAACTTTCATATCAGTGAGACTTCCAATTGCCGTCATATGCAAGAATGAAAAACTACGCAATATGCTGGATTGACACAAGAGTTGAAAAATTTTAATTGCAACAAAGAAGAGAAAACGAGATAAGCTGCTGCTTAAGAAAGGTTTTCATTTTCGGAGTCTGGGCCCCTAAGACGGCACACTTAACTTCTTTCTAAATCGCTAGGTGGCCAGCATCATGCCTCAGCGTTGTGATCGAAACCGGATATGTTATTAAGATCGATATCACAAACTATTAAGTCACCAGCTGTTGCATACCTATTTCACGTAAGTCCCTGATTGTGAGACTAAAATAGTAACATAAATGAGTGGTATTCTGATTAGCCGATACGAACGGTGCCCTATAACGAAGCTGAAATTAATGGTTTGAATGCTCAGAAAAAAAGCAATTAGCGGCAAATAAGGGAGAAGAAAAGAAATTTTTGTTAATTTCATATAATCATTGAAGTCCGCTCACTCAGCACAACGGCTTATTTTTTTTTGCGATCTTCTTTCTACAGTATGATTCTACAGTATCTACCTCTTTCTACAGTATCTACCTTAACGATCAAAAAAAAAACCCAGATCGATTACGCCGAACACCTCTAAACGTTATGTTCCACGAATTTAAATATTCCATTTCGTCGAGGATTTGTCTTTGCATCGGAAACAGATTGAGATTAATTGTACAAGGTTGTAAAATGTTTTTGTACAAGGTTGGACTGAAACAAGGAACAACGAAAAGATTGTGTGAAAAAAAAGAAGCGCAGAGAATGTTTTTATCTACTTTTCACCTATGAAATGGCAATTGTTGCAAAAATGTTTAACGAATGCTGTAATTTACGCAATGAATGCTTTGAATCGTCAGGCGATCCAAAGGTCGAATATTCCGTTATTCGTAATACAATCCTTCACTTGGTTTCACAAAAGCAAAACAAAAGAAAAAGCGAATGGGACATTTTTTTTTGAAACGAACGCTAAGTGGAGAACGCAATTCGATTACTCGTTTGCATTTTACTGCATTGAATAGTGCTTAAATAACTGAAACAACAAAGACAATGAGTTGACTGTATTACGTACTAGTTAGTGTTTTAGATTAAATTGGCCCTCTAGTGGATATGAAAAAGTTGTGTTGATAGCTGATATTGCTTAAGGGCCACAATTGCTCTCGACGACTGGCCAAGCAATAAATGGTTAAGCATAGGGATGTTGATAAGCATGTATTTCATGACACTTTATCCGCCGCCTATCGTCTCAAAATCAATGACGTTTCCATTTCGATGGCAATCATCGATCCGTAATTGCTGGCATATTTTCAGAAGAGACTTGAAATGAGAAAGAAACCAAACTGAAATAAATTAAAAACCAAATGTTCCAAAGTTTTAGAGCTTAGCTATTTCTGCTTGAAAAAATTTTCCTGGTTAATATGTGTTCAAGGAGGAAAATGGATCGTTAAGCTCCTTCGCTACTCTAACTATGCAGTTGCCTCTTAAAGCTGTCCCATGTTTTTAAAGTGATTACAGTATCGGAAAATGGCTTCTTAAAGAGTCATAATGAATTCTGCATTCATTTCCTGAGTAGAAAAAATAACTCTCAATGATCAGACGCTCCTTTCCTTACTAGTCTCCCTTTGCAAACTCAGATGAAAACATCTTCCTTTGCAACTCGAATGAAAACAATCTATGTGTCTATAATGTCGCTGCAAGCAGAATATTTGGCTTCCTGGACAGCAAAGCATATTACATGTATCTGAAAACACATAATCCTCACTTATCAAAACGTTTTAAGCAGTAATATGTGTGTCTGTATCTACGAAGCAGCTACATAAACTGATCTGTGATGTTGCATACAGTACAGCATAGGTGGCAACGATGAAATTAAATATATATATATAATGCTGAAATTATATATATATATATATAAGACTTTTGCTGATCAAGCAAGTGGGGAAACATAGAAAGCGAGATTGATAGTTCTGATTTTCAGGCGATTAACGAAATGTGTGGATGTGCAATTGCCATAGGAAATTGCTTTGAAGGGACACAGAAACGACAGCTAAAATTTCACTTTGGTTCTTTCAAGGATTGACGCTCGTTTGTGAACATACGAGCGGAAACGCGTCCATGGGCCGTCCGCCTTGACGATTTCACGATCGAATTAAGCGATTTCACAAACTACTCGAATGTGACGAATATTCAAATTGTATCCGATCTGACCGCTCGAAAATTCGTTGATTCGTTCTGCTTTGAACCAATTGATGATTTTTTTTTCTGATTGAAAATGCATACAAATGTTTTGCGTCCTTTAATGTGATCATACCTGGAAGAGGCAAGAATTGCCTTATCAGAAAATATTGAGCATAGGAATGCTATCTTTTGGTGCCATCGGTGCGTAAATTGCTGCATGCAAAATTTGCGATAAAATTAACATCAAAGTAATTTATTCAACTTCTGACAATTTCGTGCACGAATAATATGTGTAGTAAGCACGACATCATGATATGAGCGCTTTTCTCGCTTATAAACACGGAGCAGAAGTGTACACTCTAGAATTGGTCCTCAGCAGCGTTATCACTCATTTCTCCTTCTGGAAGCAACCAGAACGTTTCCATGACGCCTTTTCCCTGACAATGTTATCATTTCGATGGATGATTAATTTGTTATAAATTAATATGGTTATACACTCTTGAGAATAATTGAGTAAGAGATATTGAGTGATAGTGAATGATAAATGCTTCTTCACTTATATGCTCTTCAAGATTGTAGCCTTTTACTTCTTGAACACTGTCGTAGATGAAGATTACTTGTTTCTTGCGCATTACTTTTCTGAGGCGAGAACAGCCTCAACTCGCGATCGAATTCTCCAAAATGAACAATAACTAACTCATAGCCGAACCGGCCGCTCGCAAATGGATTATCGTTTTTTCTATCTGTACTTCTAAATTATACTAGCCCTTTTATAATTTAGAAGTACAGACGAAATAAGGTAATAAGCTACAGATTTGGTTCTCAAGATCGTACAGAAAACTTCAATAAAAAGTAGAGATTACACGCAACACAAACAATCACACAGTATGACGCACAAATAAAATGACTTCGAAAGTCACTGATCATTTCCCTGAATGGGTAAAATACGTTCAAAAAAAACATGCAAACGGTACGTATGCGCATCTATATGCGAGCGTGGAATAAAAAAAAGCTTGCTTCGCATTCAGTCTTACACTTCCACTAATTATTAGTCGTTTGTCGAATCAGTTTAACTGTATATCACTGCGAAAATAAGTTTGCGCATTGTACAACGGATCAAAGGAGATGGATGCTGTTTGGATTTAAGAAGGATGAAAACGCTTACCTTTATGATAACTTCGCCTCGACTTTCGGTTCTATAACCACCGATTATTTTAGTGAGGTATCTGTTCGTTTCGGCAGAAATGTGTATATGGCCAGCTGAAAAAACAAATCCTTTCAAAGTCTAAGATCAATTTACGATATTTTTTTTGCATGATGAACTGAACTTTTTTAAACGTAAAGGTTAGGATAGTATGGAAAATGTGATTCCCAAAGAGGGTATTTTTATCTAAAATACTACTTGAAATTTAAAAGCGCCAATAAGTTGCATTCGATTTTTTGAAGGACTATAAAATAATTGTTTTAAGCGTCGCAGGCAAAAGACTTATTGATATGAATGACGTTTTGCAAGTTCGGTTCCCTATTCGAAAGATCATTTACTTCGTTTCATGACTATCGTTTGAACGCACTGATATCATCCACTTCCACTTGCCTATACACATGCTCTACTCTAAACTTCGAATGCACAAACTTAGCTGCAGACCACGTGTCTTCTGAACACGCTTTTTTTTGCGCGATCATGATCAGTGCCATTGTCATGTATCTCTCCCTCTCCACATTATGCGTTTCGGATAGCAGTCTTCAAACTCAGCAATACAAAAAACATCTTCAAAGCAGGCAGTAGGCCTTACTAATAAGGATTATGTGGAATTTGTCGAAGAGAATATATATATGTATATATGTATATATATATCCATACATATTGGATGCGCAGGCAATATTAGCCATCCGACGTCGATTAAAACAAAAAAGAAAGTTGATCATGCAGTTCTCAGGTAATGAACAACCTGGACTTTATAAAAGTAATCCGGAAAAGCGTGCAACTATACATACATCGGTCACCACTTTCAACAAATTGGTAACTGTAGTTGCTGTGCAATAAAGGCAAACAAAACCAACGTTTTCCGCTGCTCTCCATTCTGGACGCTGTATTGACGGTGTCACCAAAGAGGCAATATCGAGGCATTGTCAAACCAACAACACCCACAACTACTGGGCCTGTAAGAAACAAAAATTTTTTGGAGCTGCCTAGAAACTATATGAAAGCGTAAAGCCAACACCGCGATACTTTCACGCTTCAACTGCACAGCAACACCGAAGTCATCTTCGAAGCCCGAAGAACGATGTCAGATAGTTCATCTGACCAATTCGACCAACCCGACCTAATCCATCTAAAACCGCAGAACTTTTTGATATGGGTCCGACTCTTGCCGGAATTCTGATCCGGTGTAGAAAAACGAAGCAGAGCAGGGCAAACTTGCTAAAGCTTAACGTCACAACTGTTAAATATACTACTTGAATGCTTGCAACTAAAGAACTTTTGAGCAGTTATAAATTACTGCATCTCTCAAGGTAACCTCATGGCGTTGGCCGAGAGGAACGCTTGCAAACGGAACATTTTCTGTTCAAAAGACAGCGTATACGTACATAGAGGGCTAAAACGCATTACTGAATGCAAGCGTTGTCTTCAAAAAGCAGCCTTTTTTTCAAATTATAAACGTTTCTTGCTTTGCAATGACCATAACCAATCATTAGCCAATATCGCTGTGGAACAAATTCTTTCTTTGTTCCACTGGTGAAAATAATAGCACCAGTTATACAGAAACTGAAATACCTGTATGAAGACCAATTCGTATGTTGATTCGCTCGTTTGGTAAATGTGAAATTCGAAATACGGCAACATTTTTGAGGAACGCAAATGACATCTCAGCAACATCTCTTGCGTGCTCATTACCGTTTCGATGTGGAAGACCAGAAACGCACAAATAACCATCCCCAATCGTTTCAACCTAAAAAAAACAGCACTCCTTCAACTAGCACTATGAATACCCACAGTTATGAAAAGCTCCCAAAACAACAAACAAATATTTATTAATTTTCGCAGAAACTCCAATATTTCCTCTCCGATTTTAGATCTAAATTTAATTTCAGCTAACGTCATGTTATATAGACTAATCGTATCTTTACCATACGTAGAATCAGTTGATTCCTCTCGTTGTTATTTTCGCAAATGAATTTAGCTTAAAAAAAGTGAAATAACAAACATTGCAAGCTAATGTTAAAAAAAATATTTCCCATGACTTTTCTGTTCGGCCCTTAAAGGGTCATCTCTACTCCATATAAAGTTTGCGCCTAAGAGTTCATCATTTTGCTAGCTCGTAAAGAATATGCTAGAATGACTGATTTCTTAGTCAGTCAATAAAATAATCGATGATCATAGTGTTCCCAAGTAAAAAATCATCGGAAAACATGCAGAAAAAACTTTTGTAAATTTGTGCAAAATATGCCCAACGATGAAGCCAAGGAGGCCAAAATTCTCAGACTGGAATCCAATTTTTGGAGTCATCGGAAGGGAAAAGTTTGAACAACCGAAAACCGAGGAAAATGGGAAATCAACGTGATTGTAGAACTGGTGCGTAAGATGTGCAAACTCAATATATGGTGCAGCATTTCATTCTATCGGTTTATTGTTCATATGACGGGGTAATAATGCTCATGAAAGGTACTCCGATCCGATCTCAACATCGGGTTCCCATTTCCTAGCAGATTTCACCTAAAGCCAGATCGAAAACTCACCACTGCGGACGAAAAAGTCAGAAAGCTCAGTTTCAACCTTCATATGTGCACACATAGCATTCGCACACGTATGACCATAGCGTATTGCGTGTTCACAAGAATTTTGGGCTGAGCTGTAAATTTTTTTAGAAAAAAATTTAAACAGAAAACAAAAAAGTAATCATCCGCTCATGAGATGGTTGTCTTTTGATTCGCATGAAATATGCTAATGGATGCTATCATTGATTACCTTATACACGTGATGCTCATCGATTATGCTGTCGAATGTTGTGTAAAGGTCGTTAAGAAGGCTGACAACCTATAAAACAAAGTGTATGTTCACTGATTCTCTTGTACTATAACACTCTGATCAATGATAAATACTTGTTCAATCAGCATTTCAAAGGAAGTTTCGGAAAACTGGACCTGAGAGTTGAACTTATGGAGACAATAAAGTGGATACGAAATCGATTCTGTGCACAAATTTGCATCAGTACTGACCGATAAGATACTGTAGAGATTGCGAGCTACACAAAGTTCGGTCAAATACTCAACCTTACCCGTTGTTTTAATGGTGAAGATGTCGGACACCGAAACACAGTATGGGTATTTCAGAATGGCGTTCGAGAAAAACTGTTGGACGATCAGCCCCCAATGAGCAAAAGCAGAGAATTCTTCCCTCAAAGGGCTCTATCGACATCGCTGCGCGAAGTGAAATGCTCGTCTATGGAAGAAACTGATGGAAACAGATTGGTGATAATATAGAATGCCACACAGCATAGTTTGTGCAAAGATCATCGCGCATCCACATTACTGCCAAAGATATCAGACGGTGCACGAGGTTTGCAGATTTGTTCAGGAAAGCTATGAACGAAAATGAGAACTTGTGCGCCATATAGTGCTTCCTACATCGAAAAAAATAGGCCTTCAAATATGGTCGTTGGAATTTCCTCAGCAAAGCCACTCTTCCAAAGCTGGTAAACATGAAGGGAAGGATCCGATTGTAACAGCAACGATAACTGGTCATGAAGCATCGCTGAGAGTATCATTCTGAGATTCATCGTCTTATGTGGAATACAGGTTCCTCAAATGGTCCTTTTCTTTTTCCTGACAATCCCTCTTCTGCCATATCTCCTACACTTCAACAGTTATTTCAAATGACTTCCGCACACGTGCGTTCGCAAGTCAGACACTCGTAATTAATGGTTATAAGTCAAAAACTCGAAAACACTGAACAACAGTCACTTACGGTCGAAGCAGTGTTATGTGCCCAAAGTATTCCAGAAAAACGTTGTTTGAAGTGATTGGTTCGCAAACGTTCTGCGTGGAAAGACGACTCAATTCAACGAAAATACTTGTCTCTTTGAGTGGTTGTTGAGAACATGCAGTCAATACCCTGCATGCATATAAGGAGCGCTAGACTAGTTTGCTATATAACTTTCACAGGAAGGTCTTATTAGTTTTTCAGTAAAAAGTGTATCATTCTCTACCTGTAACGGTGTGCATTTGCTTGCCAAAACAGTGAACTTCACAACGTCAGAGAAAAACACGGTGACACTTTCAAACGATTCTGGTTCAACAGACTGACCAAGTTTCAGCCTATCTGCAACCTGCCTGAAAACGACGTAACTGATCATGTCTCAGACTTTCTGCAACCTCTCTGAAAGTGAAGTAGCCGACCAGGTATACATATATGTATGTATATATGTATATATACATATATATATGTGTGTATATATATATACATATATATGATTAATAGTTGTGAAACATAACACGCGAGATAAACAAATCTGCTTTTCCGGAATTTAACAAAATGGTTGAGTGTGCAGTTATATTGGAGATATACAAAGACTGATGCTACTCACACCAAACTTGTGACCGAATTCGTTGGACATTATCGCTACCCCCTATGGAGAGAGGAAGCAT
Organism: Toxocara canis; assembly: GCA_000803305.1. NCBI lineage: Eukaryota > Metazoa > Nematoda > Chromadorea > Rhabditida > Toxocaridae > Toxocara > Toxocara canis. The sequence goes on from JPKZ01001515.1 coordinate 31,278, forward strand.
AAGGCTGTTCTGGTTCCTCATGCAATGATTTTTATAGACTGGACTTATGAGCGCTGAAGAATTAAACATGGGCCTTATGATCTGAATGGGAACCAAACTATCTCTTGCGAATGGTGATTTTCGGTCCCACGTTTGATCTCATCGTAGTGCCACTTAACAAACTGAAAATATAAATAGAACGGAAAAACTGAGGAAAAAATTCGGTGAACGACGAGTTCAGAAGAGCTTCGAAATCTTTGGGCTGTATTACACTGTAGAACGACGAATGGCATGTTTTGTAATTATGTGAACTCTACCGTTTTCAGAACTTGTGAAGAAAGGTGACCTACGAAACGGAATGCATTAAGCTATAGTCTCGGCCGGTTCTGTTCGAAAACTACTGAAAGTGGAATCCGTTTTGCTTAGCCGGTATTTTAATGCTATGGCATCATGAACGGCTTTACAGGATATGTTTCCGTTTGAAGGTGTTATGCTTATAAGTTTCACGAACGGCAACGAAATTATATTTTTTCTTTGCAGACAAATCCGATTAAACTTCTCGAAATTTTAGTGGCTTTTGGCTCTTTTCAAAAATTTTTACATGAATGAAAAATATGTATCCTCGTTTTAAAGACATCTCTGAAACGTGGTTATTTTCGCGAGAAAACTATAGCCCAGAAACATTATGATCGTGAAGCAAAATTTGATCTGCCTCATTCTTCCGTCGAATTTGCGCATTTTTACTTCAGTAGTGAAGCAAATGGTGAAAAAAAAACTAGCTTAGGTAGCATTCTGTAAAGAAGAACGTCTGATTTCTTTTTTTCTTCCACGAGTTCTTTCGTACGTTCTTCAACCTCATTTTCAAGACTTGAGGCGTATTGCTCCAGCAGATTGAAAACGTGGTCCATAAGATTTCTGTAAAAAATTGTTCATCATATAATGTTCGCGTATATTTCAAGGAAACAATATCTCCAGTGATATACGGAAATAAATGTGATCTGATGAAGTATCAAGAATATTGATCAGGCGAAAAATTCGCTCGTTTTCAAAGACCAGATTTGCAAAACGTTTGCCGAATGAAACATAAAAACATTTATAGATTATCGATTGACGACTTTAAGAACCTATCACATGACCAATTTAACTGACATATCGCTAGGATTACTATCTCATGAGAGGAAAATAAACCAAAAATATTCTTGTAAGAAAAGCAAGTATCTTCTACGGAAATCCAAACATCAGTGGAGAAAACTTCCGCTGTCATATCGAGCAATTTTTAAATAAGGAAGCAGCAGATCCACATATTTCCACTGATGCAACGCCGGCCTTTCCACATGTAAGAAAATAAAAGACAACATTTACTTAAGCGTAATAGCTGTCTCAAGCGAAAACAGCTCTCATCTGAAGGGGTTCAAATATTTGCCTTGTTCACCAAATATAGCAACAAAATGCGCAAGTATACAGCAGAAGCTCAATATGAGTTTAGAAGGTGCAGAAGATATTCGAATTTACCCTCCCCGATGCATCGATTTTAGTACGTTCTTTACAGTATCGATCTGCGGACGAAAGTCAGGGTCTTCTGACCAACAGTCGTGAATTAAGTGTACCTGAAATACAAACTGATTGATGCTATATGCAAGAACCATATTCAAGCAGCTAATTCTATGAATATTTAAAGCAGGAAAGGTGATGTAAGGGAGGGAGAGGGGAGGGGGTAGAGAGGGGGTGGTGACAAAGGTTGAACACCAACTACTCGTCTAGGGGAAGACATAGTATTAAGACAAGAGAGCTGAATTAAAATCTAGGCTTCAGCATCCAATTAGCTACTTTTATTGAATTCCTGCTGCAGGTGGTCTTTGCCTGCTCCTAAATTAGTTTCAAATAATCTCATCACAGTTTATTTATCTAAGTTTCGATGAACCATCTCATTAAACGGCAGCTTGATGACGGCTCAATGGGTCGAATATAACGCCGTAAGCCGAATGAAAACCGGTAAGCTAGCCTGTGTTGAACTAGCGATCTGCTAAATTCGTTAAAATCCTCTGTCGAGCAAGCTACAAAAATTAAAGTGGACAAAACAAGTCACAATAAAATGAACAAACGAGCGCGGGATGGGTGCCATTTGAATCGGCAGCAGTGATCGTCGGTCGGAGTGGAATGCTACTCGTTCTCTTGATATTATGCAGGATTTCTGAAAATACAACTAACAGAATGCATACATTGACGTCTCGGAACAGCGGCAAGGAGAATTGTCTACGAAATTACGCTTACTATTTGTTGTATATGAATAATGCGATATTAGGTCCTTTACGCTAAATTGGATAATAAGTATAAAAGATTTGGTCTGAGCTTGTACGTTTGGCTAAGGAATAGCGCATTTTACCGAGATCGAAACCATCGCCGGTATTAGTTTTTGTGACTTATTATACATTCACAGCTTTCAGCAGCTCCCTTGAACAACGATTAGAAAGTGCACGCAAGAATGTGGATAAAATTTTATACTTCATCTATGCCATACATAATCCAGAATATATAAATTAAGGTTTTACGATCAAAAAAAATGGCAATAGCATTATCGAGCACCCACATTTGAACCACTCAGAACAAATGAGTCAACAGTGAAAAATTTATTGGCACTCTAACGTGACAGTATATTGCTTCGAGAACTGTAATCAGAAGAATAATGAGTTGTGCGCACCTAATGTTTACACAACGATGTCTATAAACACAAGAAGAAGCAGCAATCGAAAGAGTGACAGGCCATCGTGATAGAAGAACAAAAACGCTAATGATGATTGTTTTAAAAAGTCATCAGGGGGAAGAGCGTTAATCACAACATATAATCATACCTTCAACGGTTCCATCGTTTTTGTTTGCGTCGAATGCGGATTTCTTTGTGATAATCTCGGAGCATATAATTGCAAAACTGTAAACATCACCTTTTTTCGAACCAATATTATCGTCGGCCCGTAGATGCTCTGGAGCTACCCATAGTAAAGCTAAATTAAGTAAATGAGTGAGCTGAGATGCCAATAATTGATATGTTCGTAATAATATATTTAAAGCATTTGTTAAAAACATTTTGGAGCGCCGAAATAGTAATTACCTGAAAAGTACCCTTTCTAACGAGAGCGGAATAGGAGAGCGATTCGGGAATTGAACAACACCTACTTTGAGCTATTTAATTAACTGTATGGTGAATCACATCTACTAATTGTTTCGAATGTTAATCAGTGATCAGTCCGTAAACATCTGCGAAATTTCTTTAAACGCTAAGAAAAATTGCTGATGCTTTTAGCGAAACAAACAAAAGATTTAATAGAAACTTAATTTTAAGTCATTTCTCTAAATATCACTTTGCTTGCATCTTATTCGTGTTTACTAAAGCTGCCGAATGGGCAGAGGAATGGTAGCTAATGCGGCTCCACTCAGAATAATCATATTTTCGTTTGGTTTTCCGCAATGCTGACCATTTATTTCGAAAGAAAGGGAAACCCGCAAAAATGTATAGACTGAAAACCTACTGTATTGAGGTTTTGGTTCCATCCTGTTAAGAAACTTCAGACCAAAGTTACTGATTTTCACCAGCCAACGTTCGTCCACGAGACAAGCCGAAGAAGTTAAGTAGCCATGATAACCAATCGATGAAGTATGTATTGCGTGAAGACCCTGTAGTTTGATGATTTTTTTCATATTAAACAACATATTATGGTTTGTGCTGTCACTCCGAAGCTGTATTCAGTGTGCTGATGAGCCTTTCATGCGAACCAAGCGGAAAACGAAAACTAGTCCAACTGGCTTACGAATTTATCAAAATGACGAGCTGAGAAACAAGCAATGGATGTCTGCCACAACAAATACTAAATGCCATTTGACGAATCTACATATCGGTTCAGCTGTTTTCATAGCCTTACCACACTTGTCTTGGAACATGGATAAAATATACGCACAAACCGCTAATAAGTCACAGAAGGCGTTTTCAAATTAGATCTGATCAGATCATTCGTATGAATCTTTCAGCAAAGCAGAGCCTTGTTTATTGGTGACTCGATCAACGAAGAATAGAAAACATCGGTTGCAAAATGCACGCAACTTTTTAGCATCTTTAAACATCTATGGCTTCATCGAAAATTGATCAATCTAAATTAAGTTGTATGTAGCAAATCTTTCTGGACATAAATTAACATCTACTAATTTCTATAACTGACCATCAGTGTTTCTTGATTTGGAACTATTAGATGGACAAACAGAAGCACAGACAAATAGACAGACAATGAGACATAGTAGATGAACAGAGATATGCACATAAGCAATGATGTGACATTGATTTTCCCGATAGCGTTAGGTGCAATTGATCTTCAATGTGTTTTTCGACATTTGGGGATTGATATATGACCTTTTGTCAACGCGCAATAATTTCGCACTATTGGCATGAAATTTTCTCTTTGTTCAGTTCTCGTTTCTATTCGAATATCTTTGAGAAAACTTCCTCTAACAGTTCTTCATATTTTTATGTCTGTCTGTTAATGATTTATTATGCATTTTGCAAAATGCAAATATAACGCATATGAAGGAGGTGAGATATGGTCACTCATGTCATATATAATATGCGTTTTTAAATTTCATAGGTTGGCATGGATATCTTCTGTTATCTGAATGAAGACCTAGAAAATGATGAAAGCCAAAACTTCTTATCGGATCAACGGGTCTTCAAAGAATCAGTTGTATCGTAACATACCGCACACACATCTTTCATAATCGACAACATAAAGAATGCGTCCATCAGTGATGTTCCATTTTCAATGATGTCCTATAATGGAGTTGCATCCTGGTGAGATAACAAACAAATTCGAAGCAGATCGCTAAATGAAACGACTCCTAGTGCAGTCAAACTATTTGTTAGCATATTGATCACCGTTCAAGAGAAGATCGGAACATCAAGAAACGCTATGAAGTGAAAATAGATTTAATCTGTGATTTAATTAGCGTTGATGTTATTCTCATGTTTTTCTGTTTGTTTTTTAGAACAGTCGATCAAGAAGCAAAATTTTTGATGAAAATTAACTCATTTACACGATATTTGATGACGATTTTATGTCAAGCAGAGCGCAATTCGACCTACTATGTAGAATTGTTAGGTTTACATAACTGCTCCCTCAAATGATCACATCAACGATCATGATAGCCAGTTCGTTCAGCTTATGGCATGAAAATGGGAAGCATTTTCATAGGAAAATATTCTATTTTTGAACTATGGAAAGAGATTACGAAAATTGACCGTTAAACGAAACGCTATGAAGTGCGAATATATTTATTAAGTGCTGACCTCGTTCAGTTTTCCAAAATCGATCACATTCTTTAACGAATGGAATGGAAAGCTCATACGACAGAGGCTTATGCAAATCAGTGATTTCGGGCAAAAAATACTATCGCATGCATACGAATTGAAATTCAAGATGAAAAAAAAACCAGCCTGAAGGCTTCCTCTCGAGCAAAATTTCCAAATCGACATATACTGTGGGCCATTAATGCATAGACCCATAAATCTGTTGACGTTATCACTATTGATACGGCACATCTGCAAATGGCTTCACGTCAACAATTCTAGCATTGCCCAGATTCTTATAAATTACTAGGCTCGCCTCATTAGTTTACATAGAAGCTCGTCTAGATATCAATGCGTTTCTTTGATCAATTTCTTTTTCAGACAGCACAATTCTTATTGCTTCGATTTCAGCCTAGAATTAACCTTTAATTTCAAAGTAATTGCTACAACTATACCTCCCTTCCAATTAAAGAAAGATCACTGTCCGTAAATGTCAACAAAAACTAGCCTCATACTCTTGATATTAAAAAATGGAAAAGGAATCGGTCATTGCACATTATTATAGCTGTAAGCATTTCCGTTTTGGCACGCAAAGCTGATAACAATTCTAGCCCAGATTCTTATAAATTACTAGGCTCGCCTCATTAGTTTACATAGAAGCTCGTCTAGTTTCTTTGATCAATTTCATTTCATTTTAGCACAATTCTTATTGCTTCGATTTCAGCCTAGAATTAACCTTTAATTTCAAAGTAATTGCTACAACTATACCTCCCTTCCAATTAAAGAAAGATCACTGTCCGTAAATGTCAACAAAAACTAGCCTCATACTCTTGATATTAAAAAATGGAAAAGGAATCGGTCATTGCACATTATTATAGCTGTAAGCATTTCCGTTTTGGCACGCAAAGCTGATCGGAATTAAGAGAATGGAAAACAAAACGGACGAAATCCATTCGCCAATTTAGCATATAGCAGATCGAATTGAGGCGCTATGAATTAGATTTTCAAGCCAAAACAGTAGCACGTAAAGATGGCGCGCGAGAAAACAGAGTGAATGAGAGCACAGCGTATATTGTCTTCATGAAATTCGAACTTGGATCCGTGCTAGTTTTTAGTAAATTTGGCAAGTCAAAACGAATCCGTCAAACTACTGTCGCAAAGTTAACCGAAACCTAAGCGTTAAGATAGTAGAAAATTACATCAACGGCTGACCAATGTTCAAGAGTTGGTGATCACCGATATGCGGGCTCTCAAGCAAATTTCGGAAGTGACGTTCTTGATGCTCAAAAAAGTACGGCTAGCCATAGTAAAATACCATGTAACTTCGAATACGGACTCATTAACAGCAACATCATTCTTCAACCTTCTAGTAGGCGTCCTATAGCATTGTTACTACGGCGTTTCACAAAAGCCATATAAAAAATAAGTGGAAGCCTGCCTCTAAGTAGGGCGCACAACAATCTCTGAACACTGCTCAAGGGTACGTTAGCAGTGCTTCCATATATCTCTGAGTAAAGAAACTGAGAAAAAAACACAATCTAACCGATCTAAGCTCTGCTGCATGATTCTTCTCAATTGGTGGTCGTGAAACGTATTTTCTGGCGACGACCTTTTCACCAAAGAGATAATAAAATGCAAGTGTTTTTGTCTCGACGAGATTTTCCAACGTGATCTCTGTTGAAACACTTTGTAGTGAACGCATGCTTTTGACTCTGGTTCCCTAAACATAAAATATCGTTTCTACGGAAAATGATAATAAGCATAAGCAAAAGGGCGAAATTGCGCCTCTTAACTTAATTTATTGCGTAACCTTAATTTAATATAATTTAATATAACGTAACCTTAATTTAATAACATAACCTCTTAACGCCTCTTAATTTATTGCGCCTCTTAACCATCTAATCATAACAAAAAAGGTACTTATTATTAATTTTAAAAGCCGGGCATTCTTTAACGAATGGAATGGCAAGCTCATACGACAGAGGCTTATGCAAATCAGTGATTTCGGGCAAAAAATACTATCGCATGCATACGAATTGAAATTCAAGATGAAAAAAAAACCAGCCTGAAGGCTTCCTCTCGAGCAAAATTTCCAAATCGACATATACTGTGGGCCATTAATGCATAGACCCATAAATCTGTTGACGTTATCACTATTGATACGGCACATCTGCAAATGGCTTCACGTCAACAATTCTAGCATTGCCCAGATTCTTATAAATTACTAGGCTCGCCTCATTAGTTTACATAGAAGCTCGTCTAGTTTCTTTGATCAATTTCATTTTCAGACAGCACAATTCTTATTGCTTCGATTTCAGCCTAGAATTAACCTTTAATTTCAAAGTAATTGCTACAACTATACCTCCCTTCCAATTAAAGAAAGATCACTGTCCGTAAATGTCAACAAAAACTAGCCTCATACTCTTGATATTAAAAAATGGAAAAGGAATCGGTCATTGCACATTATTATAGCTGTAAGCATTTCCGTTTTGGCACGCAAAGCTGATCGGAATTAAGAGAATGGAAAACAAAACGGACGAAATCCATTCGCCAATTTAGCATATAGCAGATCGAATTGAGGCGCTATGAATTAGGATTTCAAGCCAAAACAGTAGCACGTAAAGATGGCGCGCGAGAAAACAGAGTGAATGAGAGCACAGCGTATATTGTCTTCATGAAATTCGAACTTGGATCCGTGCTAGTTTTTAGTAAATTTGGCAAGTCAAAACGAATCCGTCAAACTACTGTCGCAAAGTTAACCGAAACCTAAGCGTCAAGATAGTAGAAAATTACATCAACGGCTGACCAATGTTCAAGAGTTGGTGATCACCGATATGCGGGCTCTCAAGCAAATTTCGGAAGTGACGTTCTTGATGCTCAAAAAAGTACGGCTAGCCATAGTAAAATACCATGTAACTTCGAATACGGACTCATTAACAGCAACATCATTCTTCAACCTTCTAGTAGGCGTCCTATAGCATTGTTACTACGGCGTTTCACAAAAGCCATATAAAAAATAAGTGGAAGCCTGCCTCTAAGTAGGGCGCACAACAATCTCTGAACACTGCTCAAGGGTACGTTAGCAGTGCTTCCATATATCTCTGAGTAAAGAAACTGAGAAAAAAACACAATCTAACCGATCTAAGCTCTGCTGCATGATTCTTCTCAATTGGTGGTCGTGAAACGTATTTTCTGGCGACGACCTTTTCACCAAAGAGATAATAAAATGCAAGTGTTTTTGTCTCGACGAGATTTTCCAACGTGATCTCTGTTGAAACACTTTGTAGTGAACGCATGCTTTTGACTCTGGTTCCCTAAACATAAAATATCGTTTCTACGGAAAATGATAATAAGCATAAGCAAAAGGGCGAAATTGCGCCTCTTAACTTAATTTATTGCGTAACCTTAATTTAATATAATTTAATATAACGTAACCTTAATTTAATAACATAACCTCTTAACGCCTCTTAATTTATTGCGCCTCTTAACCATCTAATCATAACAAAAAAGGTACTTATTATTAATTTTAAAAGCCGGTAAAAAAATCCAAAGTAAGCAAGGTTTTTGGATAGCAATAAGCTAGTGATGCAATCAGATTTCCACGCAACGTTAATGCATTTAGGTAATCTATCTAGCCGACCGACCGTTCGAATTCTGAGCTAAGAATTCCCGTTCCTGAGCCTTCGCAAATTAGCAGTTGAAAATCACGCTATGATGACAGCTTTTCTGCTCGTACGTATGCGTGTACGCTGATCTTAACTAGGCAATTGTTTATAATAAACTTACGAATTCGGTAGATATTCACTATCCATGTATAACCCTGCTCACATCCTACATCCGTTTTTACGTCATCATGGTTAAAAACCTCTCTCCCGTCTCTCTGTCCATTACGACATATATATATACATATATATACA
>JPKZ01001515.1:41059-59686 GCA_000803305.1 Toxocara canis
ATAGTGGAGAGACATATGGAATACCAACCTTATCGGATGGCTTTACTAGCGAATCGAAGTTGACTTGCCAAAGCCGATCAAGCCGTTGTTGTTCCTTTCTTTTGTGTCTGCAAGCATCATGCACTCAGAGATATATAGAATTTTGAACAACGATAAGTTACTGTTTTATTTGATGCCTCAATACGGCGAAGAGGTAGCAATTCGTTTAAGCCAACCAAAGATTCAAAAACGTCACGAACAGTGTATGCGCTCCTATTTAAGCAAAGGTCTAACACGGTGAGTAAATTATTCGTCTTCTACGTAACATTTCTGAAAAATGAAAATATTTCTAACGAATGGTCACAATCTGAAAAAAAAAGCAAAAGTTGGGAAAACAAGTGCTCCTTAGCACTTAACATTTCCTTACTTCTTTATTAAGCAATTCCTAAAGAAAACCTTAATAGAAAGCGCAACAGCTAATTGGTTTCCGATATTAAACATCATAATTCAAGTTTCAAGCATTACTTTATAAAATGTTTTATGCAAATGAAATACCTGATGAGGAAGGCAATGGCTACCAACACAAAAATTATCAACAAGACGATCACAATCAATCCGATAAGTGTGTATACGAAATAAGTTTCCATAAACGACGGTTGACATTCATTGCCGGAAAAACCGCACTTTGGTTTGGATACCGGACGAACTCCATTGCGTACAGCCCAAATTGAGCTCGCTTCATCAGAATACGTTGACTTCCAAATCTGCATAAGGAAAACCCATTATAAGGTGAGGTTTATCACTAATATTTTTAAGACGAAAAAAAAAACAGTTGCTTGGCGAGAGGCGCATTTTGCCATGCTATTACTAATGAGTGGTATGCAACTGAGCTATTCACTGCCTTCTACCACGTTCGACTAAGTCTTTCGCAAAACCTGACAATTTATATTTGGGTCGCATATTCTTAAACAGAGTAATGTGCGATTCGGTAATGACTAATGAATGTCAACTATCTCAGCATTAACAAACTGCTTAAAATGCAATTCAAATCATGCATAGAGAACTCCGCTCTCCGAGTTCATTTTCGCAGAGGCGGTCTGCTAAACTATAAAATTGTTCGAGAAGAACGCGCGACTTTAAGAAACTTGATGAGGTGGAATGAGTGCTCATATGTGGACTCTCAGCTGAATATGGCCTAGGAATAATAAAAGTTGAAAAAGTCAGGAATGCTATGCATTCCTGACTTTTTTAAAATTTTAATATGATTGCTGATGAGATAACGTGAATTCAATGCATCATCTACGATAGAATAAACTAATGGTGGAATGTGAAAATCATTGCGTCCTTTATATAAAATAATAATTTTCGGCGCAATATGCAACGATGAATATCTGTTTGAATGATTTATCGGGTTAAAATGTTCATTTCAGTAATAAAGAGCCAAATTCTGCGACAATACATCGCTCAAGAGTTAGCAAACCTCATAGTGGATCGGTCACTTTTAGAAATTTTTAGAAACTTTTAGAAATGAAAAAAAAATTTTAAAAACTTTCAGTGAATTCTCCGCCCAATTTTATTTCAGTTGATGCAAATGCAACCCGGTGTGCTTCTAAGCGAACAAGCACATCGATTACCTAATTTGTATGCAGTCAAATAAGCATACACAATTGGTAGTGGTATTCAAATTCAAAACAACGAAAAGTTCATAATGTAAATGCATAAGCGATAGCTTTATCAAACGAGCGAGAAAACCATCAAGCTTTCTACAATATTTCATTCAAGTGAGCACTCAAGTATGCAAGCTCTATAGTTCATTGAATATTAGTGAGTTAAAAGAGTTGAAATATTTGCTGAAATCATCATAAGCATGACGGCTGTAGTCATGCACAGCAAAATTTCGCCGTCGTTTTTGCCTCCACCTAACGAGTTTTATAAATTCATCGAACGAGTTTCCTAAATTCAATTTATTTTTTTTGAATTTTTTAAATTTTAAGTTTATTATTAAATTTATATTTTCACTTCTCTCAATTTCTGGATTTCTAACAAATTTCTGAATTCAAAAAAAAAACTAATTCAACGATGAACTAACTACTTAGACAGCAGATCAGCAAATCTGACAAAATTACTACTGAGTTAAATTCATGAAATCAACCTAAATGAATAAATAAGTAAGCTGAGAGAAGAAAACGGCTAGCAATGGGTAGATTCGACGGTGAGAAAATAGTGGATCTATGACAAAAAAAAGAGGCGCAAACGCCCTAGGCACAAGGAGTTAATAATTTCTTTCCATGAAGGTCTTCCACTCTCGTCTGTACCTCAATGCTTTTTTTTTCACTCGCATTTTCGATGGCTGTATTCGAAGCCATAAAGTAATGAGAATTCGCCGAATCTTATTGCAGCGTACTGGAAATCATCTTTTAATGAATTGCAAAATGTAAAGCAAATGGCTCTTTAGTTTTACTAATTTCTAAGCATTTTGCAAAAGCTAAACTGTACAGCACATTTCAAGTCTTCAAATTTTATTGATCACACAGACTTAGCGAAATTCTGCGTCAATTATAATTACCTGCTCACTCAGTCAAAAAGATCAATTACATGGAGCAGATTTTATCACAGGTGCTTTTGCGACTCGAAACTTGAAGATAATCGACACACCAAATGGACGCACAATTACATGTTTAAAACGATAGATAGGATTCTTGCTATATACGATTCAGCATTGTCGCCACGATTCGCGAAGTCGAAAATGCGCGAGATGGGCTCTAGCTCAGTAGTGGCAGTTGGCGCCAGTGGTCAGTGGCCCAAGCCAATGACAATTTCGTCATACCTTTCGTCACCGCCTTGGAGAAGCGAAATGCCTGGCTTAGCCACCGTCCATGGAGGCTACCCTAGAGGACGTAGGGGCCGGTGAAGAGATGTGCAACGGCCTCTTCCGATTTTCATTTGCTCGTTGTTTTTGTAATGTGTTGTTATCGTTAGCGTTGTAGATAGCCACTTGTTTTAATTATCATTTTAATGCGTCGCCTTGCTATTCCTTTGGTGTTTTGTGTTCATTGTTGTCTCTGTGCATCGCTTTACTCCCTATTGCTGGTTTCGTTTATAACGAGATATTCGTATTACCGAAATTGTTATGTTATCGCTCGCCCTCATGGTCGCGTAACGAATAGGTTTAATTACCCAAGTTTGAGGTCCGACCGGAGGCGAGCCCGCACTACCAAGCGAAGGACAAACTTGGGGCGAGAAGAAACTTTGGATTGAAGTAACGGGCACAAGCGGACGAGCCCACGATCAGGCCGGTTGTTTCGTTCGATTCCGCATTACTTTTCGAGTCTTTTGTGAAACGAGAATTCGATCGCTATTTACGAAACGTGACTGTGAGGTACCAAACAGTTACTCGACGTTACTTTGGGCCTATTGCTTATCGACTCTTAATCGACATATATGTGTATACATGTATTCTCTGTATCAGTTCATATTGGGTCCATCTGTGTACGAGAACATAGCAGAACAAAAGCCAAGCCCTTCTTTCCAAAGGAAGATTGTTTTTTCTGCTACAAGCATGAAAGCGAACAAAAAAAATGACTATCTTTTGAGATTCATAAGAGTAAACTTACGGTGCCGCTTCCGTTGAATGCGATATAGGCAAACGTCTGTGGATCACCGTTGATATCCATACCCAATAACATGAAAAATGATTGTTGTGACCCATCTTTACCGACTTTAACGTACCCCGAATAAGCTGAAATTATACGCTTTTTAATCGTTCTTGTAACCAACGCTTTGTTTTCCTTCTAAATATTGTAAAATTACGGTCAGGATCGAATGTTTATGGGATATCGGCCAACAGCAAGTATTTCTTCCGAAACGCATAAGGGATCAAACAATCGGATTTCACACACATGGGGTGTATGGACCGAAAATTTCGGCTACCTTATTCGGTTCGCACAGTAGAAATTGTTGAACCGGAACAGGTGGATAGGTCAGAAAGACAATTTGCCGCCATGAATGCATTCTGTGATTATCAAGAAAAAAAACGAAATAGATGCGTTGCAAGTGGTTACCATTGTATGAGCCTGAAGTAGCGGCCGCTATAGCACGACCATCTCGATGACCGTTTACTGGATCTTTGGAAAGCGTTCGATTGAGAGCGATCGCGTAAATGTACATTGCATCGGCAAGATTTGGTGAACGCATTGCTGCCTAAAAACTCTTAAAAGTAGTTCACATTAGTAGGGTATTTGTGTAAGAGAAATTGGTAACTAATTTTGCCAAAACCACTTTCAACTCTTAAAAGACACCAAAACGTTTTTCATAACCGTTTTTTTTCAATAGGCCCAATACGTTCATATTTTCGCAATCATAATCACTAACTAAGCAAACGCAGCGGTAGCTTGTGAACGAAGCAACGAGAAAAATGCACTACTTCTGAGCAAAATTTTTTGGACGAAGAAATTATACGCTCCTTCTGAGCAGGATTTTTGGACGAATTAATTAAGTCTTTAAGTCCTTATTCGAATAAGAATTGAATAAGGACTTCTCATGTGCTTTTTGCCGATTGTTGCTCACCTCGACGTTATCTTTGCATTCAGTTGTGCAGTAGAATGGGTATTCTTTCATTCGAGATAGCACCTCGCCACCGAACGTTGAAATGGTCGCATTTGACAGCCCCATATCTATCTGAAATATAAGCAAAGTTAAGGGATCATAAATTGCTAATCTCGTTTAAAATTTAGCCATAATGAGCCGAGTGAAGGAAATTAATTATTGAACGCGAACTATGCAATGATAATATTGGGACTTGAAGCCTCAATTCCGTTTCTTCATAACTAGACATAGAAATACGTATGCCAGCTTAATTAGAAAGCATTTCGATAATGTTGCGTTCAAAATGATCGAAACTCGAAATGACAACCTGCTACGAAAATATATGCGCATATTCGCTTATAAATGTTTCAAAAAAAGCTAGCAGAACATTGAGCTTCATTAATGGTATATACTTAAATTAATTTAGCGATCAAAGAAGTTCTTATGCTAATTTTGGAGAATCGAATCGAAATATGGCACATACCCGTCAGAGAAACTCGACGAATACTATACGTTTTGGCTTCGCCTTCGTCCTCTAATCCGCTTGCTTTTGCGTTGTGTTTTCTATCTTGCTTGCATTTATGTTTTAATATTGCTTTCTTTTTCCGTTTATATGGCCATATTTCCGTTTATATTTTAATTTATTGTTGAAATCTCTGAATGCGCTTTTGCTTCGTTTTGCTTATGAAATACATTTGTTCATCGCAATAACCAGCATCATCGTCGGGTATCATATTCACTTTCTGCCTTCAATGACTACAGGATTTTAAAGCCTATTGAGATTAGTCAGCAAAAGAACGTACAATAAGCACATTGTTGCATGCAGCCCTTATGATATCATCAAGTCCGTCCTGTATTGCTGTCTGGCTTACCCAAAAAGGCGTTTGTCCTGCAAAATTTCACAGCACTTTCGAAAATCACAACCATGCACAAATACTTCTGGGTAAATAATTGGCGCAGTGTTGTAGTATCTTCATAAGCTGGGGGACAGTAACAAATCGAGAGCGTAAAGCGCATGTCATACGCATAAGTCAGTGAAACGCGAAGAAATACAATGCATTGGAAAGAGGCATGCGGCAGTCGTTCGTGCCTTATGCGTAATGCATGTTTCATGTTTCCGATTTTTTCGACAAACATACATTTCGATGAATATCATTTTCGTCAACAAAAATTTCTAACGTTTCTACAAACCGTTCCAGTGGTGCTCATTCTATCCCCCCATTGTTCCACTGCTTCGGAAAAAAACTGGAATCGGTGAAGTTCGTGAATTGTCTGATCGAAAAACGACTACGCTTATATAACGACGGTTGCTCAAAGTGTTCTGAAGAGAGCGACTTTTGGTCGAGAAGGAGGCCCCATCGTGGAAGGATTTGGCAAGGGCGAATCAGAAGAGAAAGGTGAATGCGATTCGGGGAGGTAAGCCTCGCCAAGGAGCAATCCGCAATGAAAGGGAAGAAATAAAAGTCGGGATTGCCGAGAAGAACAATTGCTAGTACAAGTTAATAAAGCGCAGAGATCAGAACTTCCCCATCGAGCAATGACCTCGTCGACGGCCGCCTATCGAGGAGCGATTTAACCTGATGGGAAACTCCGACCGTAAAGCTAGTGAGCGACTTGAGGCGAAGCCCATCTAGGAGCAGTATGGTCACGACTAAGGTTGGACACCGACGAAAAATAGGAAAGAAAAAGCTTGAGGAAATGTTTTAACGCGTTCTATCATGGTCTCTGACAATGGCTCCGATGTGGAACTACTTCTTACAGCAGAGCGTCGACGACGCCTTAACAAGTGGAGGAGAGGAAGGTTGAGGTATGCTCAAATGGCTCAAAGGACATCAGTTTAGCGTTATAAACGTATACGTAGAAGTGATATTAAAAAATTTAAGGTATGCTCACCAAACCCTCCTTTCCTTGTTTCCAGAAATATGTATACATAGTCATTTGTACTCATACCAGCATAGATTGTTGCCTTAAGAAACGCCCTTCGTTCATCGTCGGTCTCCAGACAAGCAGCGACTACTATAACAACTATTTTCTATACAATGATGCTTCTGTCTTTTTCCGCTAAACCAGCAAAATGTCTAAAACTATTATTTAATGCTACCCATCATCCTGGTTTTGGTATATGCGTAAAGGAGGGTTTTTTTGAGCGACAGAATGCATCAAACCATGAACTAGGCGTGCAAAAAGTGCTTTTTATTGTCTCTGGTAAATTTGCTTGAGTATCTGTCTGTACCGCAACTTCAACTCGGGATTCACAGCTTTGGTAGGCCTTATTTATTGGATCCGAAGAATGTTATACCCATTTAAAGTAAGAAGAAATTTGCATACGTTTTCTAGCCGGATGGATTGCAAATTTCACTGACTGAGTCTTAGAAAAAGGAACTCCAGTCGCTTTTGAAATTGGGTGCAGGCCTGTGGCGACCGTTCTCGTCTGCTGGTCCCATCTCCTCATCATACCTCCTTTCTCCTTCCGACACCGTTCCTCCATAACCCCACCTTCCACCTACACAAACAATCAATCGCGTTAAACATGCGATTCTTACGTTCCTCTACCGCTGAACGATGTCATTCTTAACACATGCATTTTCAGTATGATGCATTTCCCTATCGTCACTGCTCACAAAAATCTAATAGCAATTTGGTCCAAACGCAGTAGCAGCGAACGATGAAGCATGGAGCTGTGGGTGTTTGCATGCCAATCTAATGAAATTAACAAGAAATTTTTGCCAGTATTTTAGTAAATCGTTAGGTAAATATGTTCCGGATAGTATAGAAATAGTAATTAATAAAGGACATTAGTAATTAATAAAGGACATTAGTAACTAATAAAGGACGTAGAAGAAAGTCGCTTACTTCGAGCACGCGATTTCACTGACATGAATATCGTTCCATTGCTCAGGTCATCTATCGAGTCAATTGTTCGACTTAGCGATAGCGTAACACTGCTTTCAGTATTTACCAAATACTAAAGTAGTTACTTGATAGTTTTTGTTTGCAAGAAGTGAGCGAACTGCGTTACAAGTTCATTTACGGGGAAAAAAACGTCCCATTCCGCTGTCGTTTTATTACTGATTGCTGAACTGTCATATCAAGGATTCCCATGAGTCTGGGTGAGTAAGACTTTCTTCGTAGCATACGAAAAGGATGTGGGGGCAGACCACCTCGTTTGTAAGAAACTCGAGGACAGGAACTACACACGAGTAAAAACATCGACAAAATCATTTAAAGCCGAAGTTTCTGAAACGGAATACACCCATGCACCTACAATGTTGAAATCTTAGTGAACACTACTGCCGGTTGATCTGTTAATAGTGCTCATTAAAAATACTGTTGGTTCTTCCGGACACTACTCCCGATTGACCTGTGAACAGCGTTCATTAAAATAACTGTCAGATCTTCTCTGACATGTTGAGATGTCACCTTAGTTTACTTGAACTAATCATTTTAAAAAAAATGAAATTAGAATACAGCAATCCAACACTTCAGTTTCTGAAAAAAGCGAGAATGAGCTTTGTTACTATCGCGTTTTCTCCTTCCATCGAGACTTTCATGCTAATTTCCTAAATTTGTCCCTTCTCACTCTTCCTTCTCCGGCCTCTAAAATTTTGCTCAAAAGTATCTAATGCCGATAATTCAGCAGAAAAGGAACATCTATTACTTTTCACCGAAGCAACGACTATAATCATTCCGAAACGATCTCATATGTACTAAAAAGTAATAAGACACTTTCTGAAAAGGCTCGTAAACGATAAATGATGCAGTTGAACAATAGAAAAAGTCTATAAACTGAACGAATGTCTGAGAAGAATTATCGGCTACTAAGCAAGAGATTCAACGACAACATATTTTTACAGTAATCTTACTGAGTAACAAATGCCAACGTGCAAAAAAATATAGCCAAAACAACTGATAACTAGTAAGGGAATATTTGACTGCATACTTCGATATCTTGTGCTATAAATGAACATCGGGGTATTTTATTGCTTCGACTCGTCGAATAAACAAGTGCAAATTCGCTCCATTGAAACTGCTTCAGTGTTGCTAACAAAGCGGCTGCGACACTGGAATTTCTTCAATTTAGCTAGACTTTGTCGAGTATGAATATAACATTCCGTGCGATTAGCTTCGAAAAAAAAAGAATAAACTTGAGAAGCTCATTTAGACAGATTAGTTGAATAAAATCGGTTTCTTCTAAGTTAAAATCTATTTAAGAAACGGCTGTTTATCTGAACAATTAGTGAAGTCGAGAAAATGCATAATGCGCAATGCGCATAAGGAATATAGTAGTCTGTCCACGCATATTCCGGAAGCCCAAAGAAGTGCTCGCCAACAACACTATTAATACTACATACTACCAAAACGGATCTGATATAAATACGAATGCTGCTAAGTGCGTGCATTTATGAAGATCAAATTCTATGGGCAGAGGAGTGACGTGCTGTGATGTAACGGGAATTGTGAAACTAAAACTCGCACTTATCAATTGTGAAGTCAAATTTCCTAAAAACTGGAATTCATATAAGTCAACCTGTTTGCTTCATAGAAAGCGGATACTAAGGGTAGGAAAGCGATCATCAAATTTCACAGATTTCTTCTCGGTACCACTTTTCCAACAAGTCTTGAATAATCCAGCAATAAGTCTCAAGGGGCTTCCAAGGCAATGAGAAGACTATATGAGGGAACGAAATGGCAGAAATTGGAAGGCAACGGCGTACAACAGAATCGTTAGTGGATCTTTCTGAGACAATGATCGATTCAGGTACATTAGGAAACATGAGATACTTATCAAGCTTACGGATATGTGATCGCTGTGGTCGTTGTGACGGTTGGATATTTCTTCACATCAGATATAGTCGTTGGCATTATAGAGCCCCATAGAAAGATAGGAAAATTATAGAACTTAGCGATTGTACTTACAGTGAGCGCTGCTGAAAAGAAACAGTACTTTTCGCTAGTGTACTACAAAGAGAGGGGGGGGGAGTGGAGAGGGGTAGTGGAAAATCAGAACAGCTAAGCGTCAAAAATGAATGAAAATTGTTCACTTGCACAAATTTTAGCGCTGGAATTTAACAAGTAGGAAGTTTTATCATGGTATCTCAACGAGTGGTTCGCGTCGCGTTTCGAGGTTATTTCCTAGCACTCGTAATTATCGAGCAGTAAGTCAACCGTCGCTTAAGCTCTTGAAGCATTAGTGATCTTTCTTCATAAAGAAACTTCTTGAAGGTTTTCCCCAACATCTTAAGAGAGGTTTGATTTTGTATTCTTTTTCGAAAATCAATTATGACAAAGAAAGCTCTATTTTTTCATCATTCATACTGTTTCACAGACGCCCACAAAAGCATTTATATGGAAAGAACAGTTTAATCATTCACCAGAGGAGACAGTTTAGTTACTTACAGTCCGGGCATGTCGGCCCCAAAATAACATCCACTCCGTCCGCGAGTATCATTCTTGTCGAGTAACCAGCGCTCAGATAATCTTCGCATTCGTCGAAATACCATAAGAAACTGAAATAGAATTTATGAGATATCGTTCTTCTCTTAAGTCTACTAATCTATTTTAATCCTGAGCATTCATTCGATTTCCAGGTATATAGAAAGGACTACACATTGTACGAAATGATATTGTGAGTAGACTGAATGTATCGAAACACTTTAAAAGGCGTATCTGGAACGAGAAAAGTAACAACAGCAACATGTTAAAAGATGAGAGGCCGGAAAAGAGATGTTACCGAGGCAAATACTACATGGGATTCAGGCAAGACTGAAAAGTAAACTTTTTTAAATATAGTAAACGGAAACATAGGGCGGCAAGAGTTCAATGGTAGAGCCCTGCTTCGCATGCGGGAAGATCTGGGTTCGATTCCCGGTTGCTTCCCCCAATACTGCTGACAGGCAAGTTAGCGGGTGGTATTAACAACTAACTACAACAGCCAAAGGGATAGCTGTTGCTCGGCGTGTGATTGCCTCAGTAACATCGAGACATCGTACTGAAAACCCGAGCGGTAAGAACTAAGAACTAAGTAAATGGAAACATAGAAAATGCAGGATTTCTAAGCAATCAGTAGTCAAAAAAAATCCAGTGAATCAACGGGTTCTAATCCGAAAATGTTGCCATATGTCGAGAAAGCTTTACACAAGTTTAAGGCGTCGTTCGAATGAAGTCCTATCTGAAGCAGGAGACAATTAAAAATACTCATCAAATTCCAAATTAACTTCTGTTAATTTTCTACGAAGTCTTTGAACCGGAATAAAGACGTTTGACTTTGACTGCATGCATATTCACCAACGACACTTGATCAGGTTCGCTAATAGGTATTCGGATACGGGATCGAACATCTTTGTGGAATGCTTTCAGTGAAGTTCGTTGCCTTTCGATCAACCACGTCCACCTCATAGATGTTATGTTTAAGAGTAGATCTAACATGATTCAAATGGTCGAACCAAAACTTACCTCGTTTTTTCTAGAAGGTGAACAAAAGATAGTGGTTCTCCTAAATGTCACATAAACAATACTTTCACTAAACAGTCGAAATGACAAGTACAGCTGTTTTAAATTCTTGTAAATTCCACCACTAAGACTTGATTAGTTCTCGTAAATGATGCCTCTCTAAGGCTGCTTGTTTGTTTTAATCAGCAGTTGAGCAGTGCTATTTGTAGCATCAGACAGCTAATAGAGATAGAGCAACTTAAAATGTAGTAGATCGAAAAGTCGCTACACTGACCGCACTGCTGTGTCGGCTAACAGATTGTCAAAGACTCAGAAATGAACATAAAAATTATCGCTTACGTAATATTCGTATTCGGAAGTATATTTTCGATTTTGATTCGATCTATAGCGATCATCACAGCTGAGGCCGACGTTTGAAAGCCGACAATAACAGATACTTCTGGAGTGCTTTTCGTTACCAGCATTCCAACTTTTATTTTCCTCTCATTGCCCTACAAAATCCATTCACTTGAGGTGACGATCAAAAAACGCTGATTGAACCATGTAATACATATAAAAACCTCTTTGAAACTTGAATGGCCCAAGTGATACTCGAAGTACAAACCGCTAACCAATAAGCACAAAATTACCGTGTGGTTTTGCCATCTCGTGGCTTTGTAGCATGCTACGATACAACCACTCGAATGACTTTTGTGCCTCACTGATATGCTATATGGTGAAATGCTCCGTTGCTTTTACATCGTGACATACAAACCTAAATTTTTAAAGCCGCGAACAGAAGAAGCAGAGGATTATTGTTAACTCTAGTGTGCCCCTCTAATGTATTGCTTTCCCTTGTGATGCGTTCTCTATGATACAGTATTCCCTTTTGTTTTCGCTAAAACTACTTCCAATCCAACTGAGTGTGACGTAAATGCCCGAGATGGAAAATTCATAGCAGTTATCTATCGGCGAATATCAACCAAGTTACTTGTTCTTGTATACTTTGAGAACTCGTCTGCTTCAAGAACCGTTGTACTTCGACAACCGTTCTACTTGAAGAACTGCTCATTGCACGCTTTAACAAATGTCATAAAGGCAATTTTGAAATGGCGCAAATGGCCGTTCATAGAACGTTTGGTTTCAATATTCCAAATCGTATTTAGAGCGGTTGATAAGAAACTCTGGAACAGAGATGGTAAGAAGAGCGCAAAACAACGAACAGAGCGATGGGAAGTTTTTTTTTTTTTTGAGGCTGAGCACTGCAAGATAACGATCTTATCGCAATATTATGCACATCGAATGTTGCAAATTAACTTACGATTATCGATGAACAAAACATAAACTATCTGTACAGATTCGGCAGGGAACTTTCGGTTATCGATGTGCTAAGCACATTCAATCGTTTGTAAGACGAGTAGCCCTTCAACAAGTGATAACGTCCCATGAGGGTGAGCTTACTTCTGGTCATGTCACATGTATGATTTTTTAGATCACCAGTGTTCGCACTCGTATGCATTAGCTGTTTATGCAGTCGATAGAGGGTCCTCTCGCTCCCTATCTCATTTCCCCCTCCCTCGCTCTCTTAGGCCACCTTCCCTCCTTGAAGCACTGAAAAAATCACCACTGCATACCATGCGGGACTTACTTTCACATCGCACATAACCTATCTGCATACTTCGCGCATCCCTCCTCCGAAATAATTCTGTTTCCCCTGCTGACATACAGAAAAGGTATCATTGTTTAAAAAAGGTTCAAAGCTCTTTGTTGAAGCCGACTATGAGTATTTCTACCGAAGCGGTAAAAAAATGTTCGGATAATATTTTCTTCACAACCAATGCATGGTATAGGCAACTTATTAAAAGATTGCCTGACACATCTGGGAGCTGAATGGAGTTGGCTTTCTCAGCTTCTACGGCTGAAATGTGATTAAATGAAAACGAAATTGTCCAAATTTCCAACCGAATGCCTTTCGTACCAGCAAGTATAAAGAAGAAGGTCAAAATTTTTCAAAATATTTCCCGAACGATTACAGGGCGCGTAAATTCATTCAGTAAATTTAGTTGGTACCAATCACATTGCACCGATGTTTTTCCTTTTACAGCTGTTACAACACCATTAAAACTCCATTCATCAATCAATGGCTCTGATTTGTTCGGACAATTTGAAATACACTATCGAAATGTTGTGCATACCATATCCACAGATGTCAACTGTTGCGTGACGATAAGAAGGTTGATCATGAAAGGAAATAAGATCGGCGGACTGCGACCCATACGTTCTAACTAAATAATGTAGAGAAATATCAATCGACCATGGATATTTTAAGGAAAGAACGTCGGGTCAACATTCTATTTTAATTAAATAAAATATTATCATGTCATTTGGGACGGCAAAACGTTGGACCGTTGTGCCACTTTTCCCGATGCTCTACACATTCGCTAGATGAAAACCGTTCGAGTTTTCGCATCTGCGAACCGTTATGCCGGTTTTGAGAGAATTTGCTTGACAAAACCATCACATCCACAACGCACATAAGTTCATATCGTTTTCTTCGTTTGCTTAAATAGACCTAGAAATTCTCTCTCCCCCTTTCTCTTTCACTCTCTCTCTCTTGTAAGTGAAGGTGAATGAGTCGTTCAGAAATAGATACGTGCTTAAAACTCGCGACTATTTGCTATCTCTTCTTTAAGATGAAACTTTGCGTAAAACGGATCGAATGCGAACTGTTCAGTGAAAGCTTCAGTTGAACTTAACTAAGCGAATCTTGCAAACGATTCATTTTATTTTTTTGTCGGCGTTCCCTAACAAAGGAAAAGTTTTCCTTTGCTTATCGATTGAGAAGTTCGAACAAAATTGTGCAGCCACCTACTGAAATAGTCAAAAACTATTACTAATAAACGAATTCATTCTCGCGATACAGTTTTTTAGGGGTGTTAAAGGTATAACTGAACGAAAATCATATGCCCCAGTCCAGTAAGAGCATATCTGATTATTGAAGCTTTTAATGAGCGTGAAACAGCAAAAGGAATAAGCGTTCAATCGGCTTACAACATAATAGCTACATCGGTTACCTTTATAACCAATGAAGATGAAAGCACAAATCAGTCGTATACACATATTTATGAAGCCTTGATATGCAAAAGTTTTGCAAAAACAATGTTTATGGGGCTTCTATGATCACATAATACCTTACATATTAGTATGTTACCACCATTGAAACTTTGAGTGTCTTTAGATGATCAGAAATCATAAATGGGAACCTTCCACAGTAGCGTAATCGGATGAAAATAGCTTTTATGGGTACTTTTCAATGATGGTTTCAAATTTGGCAACAGTTAATAGTCGTTTTGAAATATGTTAGTATTTCAAATATATCGGATAGAATGTTTTTTTTTTTGAGAATGATGTATAACGAATGCTTCACGCGAATAATTCTAAAGAGTTGATTTACCAAAGTGTTTGAGAAGTGGCATAATTAGAAAAAATTTATTTTTATTAAATGCCCGTTTGTTTGGTTTTATACAGTAGCACATCACAATGATAAGCACGTGCCTAAATTCGAAAAACGTTAATTCACATCGAATTCGTTTCGTATTCTTTTCGTATTCGTATCTTACTGTACAATTAGCAAAAATAGTACACTGTATTCCAACGAGGTAATATATTTAATATATCGGATAGACAAAAACAATTCGAAAGCTTTAAATTTTATTGGTGTTGCTGCGATAGTGGTGAATCGCTTCCCATTGTAAAATGATCATCAGGAAGTAACCAAAACGTTTCCATAACGCCTTTTCCCTGAAAAGAAACAAACACACATTTTCTTCGAGTAGAGTTATAAAGAAATGAACAAATTTGAAGAAGTTACTCTACGCTTGTTGAAAATATTTCTGTTTATTGAACTGTTAGTGATCGGGTGATAAAAATACGAACCTTAATGATAACCTCGCCTCGACTCTCTGTACTATAGCCACCGATTATCTTCGTAAGAAATTTGTTCGTTTCAGCGGATATATGAATATGACCAGCTGAAAAAAAATGACTGGAGATTGTACGTATCAAACTAATCGTGGCAAACACCTCGCCTCGACTCTCTGTACTATAGCCACCGATTATCTTCGTAAGAAATTTGTTCGTTTCAGCGGATATATGAATATGACCAGCTGAAAAAAAATGACTGGAGATTGTACGTATCAAACTAATCGTGGCAAACACCTCGCCTCGACTCTCTGTACTATAGCCACCGATTATCTTCGTAAGAAATTTGTTCGTTTCAGCGGATATATGAATATGACCAGCTGAAAAAAAATGACTGGAGATTGTACGTATCAAACTAATCGTGGCAAACACCTCGCCTCGACTCTCTGTACTATAGCCACCGATTATCTTCGTAAGAAATTTGTTCGTTTCAGCGGATATATGAATATGACCAGCTGAAAAAAAATGACTGCACATTGAATTCGTTTCGTATTCGTTTTGATTTGTTTGTGTTCTTCTTACTGTACAATTAGCAAAAATAGTACACTCTATTCCAACGAGGTAATATATTTAATATATCGGATAGACAAAAACAATTCGAAAGCTTTAAATTTTATTGGTGTTGCTGCGATAGTGGTGAATCGCTTCCCATTGTAAAATGATCATCAGGAAGTAACCAAAACGTTTCCATAACGCCTTTTCCCTGAAAAGAAACAAACACACATTTTCTTCGAGTAGAGTTATAAAGAAATGAACAAATTTGAAGAAGTTACTCTACGCTTGTTGAAAATATTTCTGTTTATTGAACTGTTAGTGATCGGGTGATAAAAATACGAACCTTAATGATAACCTCGCCTCGACTCTCTGTACTATAGCCACCGATTATCTTCGTAAGAAATTTGTTCGTTTCAGCGGATATATGAATATGACCAGCTGAAAAAAAATGACTGGAGATTGTACGTATCAAACTAATCGTGGCAAACATAATAAAACTTAAGAAAAGAATCGCATTGATATTTTTCTTATAGATAAACTTTAGTATCCATTTAATCGCAATTGCGTGCTGTTAAGCTTTCTGATTTGTCGTTAGTTTTACAAAACAATGCTAACGTTATAGAATATGCCCAATATTTGGAGAACAGAAATGTAAAATTCAGAGATGAAAAAAATTGAATAATTAATTAATTTAGCATTAGAGTTGAATAAAGCGCAAGGAAAACGCTCACAATTATCAGTTAAGATATGCAGAAACTAACGTTTTCCATTACTTTCCATACGCGAAGCCGTATTAACCGTATCACCGAAAAGACAATATCGAGGCATTGTTAAACCGACGACACCTGCCACAACCGGACCTGTAGTTGATTTGGTTATCGCAAACTGCATATGCAGTACTTCATTTTGACTATATCGATTTCTTAAACAAATAAGCGGACAAACATTTCAGAAACGAAGTAATGAAGTTGCTAAAATTTTAAAACAACTTTAAAAAAATAATAAAACAGAGTTACTAAAATGAAAACTGACACTTCTAAAGATATTCGTTTTAAAAATATGAGAGTTTGACAGTTTCCCCAAAAAGCAGTTAAAAATTCACAAAACTGAACTGACTTCCTCAGAATTTTTCAAAAAAAAAATCGAAGGGAATTGAATCAATCTTCCAAAAACTCGTTCAAAAGTTTTGAGGATTCAACCAAATTTGCGGTAACTCACAGGAAATTGAAAAATTAAAAGTTTTCTCCATCATTCCGAGAAGTTGAAAAGACGAACGATTTCCATAAAAGTTTAAAAAACTGAATAATTCTGTTTCCTTTGTTGGAAAGTGGAAAGTTGATTTTTCAACAAATACGGATGGAACATTTGGTAGTGATGCACCCCTCAAGCTTTTAGTTGCGATAAGCGCTTTAAGGTTAGCAGAACGATTGCAATCCTCTTCCCCTCCTCCTTCCCCTCCTTCCCACCCAATCCCTAGCCCCCACCGCCGGGGCGGGAGGGTAACGTTATTTAAAAACTTCCACTTGACTCAGATCGATTTCACCCCCGTTTGAGCCAAGCGTCTTTGTTTGCCGTTGTTCTATTAAAACGATACCAGCAGAAAGTTCCATAACTCGATCATGACTTAATATTGTGTAGATCTTCAATTGCACCATATCAGCGCTACGGTATCAGAATGTATGCCTGCGTCATTGTAACTGATCCGGTACCCTATCATAATCAATGGTTATCTCAAAAATGTGATTAACAACCGACCTGTATGCATACCGATACGAATATTGATTCTTTCGGCAGGCAGATGTGGAACACGAAATGAGATGAGACTTTTGAGGAAAGCGAACGACATTTCGGCCACATTTCTGGCATGTTCATTACCATTCCGATCAGGTAACCCTGATACACACAAATAACCATCTCCAATTGTTTCCACCTGAATTAAATGTTTAAAAAAAAAAACTCAAAAAAAGTCACTCCAATGATTTAATTTTTGTGATAATATTCATTTAGCCTTCATCAATCGATAACGGCCACTTAGTTTTATTCTTCAAACATAAAATTAGAGTTACGCTATTCTCAAAGCTCATTTTCAATTATCGTTTCGTGACAGAATATCAGCGGCATTGATGAATGTAGAAGAATTTTTTTCGCACCATATATATAGTCATGAAAAGCTTAGAGCATACGAAAAACGTTTCGAAAATTATGTTTTCATCATTTTTGTAGGAGATATAAATTTTCGATATTTATGACCTTAATAATTCGCCATAATTTTTTAGGAGATCCTGTAAATATCGTTAGTCATTACGTTACTGTAGCATCAAATATTACATTACTGTAGCATCCAATATTACGCTACTGTAGCATCAAATATTACGTTACTGTAGCATCAAATATTGCGTTACTGTAGCATCAAATATTACGTTACTGTAGCAGCAAATATCACGTTACTGTAGCATCAAATATCACGTTACTGTAGCATCAAATATTACGTTACTGTAACAGCAAATATTACGTTACTGTAGCATCAAATATTACGTTACTGTAGCATCAAATAAATGTTCGTATTTGCTTGATCGTGGTTGTTATAGCGATTTTTTTTTCGGAATGAACATTTAGGTGATAATCGTTTTACTCGTTGAATAGCGTAAAAATATATCAATCGTCTGCTTGAAATCCACACAAAATGGTATTTGAACAGTTTCCTCTTACTTTCGGAAGCATCGATCACAATGCAAACAATGTACCAAACGATGGGGATTTACCAAAGGTTGATTTGTGAGTGTAGTGCAAACAGGCATACTATATACCTTATAAACTTGATGTTCATCGATTATAGTATCGAATGTTGTGTAGAGATCATTTAGAAGATTTACCACCTGCAATATAATTAATTTACTTAAATACACCTTATCATCGATACAAATTTAATATCAAGATTTAACGACCATCTTCCAGAATTCAGTTCCTTAACACTCAAGATGTCCACGCATAGCAGTTAATCGATTAGTGAGTTTTAAGAAGTATGCTGTTGAGAAACTCTCGACAAGCAATTCCAGAAGTTTTGTCCTAGGAAAATTTCATCAGTTCCTCCATTCCGAATCCTCGCCACTAGAATTTTTTCCGTATGCTAGACTGTTACACGACTTTATCGTTATTCGC
>JPKZ01001515.1:59956-91451 GCA_000803305.1 Toxocara canis
GATTCGATTCCCTATGTCAAAAGTCTTTTGCCACGTACAGTGTAAGAAATTCATGTGATACAAGTATTCGAAAATAAAGCGACTAAATATTGTCGACGATTGTGCAAGCGTTAGGCGTAGTTAATTTTGAAATCGCAACAAAAAATTGGACGCTCAGAAATGGCGATATATAATCCATCTAATTTAACAAGGAAATAAATAAAAAGTAATTCTTGAACACTTACTTGCAGTGGAGTACATTTGCTTGCCAAATTGGTAAACTTTACCACATCCGAGAAGAAAACAGTAACGCTTTCGAACGATTCCGGCTGCACAGTAAGACCCAATTTAAGCTTTTCGGCAACTTCCCTTGAAACAATATTTCGAGTCAAAATCAAAACTTGACAAAACTTTATTCAAAATAGTACTCTAGAAGCCCTTCCTACCAAGAATACTGAAGTAAAACGATCCCCTAGATTTTTTGATCAACGCCCTGAGCACGCCAACTATCAATCGAAATTTTATCGCTGATGAAATTGTTGATTGCCCTAGGAGAGATTGTTTGGCGAAAGAGTACGATTCGTAACAGATAAGGATAACTGTTGTACTGTGCCCGAAACACGTTATTTTAAAAAAAAACGGCAGCTATACAACTGTTAGGATATGTTTTTTGACTTTCCCACTGCTTAAGGCATCTTAAAATCACACATCATAACGAATCAGCGTATATCCTGAACTATCACAATGCGTTCAGGATATACTTAAGGGATACCTAAGACAAACGCCTATTAAAGTTTCCATTCATTCATTTCCAA
The DNA here is from genome assembly GCA_000803305.1 of Toxocara canis. Taxonomy (NCBI): domain Eukaryota; kingdom Metazoa; phylum Nematoda; class Chromadorea; order Rhabditida; family Toxocaridae; genus Toxocara; species Toxocara canis. The sequence continues at coordinate 60,751 of JPKZ01001515.1, forward strand.
TCAATAGGCTTACTTGCAACAATTATGAACTTAACGTTCATAAGGCTCAAAATGCTCGTCCAAACGAGCACCATACATCAAAATCTAAGCTACGTATGTGAAAAAAGATTTCAAAAAAATTTTCGAAATCACTTGCAGAAATCATATTATCTTTCAAATATGATAACCTTGTTTAATATTCTCTGATTTCTTCTTCCTTTGTGAGTCGCAAAGAAAAGTACGCCATTTATACTTCTATGTATCACTTTTCTAATCAAACATAAAAGGGTTTGCCATCATAAAATTGTAGCTTGAAATAATATAAGCTCTCTTACTTGGGCAACATTCGGTAAAGTAATATGTCAGATTTTTTCTTCTCCTCAACCAGTTCCTTTGTTCGCGCTTCCACCTCTTCTTCTAGGTTTGTGGCGTATTGCTCAAGCATTGTGAAGACATGATCCATTAAATTCCTATATAATATTGCAACAATGAAAATAACTCGACTTGTTCAAAAAGTTAAGGTGCAAATTTTGTAAATTTATTGAAATGTAAACTTATTAACTTTGTAAAAATAATCTAACACAACACATCTTCTCGTCAATCCTATCTGAAGAAAGCACAAAAAAGCAGTAAAATTAGTGAGCGCTCTCCGAAATAAAAACATTTTATCATTTATATGCATTTGTTGACCTAGGCACATGTGAAATGGCAGAAATAAGATCTCACAATTCGTTTCAATACGAGTCTTTGCAGAGTTGTGGACTTGATAGCCGTTACAACCCGCTCCCCTCAAACCATGCACTTAAGATTTCTTCACTGCAAGCTTACTGTTTGATAATACCATGAGCAGTTGATAATACTTTTTTGATAATACTTTTTTAATTCGCATTTAATATCGCAAATATTTTCGGGCATTAGTTTTGGCTCGAGTGTACATTTTGACAGGTCAACAGTATATACACGGTGGGATAGCGGGTAGAAAAAGATTGCTGGAGTGGACTAAGAGTATTAGAAAAAGTTACCCTCCACGCTGCATAGACTTCAGAATATTCTTTACAATATCGATCGTCGGCCGTGCTTCAGGACTTTCAGACCAGCAGTCGCGAATTAGATGTAACTGAAAGAAGGCTTCCCTTTAAAATGCACACAAGTGGATGGCCATCATTTTTTTTTCTAATTTGCCTCAATCAGGGACGGCAGTTTGGATTAAAAAGATCCCCGCCGCTTGCTCTTGACTTCATTAAAGGGCTACCCTCTTAACGTTCATAATAAGAGAAAGTCGAGCAATATTATTAAGCAGTTTACTACTATCAGACTCTTAATTTGTACTAATAGTAAATGTTCTATTGTGAGCGTTTCTCCGTAACAGGATAGGATCAATTTATTCGATTCATTGAGCCGCATGTGCTCAACACATCCTCCCGAGAAGAGCAACCTAATCGTGAAGGATTAATTGCTGAACGACTGTATCCCTCAGTTGTGAATTTCAAACTCGTTTTTCCGCCCATCACTATGTTCCTTATGGTAGGCATTAGTTGATCGATCATTGCGAATATTCGCCTCGAAAAATTTTAAATTCTCCTTTTACCGTTTGAAATCGAAGATGCTTCTCCAATGAAAGTTTTAAATGAAAAAAATGAATTAAGGCCTCGCTTACCTTAATCCCCTGTGAGAGAACAAGTATCAATCGCTCCCTACCACAAATTTAAACGCACTTTTTGCATCCAAGTTAAACTTGATTGTATGCGGCAGGGCCCATGCATTCGCCAATTTAGTGATCGCGATTTCAGCCATCGGCGGCATATCTTGGAACGCATTCGTTGCGGATACGAGGGCATTACTATAGGCAGCACTAAAAGAGTCGGACTCCGGAGTCGTATAAAATGGCAGAGGGCTTTCAGTATTGTTTAACAAGCAGTTGCACTAAATGATACCGTGGTTGGGCTCATATCTTGAATGTCGTTAGTCGCAATGACCGGTCGAAATGGACTGCCTTCAACGCGTTTGATTTTGTAAACCAGCTCTGAAAAGTTGCAAAAAAAAAAAGAATTGCTTCGATATTCAACGAACAAAATTGGGCAAAAGTGGCAAAGTGCGCCACGTGTCTAGCACGATATGAGCTTTCGCAATTCGACCCATCAAATATTCTGCTTCCATAGTTCGTCAAAAAAAAAAAACGAAACTTGATCAAATCGCACTCACATCATAACTGGCCACCTACTCGCAATTTCTTAAAACTTTTGCCGTTTACCATTTTTGGGCTCAATTTTGCATATCACAAATCTTTGGACAAATTATGCGAATCAAGATTTTAGATCGAACTTTAGCCGCTCACTTGTTTAGGTCAGAAATCTGAAACTATTATTCTCAAAAAAAGAAAAACTCCGGAGCCTGAAACCCGCGGAAAACGGAACGGCTGTTTGTGGCGCTCAAGTACATAACATGTTAAGGGCGCAAAAAACTTCACGTTTCCAGACAATTTTTCTTAGTAATTATCCTAAACTGTTCAAAAATTTTCCAAAATCATCGACTCTTCCCAATATTTATCGTCCTGCCGATTGCATCTCACTCCTCAAAATTATTGTGATGTGAAGGTGGAAGAAGGAAAAGCAATATAAAGGAGGAAAGAGAGTAGAGAAGGAAAACTCTGTCGATTTATAATACAAATAAATTATGAAGGAAACTTTCTCATTCTAATCCATTCGACCTCCCCTACAGTGTCTACTAGTTATTTGTTTTCTGCGATCGCAACAAGAAATGCAACATGGCCTTTTGAAAAACGTATGCAACTGCTTGTAGCTTTTAAGTAAATGTGACTTCTATCAGGAAAAGTGGCTGCATTTTAAAAACAGTTATGGGCTGTTCCTCTGGAAATACGAAATGCCTACCAAATTTCCCAACGCTCTGAAGCTTCAGTTGTTTCTGACTAAAACTGCCCAACAAACTTACACAAGTCAGCGAAACTAAGAGTAAGGCAAAACTAAATTAAGGATAAGGCAAAACTAATGATAAGGCGAAACATATTGATAAGGCAAAACTAAGTTACATATTGATAAGGCAAAACTAAGTTACCATGATGTTTTTTGCAAATTTAAGTTTGTCGAATCGGATAAAAACTAAGAGTAGCAAGTTGAAATAGAGATCTCGACACATATCATATTGAAAAGGCAATACGATTTAATCTTTCGCATGTTTAGAGATCACAGCTTCTCCTAATATTTCAGCACCGACAAATACCTCACCTTCTCGGATCCCATAGAAAACGGTGGCAACCCATTTGCGTCACCGAGCGAAGCGCATGAAAAACCATTTGAGCGTGGGTGACTGTATACAATAAAAGGGAATCCTTGGCTTGACTATCCAATCTGTACGCAAAGTTTGATAGGAATGGGATAACCTTAACTAACCTAACTTGATTATAAGTATATACAACTTCTTTGCTGTTTACATGAAGCCAAATGAAGATAATAGTTTGTTCATTCGTACCTTCCACACTCTCCTCTCGCTCGTCGATATTAAATGCCGATTTTCGAGTAATTATTTCTGAGCAAATGATCGCAAAACTGTATATGTCCCCTTTTTTCGTTCCAACGTTGTTCTCCTCGCGAAGAAGCTCAGGCGCTGTCCATAACAATGCTGCAACATGAGTGAAATCTGTTGCCGAAACGTAAAACATCGACATTGTATCGTTTATGGACGGTATGATGCAGTAGCGAAAAAGGTCAACCGAAATACCGAAGCTCCAAGTAACATATCTTTGTAAGATGTCATTTAATAAACAAATATGACTCTTATGAAAAGTTCAATATTTATTCGGCGTTAAACTGGGGTGATGCTGGGTAGTAGCTCAGTGGTAGAGGTCACGCTTCGTATGCGGGGAGGTCTGCTTTCGATTCGCGGTTGCTTCCCACCATACAACTGGCAGCCCAGCTAACGGCTGGTATCTAACAGCAAGCTTAAACAGCCAAACGGATGGTTGTGCTCGGCGTGTACATCTAAACATCGCACTGAAGGCCCGAGAGAGTTTTCAAATAAGGATGAGATTTATTGGACCCGTTTAAAGGTATTATTTTGAAAATTTATGGGAATGTTGTTTTCATCAGCTGTCTTAAGCAGAAATGCCCATACCCCACAAACATGTAATGATTTCGGATGGCGAAAAAAGAAATTCGAGCAAAACGAATTCGCGCATGCGAAAATGCCAATCTCAAACAATTAAAATACAGGCTGAGCAAAACCTTCTTATAAATGTTAGTTTAGTGTTTTCCAGTACATTGATCAAATCGTTAAGTGCTCTTGGTAATTGTAAGCCAATCGTACGGGTCTTTTTTGACAGAAGTCATTTCAATTAGCCCACTTTGCGCTTCAAAGGAGCATCGAAATTTTAGACCTATTCGTCGAATTATGATCGCTTATGCTACATCGACAAACAACTTTTCCATGAATTTTCTCAGAAGCAAGCTTCATATATTCTAATTTACTCACTGTTGACGGGCCTCGGTTCGGCTTCCTTCAGAAACGATAAACCAAAGTTGCTTAACTTCACCTGCCAACGATCATCGACGAGGCATGACGAAGACGTCAGATGACCGTGGCATCCAAAAGCGGAATGGTGCAGAGCGTATATGCCCTAAATGTAATGCTAATGATGCTATGATTTTTCACTAAACATGCATATACCATGCACCGCATATCACCACCAGTGTAATCACATCTTTTTCAAGCGTGCATGCCGGGAAAACTATATATTTGTGCTGTCGGTCTTGGAGTGGAAGAAGAGATCATTCACAAATGTGCCTACAAAGCATGATGCAATGATTCCGTACGATCCGGTTGGATCGTATTTATTATTTGCGGCCAGTTGCCTTTCTCTTCGTTATCACCATATGATAACTATTATGGTGAGCGTTGATATCTCAAACCGCCCTGATAAAGAATCTCATTGTTTTGCGTGTATGAATTTATAGGAGGCACGCAAATGAACGGTGAAATACACAAGTAGAAAAACATAGCTCAGTGAATGAACTCAAAATTGGAACTTACTTCACAAATATCTTTCATAAGCGAGTATATGAAGAAAGCATCCATTGTGAGTGTTCCTTTCTCAATTATATTCTGCAAGATCACCGTTCGTTAATTACAGAACCACAAGGTCCGCCCACACAAAAACCTTACTCCGGCAAATACATTCAGCTGCTCGCACTGGATATTCAGATCTTTGCGCTTTTTTGACACAAACGGATGTTTTATGACCATAGATCGGTGATTTTTGAAAAACAATATAAAATCACACATGAGTATATTTAATTCAGAAGTTCAGAAAGTTTTGAAAGTCATTGTTTTTGAAGCAGAAGTTGTGAATCTGTAATTTGTGGTCCGAAAAATGCCAGCTACTGTTTTTTGAAGGAAATTCTGTTAACACACTGCAACAGATGATGAGCAAGTGGCGACTGTGAGTCACATGTATGTGAATATGTTCAAAACATTGTGCATACGCTATTTTCTGGCGCTCAGCTTCAAAATCTCTCGAAATCTTTGACTTTCAATTTTTTTGCGCTCTTGAGTGCCAACTGTAAGTCAGTGCTAGTACCTCTTCAAATTCACGAGCTACTCCACCGTCCTTATATCACCCAGAAGGGGGAGGCGTATGAATTATAGGAATCGAGATATGTCTGGAATCAAAGATCATTCAGCTTTAAGGAGGTCAATTTTTTTAAACACTACGGCAACGTAGTTTATTTGCGTATGCATATGCGTATATGTCTGCCCGTCTGCCCACTAGGTTTGACTCTGCTGCCGATGAGCGCAGACTTACAAATTTTTTGCAACTATGGCCATGATGAAATTTGGTAATTTGGTAAATGAAATGGCCACTCTGAGGTCACCTGCGATACAGATTCGCATACCCATCCACCAACCCGAGAATATTTATTTATTCCTAAACGAGTAAAACACTGCATATGTCGGTTGATTAGCGTCCTCCATCAGATGAACCACAGATGAACGAATCTTTAGTAGAAAATTTGCATAAGCAGTCGACTCAGCTAAAATAGGACTATTCATCTTTACGAGTAGTTCGTGAATGTAATCCTCAAAGCTGACTAAATGATTAGTGATCAAAGTGCGTATCGTTCACTTTCCGTAGCATGTATTTGCGCTGCTTTGAAGGTGAACACAATGAGATTGTCTGAGCATAATCTTTTTGCATATAATTCAACAATAATGACAACCTTTAAACTTCCTCTGCCGCAGAACTTCCATACGGATAAATACTGTGGACCGTTTGTGCACAAGCCCATAAATTTGTTCAGATTCTCTTTATCCAGTTTGCACATCTGCAATAAACAATTGTTTGCATTCACGGCTCACAATCTGTCAATGGTTGAATTTTATCGGCATTATTCAGATTGTAGAATCCAGTAAAGGCGTCATATATGAGTCATTCTATGCACCATACAAAAAAATTTGGTGACTTTTTAGAAAAATTTAGAAGACGAAGTGCAATCCAGTAAATATGAGTGCATTGTGGAAGCCAACTTAAAATCTAACATACGTTACAATCGTTCATCTACCTTCGAGTTCACTGCATCAGTGTGGAGAACTAAACAAGTTTGAGTAATGGGCATTTACTTTCGTTGTCTCGAAGTAATGTGGCATTTGGATCGAAAGCGTGAAACTGAATGGAATTTTCCAGACTTCCGTAAATAGAAGTAAAAATAAAGGGGCGCAAATTTCTACTGAGCATGCTCCCTAAAATATACCTACAAATAATTTAGTCTCTGCAAAACTGAAGTCTACCAGAATTTGAAAGGAAGTGAAAGTGAGAGAAAACGTGACAAGAATGATACTTGGGGATAAATGGAAGCGTATGGTAGGTATGGTATCATTTCAAAAGCGATAGGAAAAATTTTGAAAGCTTGCTATACTGATTGATAAACTGATATTTTTCAAAATGACCACTCAATCATAGTTTCAGTATCAGCAAATCCCTCTCCATTCCACTGTTTGCTAAACGAAACATTATAACGAGTTAGATAACCATCAATAATCTTAACTAACCTCGTCGTTCACGCTTTAAAAAAAGTCGTTTGATCGACTATTACTGCGTTACTAAAATCAAATGAAGATATCGAGCGGATCGTTGACATTTATGCTCACATATATCGTATTCTGGATTTTAATTAATTTATCTTTATACGATGCATTTTCAAAAACGTTCGATATAAGTGAAAGTGCTGGAACAGGAAAGGAAAATACTGCTATATACATAAAGTATGATGGTCTTTTCATTTCATGCTTAATCCACTCCAAACGCTATAATCTATCATACCAAGCGTAGTTCGACTGCATGCTGTTTCTCGATACGTGGTCTTGCGATATGCTTTCTAGCCACGACTGCATCGTTGAAGAGATAATAGAAAGCATGCGTATCTGTTTCGGCTAACGGTTCGGTCATTATACGAGTTGACGTCGAACTTGTACCGCTTTGTATCGAGTAGGCACTTTTAGAAATGCTTGCCTGTAACAGACCGTTGTTTATGATGGTTCATTTTATTGCTCACTGAATTTACTTTCATTTCGCAACTTCTTCAAATGATAAATAAATCATCGACTTCCACTATTTCGACAACGATCACATCACATGAACGAGTCTTAAAATTAGGTATTATATCGCCAATATCTATTCCCAATAGTGATGAAAACTCAATTTGATGAAATATCTTTTTGCCATAGTTTTGCATTGCCATGGTTTTGCATTGCCATGGTTTTGCATTGCCATGGTTTTGCATTGCTATGGTTTTGCATTGCTATGGTTTTGCATTGCCATCGTATTTTATCAGTCGAAAAAGTTTTGTTATTCTCGCAATGAAGCAATCCAAGAAAAATCCGCATTTTTGACTAAAATGTTCTTAATGTGTATATATTTCAATTTCAACAAAAAGTAACAAGCGAGAAAGCTCAATTTAATCAATACAACTCACATTTTCGCGCAATCAACCATTATTTCTCTTTACCAGTGATGCTAATACTGCGGATTCAGAAGGTCAGTGAACTATGAACTGAATTTTCATGATGCTTTCTGCTGTTAGAATGAATTCAGATTCCAACCCACCTTCTCGTTCGCTTTTACGAGTGACGCGAAATTGATTTGCCAAAGTTGATCCAGACGCAATTGTTCTTTTTTTCTTGCTCTGAAAAACGAAAATAACGTCTACAAATCGAGTAGACGGTAATCTCAACTTCTTCTAGATTACAGCTACTGATATTCTCAATAGAATAACTGCTTGAGTTCTTCAGAATAGCCGCATGGTATTTAAAAGATGCTGCAGATCACAGGGATCAATGTTTACTAAAGAGCACTTCGAAGGGTCATATTAGAAGATAGTTCTAATTTACTGGACTTTTGAATTATGAACTAATTTGAAAAGTCATCTAGAAAAAAAGATGCTTCATACTTTCAGCGAAGCTGCTGAAATTGTTGAGTATTTGAAAAATCGCCCACTTTTTACCATTCCAGCAATCAGGTTACAGGTCAGTCGAATGGATAATGTTGCATTTTTAGTAAGAATTGTAAAGAAACAAACAGCTATCCCAACAAGCGATCGCTATAGCTTTATCCTTTGCATATGCGAAAATCAACTTTGAATGGTCAGTTGATCTTCGTGTTCTTAGAGCTATCACCACTTAAGCTTGTTCTATTAAGTGTTCAAGGTAGACTTTACGCCTACATTTGAAATCATTTACGAATTCCAAACCAATTCAAAGACTGTTCCCCACTCTTAATAAGATCTTTTCAGCTTTCCCAGGTCTTTTATTTTTCGTTTTCGTCGATGAGTAACCTCACGTTCAAGTATGGTCTTCTATTTTCAGTTTTTTAAATTCTCGAGGTGGACGATTTTTTTAAAATGTGACGTTCTGTTCAAGGGAATTTTCGTTCGCTTTGATATCGCACATGAGTTTAAATGTGCTACTTTATAACGTATACGATGGTAGCAATGGCGATAATCGCGAAGACGAAAAGTAAGATGCAGGCCACTAAAACGTAGACGAAGTAGGATTCCATAAATGACGGAGGACACTCGGTGCCCGTGAATCCACATTCGGGTACGGCGACTGGTTGCACGCCACCACGTGTTGCCCAAATCGATGTCGCTGCGTTCGTATACAGTGGAGCCCACTTCTGAAATTACGGTTAAAAAAAACTTTGACTTGTTTGTCGAGGTATGACAAATTCACAATAGGTTGATACACTCAATCCACTTCGCTAGTTATAAGAAACAAGTGTGGTCATTAAGAAGGGTGTGCAGTTGAGGAAGCAAACATCCGATGAGTTAAAGAAAGTTTTCGCAGCTCTCTATGAACAATGTTCTTAACCCTTATCGATGAATGGAGGAAATGAGGAAGTATAGAGAGGAAAGGGAGAGTGGAGCACAATGATGTTCTAATTCTGCCTTTGATGGCTTAATCGACTTCAAAGACTCATCGGTTGGTTTCAAAAATAGTTTGTAGAAACACATTGTTTACATTACCGTTCCAAAGAAACTGAGCATGCGATGTACAACATTAAATGTTTTATGTCCTATTTAAATGTTTGAAATGCGAGCGAGTATATGAAAGCATCACAGAAAAAAGGCCTTCGACCGTTATGACATCTCGACTTCACTAGAAGTGTTATGTTATGACTCCCTCATTTCTAAACTTATTGAATAGGAAGCAGATGGGGACTTTTGAATGCTTGCTAAACCTTCTCACTTACGACAATGCTTTTCACCAAATGATGGTGAAAGTAACATTTGTCGATTTTATGAGCGCAAAAATGTTGGGCATTATGCCTCTTCGTACTTTTGCAAAAACGTCACGTTTGACTTGATAAGAGAACTAGCATGCCGCTTAACTACAATGCATTATACCGTGATGTACACAATATAGTAGTATAGGTTTTTCTTACCGTAACGTTTTCTATCATTCCGATGATAACCCATTTTTCGGGCTCTTCGTTGATATTTAGACCGTACAGATTGTAAATCGCATTACGATTACCATCTTTGTCGATTACCATTCGTCCCGAATATCCTTTAAAGCGTAAATGTTTCTTAAAACTCGATTACGCTCATATATTGCTGCAGATGCATGAGATCAAGCAACTCGCATTTGTCACGGAAAATTGTTTCATAAGTTGAAAATATTGGAGACATTCAAGTGCATTTTTATTTTCACTTTTGAACTCAACCTTGTAAGCTCTATTCAAAGATTGTCTAGAAGTAGATTGGAACCTCGAAACTTGCCATACAGTTGTCGTAAACATAAACCCGTCATAAACAAGCACAACTGTTGTACTTATCACAAACAAGTAAACCTCGAAACTTCAACTGAGCAGTTGAACAAACGCACTCGTTACAGTACGCCGTAATGAGGCACCTTCTAAGAACGTACAATTACGCTTAAGTTATCGCTAAATTCTTCGGAGTAACAATAATGCTGTGATGGAGTTGTACTGGAATAACTCTCTTCCGGTTGTTCTCGATGCAAAGTTGGTGCCAAATTGTCTAGGGAAGCTTTTACTCAATATCGTCTTTTACGAAAAAATGAACATGAACGATCCACTGAAAGGTTCATGAAGCTGAGAGGGTACCATACTGGACCATACATTTATTGTGCCCCAACTCTCACTTAAAATTTCAGATATTCGACCAACTGTGAATTTTTCAAGGAAAACTGTGAATTCAGGCAACTGTGAATTCAGGCAAACTGTGAATGGGTTTTAAACAACTTTTTAACTCACTGATTGTAGCTGTTACAAAATTTACAATTGAACATATAGCTTACAGCTCTCAAAATCCTCATACAAATCCTCCCACTCTTTTATGAGCAAAATGAGTTGGAACATCAGTTGTTCATATAAAAAAATTACCACTAACACTTGAACAGTGATACATTTTGCAGTGTATGTCAACGAAAGGTGCTATTTTCTAAAATAACCTGGGTCATCGTCTGCATGGAAATGGCACGAATTCATTATATGGCAAGAACAGTTTATAAAATGGCAGAGGCCGGAGCACATTGAAAGGTTCGTGCATATGGAGAGCCTGTTTGATGTTTTTTAGCCGCTTGTGCTCAGCGTATCATTAGCCGACTTGAAACTTTTCGACAATCGAAGTTGAAGAGTTCGCTGCAAATTTACTGCCACAAAGTTTGTTTCAGCCATCTGGATTCAAATCCAGAGCCAACATGAGAGAGTGATGTGTCGGTTTCGGAATATAGCTTACCTTCAAAACTGCCTTGTGAATTCGTCACTAGCTCGGTGCCATTTTTGATATCAGCTTCAGGATTCTCAGAAAGCGTCTTGTTGAGTGCCCTTGCGTATAGGTACATTGCATCGGCGAGAAAAGGTGCTTGAATTGCAGCCTAAAAATACGATAGCACCACTCAGCGCCCTTAATGCACACTCGTTAGAGAATGTGTAGGGCGTGCCAGTTGTATTATAAATCACAAAACATCTAGCTGACTCCTTGCTAGCTGTCAAGCATATCATCATTTAGTTTTCGGAATTCGCTCAACTGGCAAATCCTATCTGCTCGCTAACCTAATGTCGTGCACTGTAGTTCGAATCTAACGGACTCAGCTATTTTGAAACGCTGTTGTGCTCTCTACGTATATAACACAACACAACACATATCTTGCCGATCAACTAAGACGGAAAGACAAAGAAGACTAAGCATTCACTAAGCTTTCATCCATTAAGCTCTAGCATCCTTAACCAAGTCAATATATATTGATGCAGTTGGTTTCAGATTTCCTACCGTTGTGTATCCTTTGCATTCTGTCGTACAATAGAAAGGGTAATCTTTCATACGCGCGATCACCTCATCGTTGAACGTCGTCACCGTTTCATTCAGAACTTGATTGTCCAACTGCAATCGATCATTGTAAAGCGATTGCTTCATTATTTTATGAGCGAAGCACCCAGAATACTCTCTTATCTAACGTATATCAAATTGTCTTATCGTGAACGAATCGTTGACGTTTTTCACAATTGTGCCTCTAATACATAAAAAGCAATTGAATTTATCTCCGCCGAGAACTAGCCGAAACTATGACTAGATACATGCAAAAGGAGGGGACTTTTAAAGTATTTTGGGAGACACTACGTTTACACGCTTGTCGTTATTATCAGCAATCAGTACACCATCCATCTAATCAGATCCAGAATCTTTAGAGCTAATGAGCTCTCAAGTCCAATAAAAAATTGCCGCCCTGAAAAGCGTTGAAATTTCTGAGATATACATCTGTAAACTATTTTCGTGTGGTTCGATTGCGATTTTAGTCTTTCATTTGTATGTCTCAAAAAACAGACGATTTTTTCAAAAGATTTCATGAAAATCTAAAAATAATGATGGGTCAATCTTCTTACGATAAGAAGTTCCTTGCAAGCTGTTTTGATCTGCTCATCGAGACCATCACTCTGAGCACTTTGATCCACCCAGAACGGTGGGTTCCCTGAATTCAGTCAAGCATTTCAATAACAATTTCTAGTACATCATTACCTTTGGGTACAGTAAGAAGTAAATAGTAACACGTGCGAGGAGATTGATACGATACGTGTTCTGGCGACTCAGTTCGCTAAATCAGTCGGTTTCATGAGCCGTAATGATGTGAATTCAAGCCCTGCCTTATCAGACAATTCTAACAAACCTGCTAAAGACTAAGATTTTGTGAGCTAATCAGTGGAAAACGATGCCAACTGTATGTAAATGACCAACTTTTAGGGCAGTAACTAATTGCGCAAACAAAATTTTTCCAGGATCCTTGAGTCGTTTTGACAATGAATTTTTTCCAGGATCCATGAGTCGTTTTGAAAATGAATTTTTTTTCCAGGATCCACGAGTCGTTTTGACAACGAATTTTTTCCAGGATCCATGAGTCGTTTTGAAAATGAATTTTTTCCAGGTATGCAAAATGCAAATTACACTCTTACAACTCTGCGCTAATGGTTGCTAAGTTGAAGAAACCGTAAAGGCAGACAGAGTAAACAGAAAGCAAACCCATATAAAGCTATGCACACGAGAAAATGACATCTTCATGACTATGCAAATGCATGAAATCCGTGAATGCACATAATAATGAATCGGAAAAAAACTACTGGAAACCCCTTATCGATAGAGAAGCCAATAAAAGAAAACGTAGTCTTGCTTCTTTACTTCCACGCGTAATTTTGTTAACTTAGAAATAACATAATGTTTTGCTATGGAACCATACCAGCAACGTGCTCTATGCATATCAAATTGCTGTGGAAAATTGAAGTGCACAAACCAAATCCTTGTTTTCTGGTCTCGAGGAAAATATAAACGTAATCATTAGTGTTCATGCCAGCATTCAGAACACCTTTCATGAATTCACGTCGCTGATCGTCCGTTTCAAGGCATGCCGCAACTACTGAAATATGACCAGCAGTAGTTAGCTGCAATAATCAAAAAAGCAATTTTTCTAGGTTGGAGATTTTTGCTATCGAAGAGATAGACTGACGGCATTCTGGAGCAGTGGACAAATAAGAAACGAGTCGATCTTTTTTACTAATCCTTCTGTTCCATTAATATAGAATCCTGAGAAGTCTTGGCCGATTCATTTAGAAGACAAGACCTTTTCAATCAACAAGGAGCCTCATGTGTCGATGTTCCTTACACTGTAGAATCCTGAGGAGGTGAAAGCACCGGATTTTTAAGACAGACCCATAAAAGTAAGAATGAATGATTTTCTATGCTGGCAAACACCAATATTCTCATTATGGAATGGAATGCAAAAATAGAAAAAGTTCCTCCGCATGAGACCATATCCAGATTAGCGTACTCCTTCCTGAAAGACGTCCACGTCTTTCGCATAATCGAATAGCACAAAATGCAGGAACATCTACTAAAACCACAATGTCACCTCATTTCAGCGCATTGCCAGAAAATAGTACCTTGTATACCACAGAGGAAAACTTGAATGCTAAACTGTTTTGGGGCTACATATAATTACTAATCTGAATTTCATCATAGAGCTTATGATGCTGAATTTCATAGCTGGTGAAGAAGTCTTATGATGCTATGGGAATCCTAAATAAGTACTTGAATGCGCAAAATCATTAAATCTTTGAAGAAAAAGAAACAACGTTTACTTCGAGCACGCGTCTTGATCCTGTTCAAAATATCAAACATAGTTTCGTTGTTGATCACTGACATTTGACGTTTGAATGTAATTGTCACATTTGGATCGTAATTTACCGCATTCTGCAAAATCGTTTTAGCTTTTAAATACAAAAATTTGTGCAAATTTTGTATAAGCAAAAAGGTATATTTCGCTTTCAATAATGCGACCCAATATGGGAAATCTCGGCACCGATGTGAACGATATATACCGCTTCGAAATCCAGTATGCATACTCTAATCATATGAACATATCATATTTGATAAACAACATTTCTGACACCAACGGATTCTCTTCAAAACAGCTTTCACTTTTTTGTGCTTCAGAACAATCTCACCGCATGTGTATATTACATGTTTTGGCAATTATTTCAACAAGTTAAGATTACCTGTTTTATTGAAATATGTAATCTCCATTTGTTAAAATAATTAATGAAGCATATAATATTATGCTTCCGTATAATCGTCTACCGTGGTAGGAGATTATAAGGAAACGCCTATAGCAATTACATGCATCTGAGTACCAAGTTTACAAATGTCTAACAAGTAACAAAACGCATTCAAAGTTTGATCGTTCTGACAGTTCGTACGAATTTTAGACTAAACAATCGTTGTTCTGCAACTCAAGTAAGGGAAACACAGCAGGATCGATCGCAAAACGCATTGAAATATTTATTTTGTTTCAGCGCCTATAGGTCCTTTTAAAGTTGATGATTCAGCATGATTACTGTTATTCATGGTAATATTACGATACAGATCGCACCCCTATCTCCATAAACAGTAGATCCCGAAATAAAACTGCAGGGGAGACCGATAGACACACACACACACGCATTCCACATAGCCATGAAACCGCGATCATTTGCATTGCAAACGTTTTAAAAACGTTGGCCGTTTCTTTGGCCAAGAAAAAGGCTTAATGAAACGATCTCTTAAACGATGTCTTTAATTTTGTGAACGCTAAATGAAAGAAAAATTTTCGGGCTACTCTTCGCCCACAGCAATAAAGTTGTCTCGATTCGAATGGCATGCAAACGAATGATTTCGCTGTCTTATTCTCATTCTTTCTGTCTCTTTCCCTATTTCTTCTCATTCTCCCTTCATGATCCGATCTTTACGGAGGGAACGAAGGAAGAAGACTGGAAAGATGAGGGATGAAACAACCGGTATAAAAGCTCACCTCAATATCCTGTTGTATATACGAACACCTGGGCGCTTTGCTGCTTCTGTTAAGTGAATACACAAATGCAAATTCTCCCCAACGGAAGTTGTGCATCATTGTAATAAATGACTGCGATAGCCTGTAAGCAGCTTACGTTCACTTCATGGTTCTCTGCAATATTTGCACACCGAAACCTACTGGAAACCATATCGCTTCAAGCTTCAGCCATTCGTTCGAACGCTGATTTCATTTGGGTATCTATGGTATGGTTACTGCAAATGCTATAGAAAGTAATAGTGGAAGGTAAGGGCAGGAATGACGAAGAAATGTGCGGCATACAATGTGATCTTGCTATTTCGCTTAAAAACAGCAACTGCACATTTGCTCGCCGATATTCAAATTTATGTTCATGAAGTTACTCAAAAATGATCTGCATTCATTTGGCATACAACAGATAAAAACCTCTGTAGATCGCAGTTAATTTTTTGGCTGAAATAAAATTTGCATCTTTGATAAACCCTCATTTTAGCGTTAGAAGATTCTGTAGAAGTAGAGCCTCTTCACTTATCACTAACGATAGTCGATTTATTTTTCTTTGCCGTTTTTACTAAAAACATCAAAAGTTAGCAACTTACGGTATACTTGACGGAACAGTGGTAACAACGGTCGGATAAATCGAGTTATCCAATAGCTGAGCCGGCATCACTGTACCCCATATGTAGATCGGAAATTCATAGAAATGTGCCAGTACTCCCGCAGCCATCGCCGCTGTAAACGTCTTATGATGACGCCAACTGATGCGGCACAATTAAATTACTCCTCCTCTTTTCCCCCCTTCCACGTCCATTCCCCCCTCCCCAACTCCCCTCATTCCTTAAAGAGCTTAGTCAGTAGAAAAACATTTAAAATCTGCATAGTCATCCAAGAACTCCGTCCTCTCTTTAGTGGAAATGGTGAAATTTACTTCAAAAATTCCAGCTTCACACTGCCGAGATATGCTTTGTGCATGTACAGTCCACGACTCAAATGAAATGGAATAAATTGAACATAACTGAATTGGGTTGAGTTTTTAAATTTCCTTCGTGATATGCCACCATATATCTCCAACGGGTCTATTAAATTCATTTAGAATGGCGTGAGTGACTGGTCGAACGATGTCGCATAGAAATCAAGAGAGATAAGAAGAAAGATCAGACGCACTGGCCGTGAGGCAACCTCAAAGCTGGATGAAAAGCTGTTCATCGGATGAAGTTTTTAAAAAAAGTCCCATATCAGTTAAAAAAGTTGTCGTGTGCAGCCTAAATCTCCTCTGTATTATATCAATTTTCGATTTTTCATTTAAACAATATCCTTTTCCTGTTTTATCAGCGGTGATTTTTTGGACGATTCCTCGAGGTGGTTGCCTCTGGGTTCTTCTACTGCTTTCACAGCTGCTATCTGCAATTTGCTTTCTAACAGATTTTCTATTTCCCCCCAACTGAGCCGTTGGCAGAATGAATTGGCAAGACCCGAAATTGCGTAGGTTGTAAACTCGACCAACATTGCTGATTATGTTTTGAATGAAGTTTACCTCTCTTTTAGTCGCGGTCTATGCTATCTTCGAAAAAGCTCTGATTCTCTGCGTTATAAAGCACTTAACCAGGAGAACGGCTGTGACAATTTGTAAATACGGACGTAACGTCCTGAGGATGAAGGGCAGTACAGGTTCTGAGGAGCTTTTCGAAATGAATGCGAAAGGCGACCTTTTAATATAGACTGGTCCCAAGTTTCTAATAGTGTTTTGTCTGTGACAATAAAATCTTTCTTGGTGAAGTCAACAAGCTGTTGTCCAGCCAAAAACTCCTTGACTTTCTATAGTTCACTGTTTATTGCTCCCTCCACTTTCCCGAAGTCCTATGGGTAGCACCAGTACAGTATCCGCACTCATCAGTACTTTTACTTCACAGTGAAGTAAGCAACGATGTGCAAAAAATTGAGATCAGGCAAAAAAAACCAAACAAGTTAGTGGAAGGACCCCAGCTTGAGAGATATCAATTTCAACAACGCCAAGTTCGAAACGACACAGTCGGCGATAAAATCTTTTGAATATTTTTTTCAGCGCAGGGTTGGGGTCGAGTTCGCTGATGAGCTTTTGCAAAAGCAGTTTCGAGTTAATGCTACCCGAAACTCTGGCAACATCTAGTTGGACGAGGTACGAAAATTTCTGGTTCCCTAAAAAATCGCAAATCAAATCGCTGATCTCACAGAATGGTTACGGTGAGAGTGGAGCCAGTTGCAATAACATCATAGTTAAGCCTCCTGAATTTACTCATACAGCCAGTTCGCACCCATGATTGTTTGTTGCATTTGCTATCTGTCTTTCTATTCGTGCTTATCAGGTCGCCGTAGCTTTCTGTTTCGAACAGATGGAGAGGTTTGTTCCTATGAAACTAGGATTCGGATATATCAAAGAGAACCAGTTTTTTGTCTGATACGAATTCTTTGAGTTCTGTGAATTTCTGGAGCCATAGGAACTTCACATTCAACTAATAAACTAATATCATCCTTTCTGGTTGAGACTGAGGTGCATGAGGTCGCTCTAATATCGGCTCTACATTGAGTGGGAGGGAGTTCTTGCGTTGCTGCACGGACTGTAATTGCCGTCGCTGGTACCATTCCCATCAGTGTGGTTGTGGCGTCAAAATCTGTTACTGTCACCAACTTCAACGCTGAAAGAACCTTTCTTCTGACGATTTGGAAGTGGTTATCAATATAGTATTCGTTAACAATTTGCCTTTTCGTTTCGCTCATAGCACTCTCCCGAACTCCTTATTTGAGCTCCAGCTCGCGGCACATGATCCAGACGAGCGATGACTTGCGCGAAGCTGAGTTTCTTGCGCACCGACGCAAGATCCGGATTGGAGCATGATCTGCCGGGTTTTGTGATTCTATGTCGAAAGACTTCCTCTAGAGCATCCGAGGAGTCGATGCAGAGGTGTCAATATTTTAGGCTATCTTTTTCGTCTTTAGCTTTTGTTGTTGCTTCGTCAGCTCATTCTACACTTTTCAAAACAACGAACTTTGATTTCTTACTCTCTTGTAGTTGCAGTCCCTTAAGGGCTGATGAAGCCTATCTGAGGCTAGATCGTAGCTGTCTGCTTTCGCTGCTCCTTAGTTATTCTTCCGGTTGGCTTCGTAAACCGGCCAATGGAATGTATCTGCCTTGGGACCGTTTTCGACATACGTTTGATTATGCGGTGCTGCATTTCAATTTTAGACGCCTATCATTTGACAACCGTCTACAAACTTTTCATCATCTCCATCGCTATCGAATATCGAATCAGAGCGAGAAAGCAATCGGCGACTCATTAGCAAAGCAAATCGCAATATATAACAGTAATGTTGATAAGTGCTGAACTGTTGTTAGTTAATATGAAGGAGAATTTATGCGAACCAAAGAAAATAGGAAAGTCAAACAAAGCTTACATGCGGGACACACGGGTCCAAGAATAACGTTAACGTTGTCTTGTATCAACCGCGTTAAGTATCCGCTTGAGAGATACGTCTCACATTCATCAAAGTACCACTTGAACCTTAATTTCAATATTTATTATCACTGAACCACTGCGGTCGATAATCTTTTTACATAAAACAAAAACTATCCCCGATTTCAGCCTTTTTTTATTTATTTCAATTTCACCGCTCAGCGTCTCACTACAAATCCGCTATAGAAAGCAACTTGCGATCTCTCTCGCAACCAAACAGTTCTTGTATTGTGATAATTGATTCTTGTACTGCAACCAAACAGTACCAAACAGCAACTGATTTTTGCAAAACTGGTTCGTTATGGTAGTTTGAAGTGTTAAAAAAAAGCAACTTCCTCAAAAGTTAAAACCAAAATAGCAAAAGTGCAACAAGAAACGCATCAATCGATACTCGAAAAATCGATATTTCTCTGATTTTTCTTCTCAAATAATTTCTATCCCTAATTCTAACGTAGCAGCAGTTCGAACCAAATGATCGAAACAACTCTTTGAAGAATCCTTTCGAAAAAAAACGACGTAGAAGGGTGAACGCACGTAATATTTATGTTTGGAAGGAGGTTTTCATTCTCGATTCGATCCATCGCTATCATCACCGCCGATGCAGATCTCTGATAGCCAACCAGATCCGAAATATCAGGCGAATCTTTTGTCATTAACAATCCAACCACCACTTTGCGTTCCTGTGCCTGTCAACGCGCGACAACGAATAAGTATGAATATCAATATTTTAAAGAGCTTAGCCAATTACATTCAGCCGTTCATTATGAAAATCTGCATCGTTGAGCCGCTCTTTAAAAACAATTACGCAGAGCCAAAATTCTAACAAATGCCAAAAAAGTGCGTTCTTTACGTATTCAGACGTTCACAATTGAGGCTATAGCCTCAATGAGCGTGAACTGCGATGCACAGTGATCACTTGGAACTGAAGTGATCGAACTGAAATAGTTCAAGTAACAATTCCGATCCAGCCAGTTGATTCGATTTGCTTCAATCATTCCGCAACCGTGAACGATGAGAATTTTCGAAACGTTCTCTAGTTCCTTGTTCGCTCACAATAGCCTTAGATTAGCATGAACTGAGATGCACACTAATGCTTGCAGCTTGTTTCGATTGCAACAATCTTTTTGCATCATTTCCATAAACATTTTCATAATTTATTCCGCTTCACAAGACTCAGTTTCTATTCTCTGAGCATAAATGAACATAAGCATGAGCATACGTAAGCATATGCTTGAATATAAGCATAAATTCAGTGCGTATAAGACACAATAAATAGAAAACGAAATAACTTGCCAAAACAATAGATACCTCTTGCACTGCGAATTGTAGATAGAAGACGAATATATGCAAGAACATATTTGTATACGAAACTGTAGATCATCAGCCGGATGTCAATTTCTAAACGAGATACAGTGGTATTTCTATATGCGAAAAAAGGAACGCAATTCTTGCGTAACTTCGGCTTAACACTGAGAATCAAAAAATCATCCAAAGAAATTTCAGTTATTGCAATCGTCGTTAAGAAAACGAAAAACTTCAAATAATAATAATGAACAAATTCTGTTGCAATTCGAATTCTGTTGCAATTCTTTTGCAGCAAACGAATTCTATTGCAATTCGAATTCTTTTGCAACAAACGAATTCTGTTGCAATTCTGCTGCAATAAGCGAAGCTACTTCTGCTATTCATTAGAGGCGCATATCGACGTAACGTCAATTCTGTTAGCCACAAGCGAATATTAATGTGAATGATAGCAATTTGATCGATATTGTTACGGTTTTTTTCTTCGCAGCAAAACTGCATTGCAACGGCATTATAAGATGTTACTTCCTGATAACTTTGAAATATTAAAAGAGAGGCAGGAACAGACGAGGAACAAAAAGGAACAGAAATTGAGCGCAAATAATGTGAATACCATACATAACATAATTGAATTGAAGTCCAGCGTGGAAAACCGATAGCAATGAAGGCCAAATTTACAGAATTGTTTAGCAACATAACTTCCTTAAAATGGAATTCAGCGTCTCCCTATGCTCATCTAAACTTTCCACATGTTTTTTTTTACATGAAATCTGAGTTCTACAACCTTCCACAGAATATTTTCTTCTCTGTTTCCCGTTCCCTTTATCTCTCCTCCCTCCTGTCCTCGCCTGTACTGTTTGTCTTTCCCTTCTACAACAGCCGAATGTACAAGCATTCATTCTTATGCACCATACTTCGTCAACGTTTGACAATTTCAAGGGCATCTGTAACAGTGGTCTACTGAGCTTTATTTGTGGGATATACCATCATTACGCGTGTATAATGACAATTTTGCATTTTGCCTATCACTCATCATGCATGCTAATAGATCGCATAAGTCCTACGACGGCTAGTTCTTCATTGCTAAAATTTAATGCTAAGAACTTTACTTACACCCTTTCATCGCTTAAAGTGCCGAGTTTATAGAGAAAACGATCGACAATCGGCTGAAATTAACACACATTCAGCGTGAAGACTGTAAAGACTGTAAGACGGCAAGGTAAGACTGTAAAATAGTTGTTACTGATAGAGTGTAATGATAAGTGAACAAACAGCGTAACCGGATGATATCACACTGATTGAATGAAGAAACTTGGTCGTAGTCAACTTATAGGTATTCTGAATTGTTAACGGTAATTTTTTTTTGGCTTCTTTTACAATGAGACAATAAAGGTCGTTCGAATTGAGTATTTGTGCTTGGTTGAAAATGATCCATGACTGCGCCTAGTCGGATAGCTTAAATTATGCGCACTAAGAACTTGCTTAACGAAATGGATTTGAATATTGAAATAATCTATTGCTTCACTTTGTTCGTCAAGAAGCCGCTCAAGTGCATTCGAAAAAGCTAACTTTAATTATCGTTCCTCTAAGCACTTTACAAATGAAGCCAACTTTTTTTTTGCTCAACGAAACGAACAAGAACACCCTCATCCCAATTGAACTTTTGTTTTCGTGATTCGTTGTGCAATCACAGTTTTGAGGCAATCATTTCTTGGGACTGCAACTAGTCGAAAATTTAGATCAAATATCCGATAAACATGAACTGGGCTTGCAAATGAGCACCGTACTCATAAGATGCGCGCATATATGTAAGCCTTGCTCAGTATCTCCTTCACAAACATTACATTGTCTTCCGTTTTTAATTTTTCCGGTACGCCATAATTATTTGACTCGTTTTCGGCTACAATTATCAGTTTGGTATCACGTTTGCCCCGGCTGTTCTTTTGTTGACCACGTAGTGCACAAAGTGCTAAAGATGATCTGTTTAAGGAAATTGTACTCCTCTGCGAACATCTCCATGAACGTTTTCGTAAAAACACGGATTCGTGTATATCGCAACCAATCAGTTCACTATTGACGAAACAGTGAACTATATTCACTGTCGGCCATCTGCTTCTACGAAGCTCATCATGTGACTGACCAAAGTCAACGTACTGAATTTGCAAACGATAAACTAATTTCCTTCGTTGATTGTTTTTATACGAAATGAAATATGCAAATGCTCAATGTGGCGCCATGAAATTATTTTTCTGCTATTCTCTTTTGAATGCGACATGTATCATATAAAAGCGAAGGCATTTCAAGCACCAGCTTTCTTAGCTACAGCAGTAATTATTACTCGCTTAGTCCTGCTATATATCCGTAGTAATAAGAATGCTTTAAACTTCACAACCGTATTCTACCTATTGAAAATTGACACCTAATACCTTCGAGAGTAGAATAGAGAAGTAGTGCTCCCCTTCCTATACAAAATGGAGCTGGGTAAAAAGATTCGCAATGATTGCTGATGGCAGACCGATATAAACAGAGCTTTTAAAGCAAGCAACACAGCAAAAACGTTTTGCGTTTCCGAATTTCATGAGTTGTTCAGTACAAAAAAGCATGCTTATGCATAAAAGTAACGAAATGATCACTTCTTAACCTTCTCGCTTCATCTCCAAAGCAAAAAGAAAACAGAACTGAAACTCTTCTAGACGTTACGAAAATTGGAACGATACATGCAGTCAGGTAGGTGACTAAGAATTTTGGCACTCATCCATAAGGATTTTTCAGAAAGTGATGAAAAGTGATCGCTTGAAAAAAGTGCGAGCAAACGATTGGGGGGCAGCAAACGATTAATTCCTCTTGAATTCGCTCTTGTTGTAAACAGTTTTCAACTTTTTCTTGCGCAGAAGCCAAACCAAATAAAAAGTTAAGTCTTCCGAGAGGTTGGTTGAAACCGTAATCAATTTCAACAAGCAGAAAAACCAAGTGCAAGAGGCGAATACTGAAGGCTAGATTTAAAGCAAAGCCTATTCCCTTTTAATAGAATGGTGTTCCTTATGCAACCGCTAATGGCTCACATTTTGCTTACTTGCAAGATCGTCAACGAATATCTTTATGAAAGACGTAATGTGATAAAGCGTATCACATTAGATCACATCATACAACTGATGGTATAAGCTTACTCATTTGAATCAGAATGAGACTTTCCCTAAGCAGCCCAGTAAAACTCTAATACTATTACCGCAAAACAAAGTTTACTCCACGTGAATTAACTATCATTGTTTTTAATAGCCTGTGAGCGGTTAACATTTTACTTAAAATGTACAATACCAATCGAATGTATAATACCAATCGCAAGAGCGCTGATTCTGGACCTTAAGGTTATTTCGGTGTTGCACAATTTGTAGGCAATGACTTAACCTGAGGGTTAGATCAATCAGTATCTGTTAATTGTGCAAAACTGAAATAGTGTTTCAGCTATGGTCATAAACGTGCGTGATGAGGAGTTATTACTTTTGCAGCGGACTTCTGATAAGGAGCCATTGTCTTTCTAGGAATTACGCAAGAAAACTTCCTAGTAGAGAAGCAACAGCACATTTCAATCTTCAAGCTCTACAGCAAGATTTAGCAAAGCAGTTATACAACAGTGATTTTAGTATGAAGGAAGCTAAAGTTGCATTAGAAAAAATCGTTTATTTTGATTCTGCAGTGTAGAATAAATGACCGAGCTGGATCGGATGAGAAATCATGTTCTGGCAGAGGAAACTTGTGGAGAGCTTCATGAGGTTGGCATGACTCACGGAAATAGTAGTTTCCTTTCTTCTTAACCTTACTCCGACTCGTTTTCATCTACCGCTATTGCTTTGCTGCCTTGCATTGCCGAAATTACCATTTGTTAGATCGCTTGTCTAGTTGTGGTCCTTCGGCTTTATCCAGTGCTAACCAATTCCTTAAGTAAAGTTTGCGCAGCACTGTTTTTTTTTTTCGCCAAAAAATTTTTTAAACGACATTGTAAGATATCAACTACGAAATGACTGATAAATTACGATTTTACTGATCTCTGATTATTTATGTGTAGCAATCTTGAGGTAATAAAAATTATATGGTTCCATGCGATGTCTTCTAGGAATTCTCATACTTTTTTCATTGGTAATTATGCTTGTCGTTCGCTAAATTTCTAACTCATCTTCATGGTTCTTACAGCTTGCGTGTCACCATCCCCCCACCTATCAAGTGTATAGGGTGAATACATGAATGCAGTATTCGATTTTCTGATCTACACCTGTCATCTCCTATCATTAGTGCTAAATGAAGTGTAGAGCATTTGAGTAGAGCCCACACTCTGGGAACGTTCCAACCAACTAGTCTGATTTGCAGCCATCAATTTTATACCGCCCTATTTTATGTTTCAGAAGTCCCAGTGAATGTAAAGTACGCTGAACTGAAAGTATACTGAACTGAACTGAACTGAACTGAAAAGTGAAGTGTCCAAGGAATGAATAACTATGAAAATACATTACTGGACTTATTCAAGTTAATTACTTTTCTTTCAAACAATAGACGAAAACTGACTTCTACATCGATATGGAACCGAAGCTTTACAACGCTTCAAAACTGCGTAACGGGAACAGCAACAAACGTTCGTTAATTTATAACTGTGCCAGGATATTTGAGGCTGGCAAGAACAGAGCCTTATCAGAAATATCCGCTGATTTTTGAAACCAAAAACGGTTGGTAGTCTGATTTAACAAGCAAATGTCATCATCTTTTACGGCTTCTTTCAGCACTGAAACTTAGTTCTGCTTAAGTGATCAGCACAATGTTTCGTTTCAAAGCAACATTCATCATGCAGCTCCATCCCACTATCAGCAGACCTGACTTATTACGGAATCTGTGTGATCAACTTATCACCACTACTTAATCGTGAATTGTTTATGTCGATCCTATGTAAATCTCTGCTCTCACCACCGTTATCTACGAGCTTGACACTTCCCCATTTAACTTAGGTCCCAGCTATTTATGCCGTTTTTCGCATTACGCATGATGAAAAATGATCAACATTTCTGCTCTCGAAACCTAACAAACAGGAAGTTCATTGGCCCTCAAATTCCAAAACAAAATCTCTCTGCGTTTTTGAAGCTCTGCGGGTTTTTAAGCTTCAGAAATCCTCTACCTCTTCATGTACGTCTGGTTTAATTTCTTCGCTTATTTGCAGTTGACATTCTTTTCACTTCTTACGATACGGCAACAAGTTTTAGCAGAATAGATCAAAAGAGATCATGCAGTGTTCGTTAGGTGAACATTTGATAGCTTAATCTCTCTTTCGCCCTACCTTGAATCTATGGGGCATGCCAGCTTTAATCTTATGATCAGAAAGTTTACTCTGCAAGCTTTATATATTTCTCGAGGAACATTTCGGTCCATTTGGATAGGGAAATCCTTCTTGAAGTGGTTATTTTCCTCTTTTATGCTTTCAAAAGAAACCTACTGTCCTTTTTCTAAAATTTTTTAATTTATTTTTTATTTCGCGGGCGTAAAATTTGTTACAGATATGTGGCAATTGCTAGCAGCCATTCAAGTGCACGGCAGACGTCATCATTGCTTTATTTTATGGATTCATTTATTGTGCGCATTTTGTTTGTGTGATAAGTTCATATATGACGTTGGTTGAACGAGTTTGAATGCGTAAAGTATAAAATCGTATTTTGTGATTTTGATTTTGCACAATGGGAAATGCTATAGGCCCAATTCGAGCCGGAAGTAGTAGAACAATATTAGAAAGGTGAAGCATGAGACGAATGTCAAACGAAATTAATAATATATGAAATGCGCTTAAGGTGATGAGCGAAGATTATGCTAAATTAAATTTTAAAGCATCCATTAGTTTGAATGACTATTATTTTGAAAGCTATGCAAAATTTCATTTACTTTCGATTACAACTCGCAGCAATTTTAATAAAACCGAGATTGCTTTTCACTTAAAGCAAACAACAACAGCTACTATTTAATTGTAGTGTATCTATCATTTGATTCGATTATATTAGCTATGAGATCAGAAGGAATAAAGCATTTTCCGTTATATTTCTTCACCTGCTTAACATCCTTTTAGTTCACCTGATTTTCGTTCTTTTAATTATCCTAATTAGCTTTCTTAGCTCTCCTACAACAGTATATCGTCTATCCATAGCGATGTTTTTAGATGTGATTCGCTTTACAATTAGCAAATTATCAATATGAGTTTTCAATGCGAATATTTTTCGGTCTTTTTAGGTACCATTGTAGTTTTTCTCATTTTAACTTTTGATCACTCTCTAACATCAGTATATGGTTTTCCATGGTTACTAATTATGTAATTTAGTACCCAAAATAATTACCCTAATTTAATTACCCTGATTTAAACCTTTCTATAGGCAGCAATAAAAAGCGAGAAAGCAAGAAAACTCCCTCTAAGTAAAGAGAACACCTTTATTCTTAGTGGGTACTTTCTTTTTTGTTCCCGAAGTGATTCGATTTGATTAAAACTGATTGATTCGCCACTAAAATGCGCATACCTGAATCAAGACATTGCTGAACTTTGAAGTACAACTTTCGAACTTTGAATGCACTGATAAATTTTCAATTTAATGTTCACAGGACGTTCAAAAATATGCACGCATCTTAAAGTTCAAAAATGTGCATACATTTTAATGCCGAAGCAGTTCAAATCACAATCAAATAGTTGAAGTACAAAACTGTGTTGTACTTTGTTGTACTATTTATATACTAGTCAATGATTTCTTGCTACACTGTACGCTGTACGCCCCGTGAAATAGAAATGGGCAGAGGAAGCGAGAAGATCGGAAGGTAGTCTCAATTTAAAAAGCCTTTGAAAAACCCTAGCAAATATCTGCAAGTATCTGCTGCCATTTGCTATTATTTGCTAGAAACTTTCTGCCCGCTTCTTTGTTGTTATCAGTTATCAGATATGTTCATAACGGGGACCGTCAGGTCTGCGGTATCAGCGGAAAACGTTAGGGGAAGCGTAACGTAACGCAAAGAGAGAAGCTTAGCGCAAACAGGTTATTCAACCTTCGAAAAACAATTCATTGCACACATTTCTGTGGCATCTTTCTCACGTTGCATCACATGGCCTAAGTTACGTCGTTCGCGTCCTCCGTCTCATCGGTTTGTCCTCTGCGAAATCACTGGTCGAGTTACTGCATTGTTTCATTTTTTTTGCATCTTTTAAGATGCTGAAATTCATCATTTTTGGCAAAATGACTTTTGCATACCATATACCTTCTGCCTTATCCCGTTCGGGGCAGAGGGGAGAGGGGGAGGGGGAAAGAAGGGATATCTTGGAACTCATGAAAACTCGAGCAATGATGGGAAAGACGTTCAGTTGAGGTTTGGGAAAGAATTTCATTTAAAGTTGACGAATGTTCATTTCCATAAAGTTTCTGCATCCTTTTTCCCAGACCGTGGTTGATGTGACGAGGTTGCTTTTAAACCTAAAGGTACAAAGCACCATTTGGAAAAGATTACTGAAGAGAATGATGTTTCCATAAGGAGTTTAGAAATAGTTATCATTGAGGCCAGCATTAGAGGTTCCGTTCAAAATGATCAGGCGTTCATTTCACGCTGCATAAGTGGTCCGTCGACACCTCATCCGCCTTATCAGAAATACCAATGATCTTCTACTTTATTTAAATATATATATGCACGCATCTTAAAGTTCAAAAATGTGCATACATTTTAATGCCGAAGCAGTTCAAATCACAATCAAATAGTTGAAGTACAAAACTGTGTTGTACTTTGTTGTACTATTTATATACTAGTCAATGATTTCTTGCTACACTGTACGCTGTACGCCCCGTGAAATAGAAATGGGCAGAGGAAGCGAGAAGATCGGAAGGTAGTCTCAATTTAAAAAGCCTTTGAAAAGCCCTAGCAAATATCTGCAAGTATCTGCTGCCATTTGCTATTATTTGCTAGAAACTTTCTGCCCGCTTCTTTGTTGTTATCAGTTATCAGATATGTTCATAACGGGGACCGTCAGGTCTGCGGTATCAGCGGAAAACGTTAGGGGAAGCGTAACGTAACGCAAAGAGAGAAGCTTAGCGCAAACAGGTTATTCAACCTTCGAAAAACAATTCATTGCACACATTTCTGTGGCATCTTTCTCACGTTGCATCACATGGCCTAAGTTACGTCGTTCGCGTCCTCCGTCTCATCGGTTTGTCCTCTGCGAAATCACTGGTCGAGTTACTGCATTGTTTCATTTTTTTTGCATCTTTTAAGATGCTGAAATTCATCATTTTTGGCAAAATGACTTTTGCATACCATATACCTTCTGCCTTATCCCGTTCGGGGCAGAGGGGAGAGGGGGAGGGGGAAAGAAGGGATATCTTGGAACTCATGAAAACTCGAGCAATGATGGGAAAGACGTTCAGTTGAGGTTTGGGAAAGAATTTCATTTAAAGTTGACGAATGTTCATTTCCATAAAGTTTCTGCATCCTTTTTCCCAGACCATGATTGATGTGACAAGGTTGCTTTTAAACCTAAAGGTACAAAGCACCATTTGGAAAAGATCACTGAAGAGAATGATATTTCCATTAGGAGATTAGAAATAGTTATCATTGAGGCCAGCATTAGAAGTTCCGTTCAAAATGATCAGGCGTTTACTTCACGCTGCATAAGTGGTCCGTCGAACACCTCATCCGCCTTATCAGAAATACCAATGATCTTCTACTTTATTTAAATATATAATGACCAAGGTGATGCACCGATATAAAACCAGTAGATAGTAAAATATATAAAAGGTCATGATCGGTTAGGGAAACTAAACAAGCTTTAAAAAAAGAAGTAGGTGTTATCTTTTATTCACAGTTTTCAACTTGGAGTAACCCCACACTAGAATGAATAATCTCTGTAGATTAACCGACACCCTTTTAAAACTAGCTCCGGCTCAAAGCGCAGTATTTCACTGGCGCTGAAATTGCCGCCGTTTATGGTTCATCCTAGCAAGCCACTTGAAAATAGGAGTGCCATTGGCGTATATAAAAGTTTAATATAAATTCCAGAGCGAAATTTTTAAAAAATGCAAAAGTTCGAGAGGAAAGTTTTCCGTAGGGAAATTTTTTCTTCGGTGAAAAATTGTGCCTTCCTACTTGTAATATTTTATGGTTGCATTCATTTGTTTTTTTTGTTATTTGTGACTGGTGAAGAAATTTCTACAACAAAACTCCATTCATCTTTTAGTGACAACTTGGATACGTTTTGTTTCTTTGTTGTTTTTTTTTCGACCTAAATTCATATTTAGTATGATTTTTTCAGAATAATCGTTATGAGCAGATATCGTGTTAACATTTGGCAAGTTGTCGTTTTTTTCGTTACAAATTTTACGCTGAACAATTGCCTCTTTACGGCCGACTTCACTTCATATATTGAGAGGAATTTTAACAAAACAACTGTCGAACTACTCGAACGTCGTGACATTTCAGCGGTGAATGATGCAGCTAGCTTCGGTGGAAAACGACATTCACAAAATGTGCTATTGCATCGTGTAAGTTAAGTTCGCTTTTATACGAGTGAGCTGAGGCAGATTTCTACTTAAATACTCAGGTGAAAAATGACGATCAGGAAGCGATGAGTTTTGTGATGGCTATATAGAACTGGAATTGAACATTTGTGTTAACGTTATTCAGGTATAAAATTTTTTGTAGAAACATGACCGGGAGTCTTCATGTTCGCCAAAATATTTGCATGAACGACGAAAGAAGTAAAATGGCAACAAACTATGCAGCAAGTGTTTTTGGGTCACAAGGTAGATGCCGTAAATGTCTTATGAGGTGCATACTCGCCTTCCCTCCAACCCTACTGCCGCTGGAAAAATTAGACATCCCTTGGTGCGACGTTAAGTGCTGATGGGCTTGTCGTATGACTGAGGAATTGTACATCTCATCTGCATATGATCGGCAGATTTCTTTCTTTCTCTCTTCCCCTTTCTGTGCAAAATTTGCCTTCAGAAGATGTTTCAAAATTTGCCTTCAGAAGATGTCTTGCAACAGCGGACGCTTTTCACTTTGCCACTTACTGTTACTGCGACTCGAATAAAACGAGTAATTCTTATGCTTCCTACTACCCGGAAGTCTTAGCTTTCCAGAAACTCTGCCCTCACTTTGGTTTGCTATACCAACATGCGTAACGCACTGTTACCTAGAGAAGACAGCAATTAACTTACCGGTCTGCTCTTATGTCATCATTGGATCAGTGTTGTATGTTCCTAATAGATGGAGCGACTCTTGCACAATTTTAATACCGTAACATAGGGTGGACCTGAAATAAAGAGATGTTTGAATCTGATTACAGGGATATTCAGTGCTGCGATATTTTCGCTACAAGTGTTCAAGTCGATCTTATCCTAGTTGCCATAGTATTTTTTTTAGCACTGCTCCCATTTTAGCAAATTATCCTGCCTAGTCTAATATTGCATGGGCACTCTTATGCTTGGTAATCTTCGTGCAGCAAACGCAAATTTTAAAGAAAGGTCTCTCAGTTAGCGAATACGCATGCCTTCAGCGGCA
>JPKZ01001515.1:103108-124562 GCA_000803305.1 Toxocara canis
TAGCGGTGGGATGAAAAAGGTCGATCTACACATCCTTATTGTGAATCACCACTACAAGCGTTAATCAAAAAATATATCTGCCTGTGCCAAGACTGCTTATGAGGCACACATGTACGAAGAAGGGAAAGCGTTGAAGAGTATTTACTAAAGAAGCGGGATAACGGGCAAAGAGACGAGACTGATTCCTCGGGCGAGTGTTCTCCAGTCATATGTGACGTAAGCAACCCCGGCCAAAATGATGAAGTTGGGAGACCAGGTGACAATCGTTGAAATCCATAGACGATGGGCCTTTGGCACTTGCTCCATCAAATACACCATCAACACACTGCAAACACATATCTCAGCTTTAAAATATTTCATTCAAAAACATGAAAAATCCATATTCACACATCTGAACACCTTTTTTAGTTAAAGGCGTAGCCGATTAACTGCATCACAGCAAGGTCAAGAATTCTAAATTTCTTGCTCGATTGAAAATTCTGCAAAATCATTGAAAGCCACAACTCATTAAAAAAACACCTGTTGGCACTGACGAAAACAGAAAGCGTTCGGAAAGGAGCCGAAGGGTTTCCGCAAATGGCCAGTATCAGCATGAAATTCAAACTTAAAATTCAGAAACATAAAGGACTCAAAAGATCGAATTAAAACTGTTTCATGAGGTTTCTTGGTTACTTTTAGCGCTACTGAGAATTCCCACCATCGAAAAATTCTCCCTTCAAAGTTTGCAACATTCAAACTACATTCACGATAGATAATCACTCTAATGCAACTGAGTATTTTTCAATCCTCTTCAGAGCTTTTCCTAGGTATATGCAACATTAGAAAATGCTTTGGCCAATATTTATGCCTCTAATAAGAAAAACACACGAATAACAAATGCGTGTGATATACGTTATGCTGCTTAAGTTCTTTGTTATTTTTCATAAGTCACGGCTCATACAAATTGTCCACATACAGTGCAAATAATGAATGAAAAGAGCTAGCGAATTTCGCTTCACACGTCGGCATCATCAATAGTCTTCTACCATTTTAATTGGGAACTCTTGTTATATGCCCATTTGACTGAAAACAGAAATATTTTTACCTATACAAATATGATTACCCCTGTAATCTGTATCACTGTAAATAAAACTTTTGTAAGCCATATATTTCCTCTAAAATTTTTGCACTCGTAAGTTGTTCGAATCGATCCAATGATTTATTTGTTTTTGTAATAAAACAGAACAGCTGAAAATAACATCTAAATGATTACAACTTACATTACTTCACCACCGGCAAAGAAACTCGTAATGATCCTCCATATCGTAAAGGACAACAACGAATTGGCAAATGAAGCCAATGCACCGAAAATAATCGCTGTTGTAGCAGTGATCAGTAGCACCTGCAATAATTTTAGTGCTTTTGAAGTCGACTTGATTTCGACGACTCAACAAATATTCACAGCGAGACGTTCCTTGTCAAGTATCACAATGATATTAAATGTATCATTGTTTTAAAAAGTGTATTTAAGAGAAATTTTCATTTGAAATGTACTATAAATTCGTTTTTACACAAAATGTTATACTATCAGCATTACTTACTGAACAGAAAAAAAAAGGAAATTGCTGGGTTCTTTAACGATATAAGAAGCTGCCCATCTGTAAGGTCAGCGCATAATGATGATTCCTTAATATATTTGATTAAAAAATTCTGCTTTAAAAAATGAAATTGCTGGGTTCTTTAACGATATAAGAAGCTGCCCATCTGTAAGGTCAGCGCATAATGATGATTCCTTAATATATTTGATTAAAAAATTCTGCTTAAAAACGGTGACGGAAAAAAACGACACAATAAAAATATTGTCGAGTTGAAATGAATTTTTTTTCTTCTGAAGAAAAACTAATTCTATAAGTATGAATCATTTGAAGAATCGCAAAAACGATTAGTTGAAGCTATTCCTTAATTATTTGATTAAAAAATTCTGCTTTAAAAAATGAAATTGCTGGGTTCTTTAACGATATAAGAAGCTGCCCATCTGTAAGGTCAGCGCATAATGATGATTCCTTAATATATTTGATTAAAAAATTCTGCTTAAAAACGGTGACGGAAAAAAACGACACAATAAAAATATTGTCGAGTTGAAATGAATTTTTTTTCTTCTGAAGAAAAACTGATTCTATAAGTATGAATCATTTGAAGAATCGCAAAAACGATTAGTTGAAGCTTTGGTTCCAGTCAAAGATTCGATCTAACCTGCTCAAAACTCAAAGAGTGTCTCAACTATTCCAGATGCCGTTTTAAAGGAATTTTCAAATAGATTAATTTATCGATCGTATCACTACGAATAATTATCAAACACTAAAAATTACTATAAAAACTCGAAAGTTAGCTCAGGACAGGACTTATAGTGTTCATGGACTTTTCAATACTTCTATCGAAAATGGGCTCATAAAGAGGTGCTCATATACAGGAGGTTTTACGTTTTGAAAAGACATATTGGAAGAGGAACGCTGATAGATCTAAACGAGAGTTTACTTCAAAGATTTTTTTTTTTAAAATGATGTGCAACGAAGTAACATTAGATAAAGTTGATACATACGGTCCTTCTGCCAAACGAGTCGCTTAATTGTCCGAAGATAATTGTGCCCATTAAAATACCGAACATCTGTATCGAAATACTGTTCTTCACGGTTTTCCCTTCGCCGCAAAGATAATCAAACTGCAAAATTTTAAAATTGTTGTCTCACAAAAGTCGACTATAGAGAATTTGTTATTTTAACTTTTCTCAGCTTACGATTCAAAATTCGTTCTCTACGTTCCATTTGAGTGCTCAAAACTTATTCCGTTTTCGCCTCAAAACAATCGAATAGCCTCAACAAATTCATTCAATATTGTGCCAAAGATAATAGGTTATTTTTTGTTTAAAATTCTGAACCGAAAAACAATTTAATCAACGAAATATTCGAATGCAAAGATTTTAGAAACGTTCAGTTCCTTATTTGCCGAATTATCAGTGAAGATGCGATCGATGCAAAGAATCGATTAATTTTGATTTTTTTTTTAAACTTGAAGAGGAAATTTTTTGACTTATTTACATGTATTTCGATCAAACAAAAAGCAAAATTTAATTTGAACTTCCATTTCAGTTTCGGATGAACTTCTTATCATAGAGGAAAGTTGTTTGCCCTGTTTCGTTCTAACGCAATCGTATTACGATCATAGTGGCAACAAAAGTGCACGAGTTCATCCGAGTGAGTGAATGGTTGACCGCCCGTTATGAACGCAAAAGTCATACTAGTGAGTTGTCAATCTTTTCACGAATACCATTACTACATCATTACTTAGCTGAGCACGTTCACTCGATTCAGAAACTCGAGAGCCGAGGCCGAAATGTTTCAGCAAACGAAAATTTCCACTACGACTTAGTAAGATTTATGGTACAGTGATTGGTAAACGGAGTGGACAATTCTTTGAACTTTCCGATATTGCTAGCGTTCCATTATTGTGATGTTTGCTCCTGGATGCGAAGAAAGCAAAAAGTTAGCTAACTCATTTTATTTATTTTGAGCACAAAATATATTATTTGTTTGTACGGATTCCCTGAATGATTTTAGGCTTCGTTAAGGGTTCTTTGATTATGCGATAAAAAAGAAAGAATATAATGGGAAAAAAAATGAAGCTGAAAAATTACGAAGCCAAAGGGCAGTTAAAAACCGATAACTGATAGGCATTAGATCAAAGCAACAATCGCATATTTCGTAGCAATGAAACGAGAAACGATAAACATTTCAGGCATATGACCAAACAGAGTTACCTCAGATGTCGTATGGTATTTTGTTCGTCGTTAACCATCGATCATTTTAGCAACAACCGTTATTCTACATCAACAAATATATCAGAAGTTAAAAGTTTCGTTAGTCTTACGTCGATCAAAAGTATCAAAAACGTACCCTACGATCGGCATTCTAAAGATGAGCTGAATAAGAATTTTAAACTTTAGGAGAAAAATCTTTATCTTCCGACCATAATGTTTATTGTCTGAATGGTTTATTAACCTCTTCGGTTGCTGAAATCTTCATAAAAGTTTTCCTTTAAAATTGAGTTCAGGTAAAGCGGAAAATTCTTGCACATAATACATAATCGACGCGTGTTAGTTCATAAATGGAATGAAACTGAAGATTTTAGTTCCTCGTCAAGCCAGAAAACTTTATATGCCTGCAACCAATGAAAAATAAAGGTATCGTCAAGCAGTTCTTACCACCAATAATCCAACAAACCATCATTAAATAATAATTAGCATTTAGAAAATCGAAACCGATTGACAATTTCAAGTTTCTGGAACGACGAACAATTATACATATTTTCGGCTAAATTGCTAATAAATATGCAGCATGAGAACGATAAGTTGAACTCACCTCAACATTTGCTGATAAGAACTGATACTCTAGTTCGGGAACACATGCATTCTGAGGTCGCCACTTATCATACTGATCACATATATCACCACCGGTTTTATTCGAATAAAAGGCACCACAACTCTTCACGATCGGAGCAGCACCTGTAGTTTGATACTACAGTTTTCTTGGGTGCGTGTTTTGTGGTATCAAGTATCAGAACGTTCTCTGAGATACTGGAGACAAAGGCTGAGAAAGAGTTAAAACTTCATGTAAAACAAAACCAACAATTTGTTCGAGTAGTTTATATTATACCCAAAATCGACCATGCTAACTTGTTCTATAGAACGTTTCAGTTGGTACAATATAGAAAAGCTGTCTGACGTCACGTCCAAATAGTTGTTACCAAAGCAGTAGAACGTCGCAGCGGTAACTACTTCGAGAAGCCAACACAAAAGAGTATCCATGATAAAGCGAGAAAAGAATATTCAATATGTATAGATGGAGTTGGGGATGTCCAGTCACGCGCGATAACTTTTCAATACCGTCTATGATTAAATTCTTTTCTTCCAACTTTGCGCTTCTCCTAACGCCTTCGCATTTGTATCTTGCTTTGCATCTTACGATCCTTTTACCTTACAATTCAGTCACGCAACAACTTTTCAAAAAATTCCAACTTCACTTGTATCATAAAATTATAACATAGCACCTTACACCCGATGTTATGATGCTCACCCACTCATCAACCATTTCCAATGTTATGTTTTTTATTCATAAACAAGAGTAATTAGATTTTGTTCAAAAATTTGAGAAATTCTTCTTTCATCTCATTTCAATGCACAACGCGCGTTTATGTTAGCGGCCAAGCAGGCAGCCTTTGCATCAGTCCACTGCACAGTTAGGGGTACTCTTTCTGCTTTTTTTGGTTTTTAATAGTAGAACAGTAGATGAGTCCTATGCCAACTGTGAAATTTGGAGGAACCAGCATTTTTCAAGCTCCGATACACCTCCGCTCGCTTTAGAGCTTTCTGTATCAAAGCCTTTTCATATTAGGTATTTGTCTCGAGAAGGACTAACTCTAAATAGAATGAAATCGAAGCAAATTTAATTAATGTGAAGGGATTTCGACGGGCATAACTTGCTAGGGTTAAGTGATGTGCGTATTACATAACCGAGAACAATAAGTAGTAAGAAAAATGTATTTAAGAGCATCTCCAACAGGAGAACCATCTCATCACTCCGAAGAGGCACTCCACATAGTGTTAGCCATGAGTGTGGGAATTACATGTCATACAAGTTCTTATCTTTTGAATAAAATATGCCCATACAACTGTATTTGTCGCTTTGCGATGCCTATATTTTTCGCTCTCAGCGTAGTTGGTGGTGTACTGTAATATTTTCACTTAATGACGGCTCCTTAGAGGCTACATGGCGTCTGTTGCAGCACAAAATCAACAAAATACAAAAATTGCTGAGAATAAAAATGACGGCTCACCCGCATAAACCATGTAGATCATATTGCTGAGCATGTTGAATACGACGAATTCGCACGTGATACCAGCATAAAGTGTGTACAATCCAAGCTGCAGGAAATCGTCTACGGTCTTCACCTTCGCAGGTGCAGATGGCTGTTCGTTTTGCAGTTTGGTTTTTTCGTCGACATCATTTTCCAGGCGCACCTCCAATGATTTCTGCGCGGAACCCATCGCACCGCACAATATATACTACCCTCAAACATATTCTTACTCCATATAAAATTTCTATCAGTCCTAGTGTTGTTCATAAAAAGCAATAGAGACACTAAACGATCGATTCGTGAAATTCATTCGTTAAGTGCATTACACATTCATAGAATGCCACACGTTATCGCTTCCACGAATATAATCGCATTCATTAGAAGTTCATTAGAGATGTTCTTGATCCAATTACAGATTCTATTTAAAAAAATTTCCTAAGATTCTATTAAAAAATTTCCTATAGAAAGGTGCAAATATGCGAAATGAACACATCTATTTGGATGAGAGAAACGAAAAAAAAAACATAATAAGCGTAAAATTAATCACCTATCAATTAATTAATTAACAAATCACTAATTAAACAATAATAAAATTAATTACGTAATTAAGAAAAATAACGATTACCCTCTCATTAAACCATCTAATTAGCTTGAAAAGCGCATTATGTGTCTTAGCGGTATGTACTTTAAGAACGTCTCAAAAATTGCACAGCGAACACTTCCAGATATATTGACAATGAATGCGAGACATTTAAAAGCAGAACAAAAAGGTGACCTTTTAACTAGCGTGGATAAACTTATGAAATTATCACTAAGAAATTTATCATCAAATAAATATCATTCATCAGCAAATGAGCGATTTTCGTTGCACAACTGAAGCGCATAGGTTTGATCAGCGCTCACAATCACAATCCTAAAACATTCTCACTCTCTAGTGAAGGGATCGATTTGGAAAACGAACAACAAACAATCAATGCAGCACAAACGCACACACTCGAATCAATAAATTTCGGTGTTCTACCGGCTGGGTTGAATGACGAGAATAAAAATGGTGATCAAAAGATGTGCTTTTAAGAAACGAAGGAATCTGTAGCAAATAAATTTTGATAATTAGAATCAAGGCGGTGTTAATGATTAATTAAGTGCTTCACATGAAATGAGTTAAGTTCGAATTGCCCAATCAGAATATTTGGGCAATCATGAGAAAAACGGTTTAAAAAAGTGAAACGTAATTTTAAATATTTATAGTGAATTTTTGATTCACTTAGCGCAACGCCAACAAAATGGAAAAATGTAAAATTTGTGAACACTTTATTGAGATCGAAACTAAAATTTGTTCTTTTGAAATGGAAATTCTGAGGTCATAACCGTTCGAATTTCTCACTTCTCTACCATCAATTTGATGTATTTAATTTCAATCGATACAAAAGTTTGTTCTTTTTAATAGAGCAAAACTAACCTCAATTATAGAAAGATCTAAAAAAATCAAACAACCACAAGGAATACCGTAAAAAGAAATTAGAATAGTTAATTCAGCTATTGCACAACAAATGCGCTTCCTGCACGAATCGGAATGTCGTTCACTCGAAACGGTAAATCATTAACGACGAAAAACAGCCACATTTTGTAGAACTCTTTAAAAGGGGTCGATAAAGAAACGCTAATGAACCAGAAAAGATTTGAAGAGCAATCAGAAACTTTAGCACTGAGACGCACACAGCTGGCTTTAGCAATTGCACTTTTTTGCTGCACACAAAGAAGCTTGCCGAATGGAAGCGAACGAGTGACGTCCCGAAAGCAAACAACGCCCCTCATTAAAGGGAATGCTCAAACGAGCGCATGCATAGCGCCGATCTCGGAAAGCAACCAAGCCATGCAGTTATGGCAATTTTTATTACTGGGACGGTGCAAAAAACCTTTTATACGGACTCAAGTAAGATATGTAACGTAATAGACAGTACTTCGAAACAACAACGTTCAATTCGTTTGTTGTTCCCTAAAATGATTGATAAACGTAACCGAACCAAAAGTTTTGAAAAGCAATCATTCGTTAAAGGACCCAGCAACACAACACTATATCTACACCGAACTGAGCAAATTGCGTTGCACGAGACCCTAGGAGAAATGGACGACGCTACAGCAGCGAAAGTGTACTTTGTACTTTGGCCTAGTCTGCGGATGCCACCTCGTGGTAAACTGATGTTCCTAGGGGCCGGGGGGAGGGGGGAAAAGGAAGCGGAACATATGTTGACATTTTTTAGAGGGAATAAGGTACTTACAAAGTAACAGAAAATGTTTTCCACCGGGTACACCGCGGAAGCAAACTTATTGGCAGGCGTCGATAACCACATAAGAAAAAGGACGCTCAAGTATGACACAAACGCAACACATACCCAACACGCTGCACCAGTTTTAATCAACACAATAAACGCGAATAGCTGCTAGCTAGCTCCCAGCCGCGTCAGCGTATCGGGTAAGCCGAAGGCAAAAAAATCGAAGGCTAGTCGAAGCGAGCGCTTCGCTTCCAAAAAGCGAAAAAAAAAACTCGTAATGTGGATGCAATTGTGGGAAAATTTAGTTGTTTAAGAGGCTTAAAATATTGCGCAAAATTTTCGTCCAAGACATTTAATAAACAATTATCAATAGTTTTTGATTTTCAGAAGAAATCTTTTTTGAATTTTTATTGTGCGATTTTCTACACGAGACACCACTATCCAATCTCCGCGATGATATTCTTCAGATGCCTTAAAATCGAAATTGGTCAATAAGCCTAACGATGTGATTAACGATTAATGGGCCAAGATTTTTCGTCCCATCGTCCCCATATGTTCCTAATCTTACCGATGCAAAACAAAATTGAGAAATTTTGCAATGTTGTTGTATGAAGTTGCATCTTATTTCTAAAAAGTTTGATTGATAGTTTTATATAAAAAACCAATAGACCAATTTTCGCTCGAACACTACTGGATTCAGTTGGCTCATTCGACTAGCTCCAGCTCCCTTTGCTCGTGTTCCGTCAGCGATCGAATGAATAACGGGGTGCGTTTCACTCGTAGCGGTCGGCGGAAATGGAATTCCTCTCTCCTCCTCGAGAGTCGGATTAAATATTCAATGCACTATTGTTAAAAAACTTCTTGCCGAGGTACCAACGACACTCGGAGGATGACTTGTTCCTTGATGGACAGATCATTCCTTATAAGGGATGGAGCGCAGGAGCACCGTTATGGTGATTTAGTGGTGAGGGTTCCGGAATGTGAAGACAAGACTGGGAATGTGCTCCTTGCTGAAGACGAACGTTTTGCACCTAGGCTTCTTCGACTGACACCGATAATATGGCGATTGCAAACTGTGGTGTACCCAGGATGATCGCTGCTGGGGGAAAATTTTTTGAAAAAGCATTTTTCTCAAGTTCTCAAACAAGACCATGCGTAATCGAGCAGGTTTATTCGGAAACGATCAAATATGCCTTCATTTTTTTCCCCATTAAGCTCATATTTCCAGAAAGTTTGATTAATAGTTTCATAGAAGAAAGCCATGGTTATTAGGCTACGGCCAACATGATTTTTCGGAATCCTGCCATACTCGCCTTCGTGACAGTCAATGCTAGAGCAAGGCAGGGCTCAATCGCCGTGCTCCGCTAGTCTCATTCAATCAAAAATATTTGTTAAACACATTGTACAATTCACGCGACCAAGTGATTATAGTTGATTATTGCTTGCCACATTAAGAAAACAACAAGCATAATGGAAAAACAAGCAAACTTGAAACACTTTAAACAAGAAATTGAAAGACTGAAAATTTCGATGGCGCTGAGGACACCACATGAGCTAGCTTAACAATCCGACCTCCTAACTATTTCACCAGGGATGGTAATGTGTGCTGCTTCGTACCTTCTCAACGAAGCAGTTTTAAAATGAAAACACTGACGTGATCATTCGAACGAGGTTGTTCAGCGATGGTTCCAGGTATACAATGTTGGTATTGGACCAAATTGTGGAGTCAAATTGTGTAAACAGCTGTCACGAACATATGTAAATTAGATATCAGATGATTAGATTGGTATAGGCTACTAAAGGTGCGAAATATATGGAATCATAAGAAGCAACAAATCCAAGTACGACCGTTCTTCCTGTCCGGTTATTTTTTGTACGGCGTCAATAGACAATAGAGAAAGTGGATTCATTGCCCCTAGAATATCGATGATGCAATTCACTACTTCGTTCGAAGGATACTGAACTGTTACTATCTGACTGCCTATACTGCCAGGCAACACCGGATGCATGTTCTGCACCTCGTTTGATTGAAGCATCCAAATTCGTTTTATCAATGAACGAAACTCTTTCGAAATGGAGAACAGCCACAAGTGGTTTCAAATCGCCTCTAAACGCACTACTCATGCAAAACCAACCATGCTAATCGCGCGCAAAAATATGCGATTCCATAAGCTTTATCAAGTTTAGTTGGTGGTGCAAAGGCAATGTATGCATATCAGAACGACGTAGAGAATAAAAATCAGAACGTTACGCATAACAACCGTCTACATCCTAGTCGGATTCGATATGTGAGGTACGTTTGCTTGAATTGAGACGTTCTAAAAGATGTTGGTTGGTTTGTTGGTTGTTTGGTTGGTTGGTTGATTGCAGCAATTTCCCTTCTCTGCAACCACGATCCTTGTTTTGCTGCAAATGCAAGTGCAACAATAAGACGTTTTTGCTGCAGTTTACAGCAGCCGTTACCCTATTCTTCGTTAAGATACGTATTTCCACCACGCCCTCGATTGGAAGCACTTTACGTTTACAATTTTAACAAAAATGATGGCAGATCGCAGCATAAATTATTCCTTACAGCTAAAAAGTAAGGTATGTTCAGAAGTTGCATGGCTAGTCTGCAACGATTTTATTTGAAATTCTCGACACGATCTTTCATCTTTCAAAAAAAAGCGTACCATTTGAAATGTGCATCAGCACGGTCTGAAAAAAAAAATCAAATATGCAATTAACGATAGTTTGATGTTGCTTAACGCTCTATTTGCAATTCATCATGCATGATAGTTTGACACGAAATTATTTGGTGCTGTAGATCGATTGACCGATAGTGTTGGGAGGTTTGCAGTTTTGAGCTAACCATCCAGAAAATCCAATAAAAGCAGCCGCTAGACAAAAATGTCGATGATCTTTTGTTTAATAAAACCTCATAAAAAAAGACATGCGATGTATCCTTCGCTTTTTCAGAGAGAGACACATCGCGTATCTTTTTTTGGCAAATCTTTGAAATCGAAAACTTAGTCGATACTTCGAAGAAAGACAAAAGACACTTTTATCAGGTATCATTACACGTTTATCAAGAGTAACACCGAAATCATGAATAATC
This sequence comes from Toxocara canis, assembly GCA_000803305.1. Taxonomy (NCBI): domain Eukaryota; kingdom Metazoa; phylum Nematoda; class Chromadorea; order Rhabditida; family Toxocaridae; genus Toxocara; species Toxocara canis. Next base: position 114,368 of record JPKZ01001515.1, read on the forward strand.
ATCGAGAACGCAAAATGCTTTAAGTGAACATGATATATTACATAAAGGCGAACCTTTGATTATCTCATTGACAAGCATCAATCGTTTCATGCTGTTTACAATGAATGGGTAGCCGAATTTCGATTGTTTTCTGAGATTATTTCTTTTTGTGCAATCGAAATTCGCATGCTGAATTGAACAGATGATATACAGTATAAATTCGACTATAACCACTGATTTTATTTACTTACGATTCGCCTTTATTGTCTTTTGTTCCTCATATACATTTTTAAAAAAGGATCATACGATTGTGTTTGATATAATTTCATAAGATTCATTCTCTTGTTCAAAATTATTCGAATGCTAAGCTCTCATTTTTCCGTTATTTCGCAGTTTCCAACCATAGATTCATATATCAAACTATTATCACGCTATTGCATCAAGCTGTTTGTTACACGCAGGCGATCAGGTAACCTTATGCATCATTTGCGCCTGAACCAATTCTTTGCAGTAACCTTGAAAGAGTAGTAACTCTTTCGATTAGCCCTATTTCAAAATTTGTTTTCATTGCTCCAGAATACATCCAGAAATGGTAGATCCACACAAGTCAAAATGAGTCAAACGTTTCAGAAATGGTCCATCTTGAAATATATTAAGATCCCCAAAAGTTGCAATTACCTTTACAGTTACTTATAATCCTCGTCACTACAATGTAGTTTTGCCCAAACTTCCTCTACATAAACAAATTACGACCAGGTGTTTTGGCTCTTGCAACAAAAGCGTCTTTACCGTTCTATCGCGAAAAAAACGAAAGACGAATTTCAATGGTCTATCTCATATATGCTGGCTATAAACGAACAGTACGATAATCAATGGTCAAGCGGCAGGGCTCTAATATAAGATTGGCTTAACTCGGCTGAATGCTTATAACGATTTGCAAGGATTGCAAGTAAGCATACTCATTAAGTAACGTTTCCCACCTAAGAAAAACAACCCGACCTTAGCAACTGTCGAACTTATCGCTTCACTATACGCTCGTTTATTTGGTTGTGATATGACGTGGTGTGCAAACACAAACAGTGATTTGCACGTAAAATTTGTTCTTCCTAAAGCTTTCGCAAAGCAATCCAGGGCACGTAGAAAACGGACATCTGTTTTATACCCATCTTATTTGCTCGTTCCATATAGGTCTGACAGGTTTTATGACAATCACAGCATGTTTTTGTTTTTTGAATTTTATATGACCCGCATGCAACTAACGAAGTTTAGATCCGGGTGCACCCCTCAACATCTCATTCAAAAGCTTCTACCCGTTGAATATCAGCGCCAATCGTTAGTGAAGACTTCAGAAATCTGACAGTGTAAATCAGGCTGCCTTACCTGCGGTCAGCTGTTCGACCGGTAAAAGGCGTCTGCAGATGCGCTCAGAAACGACCAGTTGATGCCTACGCGGTCTTATGGACGATGACAAGTTGGGGATACTCGTAGTGCTCATACTAAATATCGGGCGGTTTATCTTACTCGTTAGGTGATCATGTTGGGTTGCTAATGGATTTCCGAATAAGTTTGACATGCTATTTGCTTTCCAACGTTTCAAACAGGTGCATTAAAGTTGACACATATTTCTGTTGCACACTTGCACAAGAAGAGATGTTTTCGAGGAAGAACGAGAGTGCACAGGGAAAAAAAAGGTGAAGCAGAATGGGGAAAGAAGAGGCAGAAAAACGAGAGAGGTTTATTTCGTTTACAGTTTAAGCGAGTTAGGCTGCAGGCGAAGGCTATCTGTAACACAGAAGCGTACTCTCTTAAAACAATTCACAAGTGAAAAGCATACATTACGTGAGAGATAACAACTAAAGAAGATGCTATAACAAATCATTTACTTTTTATGATGAGCATATGCTATAGATACCTAACTGCTTATGCTCAACAAGCAACTCCAATTTACGATATTAGCTTAAGTACGACTAGATCACTAGGTTTTAATGGCTTCAAAGCAACACTTTCTCTACTCGTTCGCTTTAGCTACGAAAGGGTTCACTGTTGTGAATGAAGCATCCATTAAAATGCGGCATCTGGTGAACTGCAAGGTCCACTTATTATGGCTTTCAATGCATCCAAAGATAAATATTATATGATACCGAAAAACGATTTTGAAAATACAGTACAATTACCATATGCTATGAATAATGGAGAAAGAAATTCGAAAAGTCTCTTAGAGAGGATAGTGAAGAGATAGATGAACGCTCAGTGTTTGACTAAGCATTCACTAGTCGTAACTTTTCGCTACAAAATACAGTAGCAACCTTAACGCAACGGAATGGTGGCAAGAAATTGTAAGAAAATATTTAAAAGCATTTAGACTTTAAAGAAAACTTTAAAAAAACATTTGAATTATTCGTTATTTTGCCTGATAGAATTTCTGCATATTGTCGATGAGCTGAAGACGTCGGTAGGAGCGTTTCCGATAGATCTAAGGGAGTAAAAATATTGTAAGACATGAGATATTTTATGAAGTCTGCCATATCGCTGAGACATGACATTTTAGAAAGTGTGAGCCTTCTTAAGACGACTGACGAACAATATCTGAATTGAAAAAATAAATATATAGCAAAAGGCTGACATGAGAAAACTCAGTATTCTTAGTAGAATTTGAAACTCTTAACTTTAGAAAATTATTGAGCTGTAATGCTTCGAAATAGTTCTCAGAAGCAAAACATTAGTGCAAAACTGACACGTTTCATCTGTTCTCATTCAACATGTCATTGCAATCATGTATGGAATTGGAAAGTAAACATCGCAGTTCGTTTTTGTAAATTCAGTTGTATTTTATTTCAAAGATTTTTATTTCAGTATGCAACATTCGATGGTCGATGCCATTTCGATGACGGAGAGTAAAACATACAATTAAATAAATGATTAAAATAAACAAATTCAACAAATACTTTCAACATCTTTTCGGGAAAAACTACTTTCCCAAAAGTTTGATTTTTTTGACTTCTGTGAGAGATCTTTTAAAAAATTTCAGCCATTTCATTTGCAAAAAAAAATTTCAGCCATTTCATTTGCAATACGTTCGTATATTTGCAGTTTTTCACATTGTTTATTAGCGACGAAAAGGAAGTACTAATTCGTTGACGTGGCAAACAGCGAGAGAATTGAAACGTTTTCGAGTTCTTTGATTCGTTGTAGTTCTCTTTTTCATTGATTCAACAAAAAAGTCACATTAGAAGTAGCTATTCGTCGATTGGTTACTGTCAATCAATAGAAACAACGGTATCATAATTCAATGTACTTTCTTGTTCGATTCGCTTGCAATGGGCTTCTAACGAGAGTCTATATGAGAGTGAGTCTATGGAAGTCATATGATTTCGATCAACAGAAAATAGAAACCAAGTGAAATCTATCATCAAAAAAAAAAATCGCTTATCATCATAACAAACTATTACTGCCATCATTTAGTAAGTACAAGGTGAAAAAAAAACGACGAATAAATTGTAGCGTTGTTTCCAAAAATAATAAGAGTCTAATAAACCTTATTCATGCGCTCAATGCTTAAAAATCGCAACACATAAAAGTAATTACCACTTGACGATTTGCTACGTTTGTCGAGTAAAGTTCAATCACTGTAGAAAATTTCAAGTAAAATTTATATGGCTACATTCTCTTTTAGTATCGTTTTGTTTTGTTTATGAACGTTATCGTTTAAAAAAAATGGCGCTATCCGAAAACACCATAAAATCCAGCTTTTCCTTTTTTTTTAAAATCTTTAAGGGCATTCTGTTAAACAGTGTAAAATATCCTATTTAACAATGGCTGATAACAATTCGATTGCTGAGTTTTTAAACGTTTATGCGACACTGTGTCAAATAGTGGATGAACGTTTGACATTTTCGCTTCTGAGACATAGCAACGGTACATCACTTAACCTAACGAGATCAAATAAGAAAACTGTCTAACTAAACATGTTAGTGGTGCGTAAATTTTGCATAACGACACAGTCGGATGTGTCTTGCTTGATGAGTTTGAAGCAAATGTAAATTAAGCGTTTTTAATGACAGCAGAATTCCTATTTCGCGACCTACTCAGATTCCAATTTCTTATCGATAAAGTGATTAAATGACTTCGTTTGTGGAGACCCAGTTCACTTAAATAACCGTTTCATCAAGCTCACTAGTCACCTTTAAACGGTAATTAATTGTGTTGCCATTCACTTTAATTAATTATGACTATTATATACAGTGAGTATTCATATAATGGAGGATTGTAAAGTATGATCGAATTATGCGAAAAAAACTGATTGGAAAATATCGGCAGGTTTATGAGCATAAAACGCAAGCGAAATCTGTGAGAGATCTTTTAAAAAATTTCAACCATTTCATTTGCAATACGATCGTATATTTGCAGTTTTTCACATTGTTTATTAGCGACGAAAAGGAAGTACTAATTCGTTGACGTGGCAAACAGCGAGAGAATTGAAACGTTTTCGAGTTCTTTGATTCGTTGTAGTTCTCTTTTTCATTGATTCAACAAAAAAGTCACATTAGAAGTAGCTATTCGTCGATTGGTTACTGTCAATCAATAGAAACAACGGTATCATAATTCAATGTACTTTCATGTTCGATTCGCTTGCAATGGGCTTCTAACGAGAGTCTATATGAGAGTGAGTCTATGGAAGTCATATGATTTCGATCAACAGAAAATAGAAACCAAGTGAAATCTATCATCAAAAAAAAAAATCGCTTATCATCATAACAAACTATTACTGCCATCATTTAGTAAGTACAAGGTGAAAAAAAAACGACGAATAAATTGTAGCGTTGTTTCCAAAAATAATAAGAGTCTAATAAACCTTATTCATGCGCTCAATGCTTAAAAATCGCAACACATAAAAGTAATTACCACTTGACGATTTGCTACGTTTGTCGAGTAAAGTTCAATCACTGTAGAAAATTTCAAGTAAAATTTATATGGCTACATTCTCTTTTAGTATCGTTTTGTTTTGTTTATGAACGTTATCGTTTAAAAAAAATGGCGCTATCCGAAAACACCATAAAATCCAGCTTTTCCTTTTTTTTTAAAATCTTTAAGGGCATTCTGTTAAACAGTGTAAAATATCCTATTTAACAATGGCTGATAACAATTCGATTGCTGAGTTTTTAAACGTTTATGCGACACTGTGTCAAATAGTGGATGAACGTTTGACATTTTCGCTTCTGAGACATAGCAACGGTACATCACTTAACCTAACGAGATCAAATAAGAAAACTGTCTAACTAAACATGTTAGTGGTGCGTAAATTTTGCATAACGACACAGTCGGATGTGTCTTGCTTGATGAGTTTGAAGCAAATGTAAATTAAGCGTTTTTAATGACAGCAGAATTCCTATTTCGCGACCTACTCAGATTCCAATTTCTTATCGATAAAGTGATTAAATGACTTCGTTTGTGGAGACCCAGTTCACTTAAATAACCGTTTCATCAAGCTCACTAGTCACCTTTAAACGGTAATTAATTGTGTTGCCATTCACTTTAATTAATTATGACTATTATATACAGTGAGTATTCATATAATGGAGGATTGTAAAGTATGATCGAATTATGCGAAAAAAACTGATTGGAAAATATCGGCAGGTTTATGAGCATAAAACGCAAGCGAAAGAAACAATAAATGTAGCAGTGTCTTACACCTGCAAAGAAAACGCCTCGCTTATAGTTATGGAGGGTTTTCAAAGTGATACGGAAGAAGAACTGTATGAGGTACAGATAATGAAGAGCTGCACAATGTACAAATGGAAGTTTTGTAGGTGAAGAGCGAAAACTAAACAACGGATGTGAGGTGTCGTTGTGCCAGCATACGACTGACTGTAAGTGTATCGGTTACAATCATGTTGTTTAATTGGCACTTATAATATGAGGGCATCTATCGCGACACGACAGTGATTCGAATTGGAATTTAAATTGTGCTGTGTATTTAGGCGTACAATTATGCCACAATGAATTAGGCGAAATTAAATGAAATATTGCATGTCTTTGTTGGTAGAAATTTCTTTTCGATAATAGTTCGACTTTTTTCTTTCACAATCTTCCATTTTTTTTCCACTTTTACGAGAAACAATACAGATTTTTATGGTAAATGCGAAAATTCCAACAAAGAAAACTTCTGTTTTTTTTTTTTTTGCACGAAAAATAACTCTCTAGAGGATTTACTAGCCTCTACTAACAGAACACAAATGTGATAATAACGGATCAAATGTAGCCGTTGAATAGTATTAGCTGATGACAAGCTTCCAAATTGTATAACTGAACGAGGGTTTAGATAAACTGAAAATTAATTTGTGGTCACATTTCACCTCTTCAAAGAACATTCTCAATATGTGCTCCTTTTTTAGTGAACTTCTTTACGATTTATATCTTGCCTATTAATGTCGTCGAATTTGGTGTTAAGGAAAGAAGAACAGCGAAAAGAGTCTTAGGAAACTTCACAACAAATTTAATAAGCTAAATTTTGGCATAGTAATAATGATAATAAGCTTAATGATAAGCTAAATGGTAATAAGCTAAGTGATAATAAGCTAAATGGGAGTCAAAATGGGAGTCCCATTTTTTCTTCGGGTGATTTTTTTGGTATAGTTGTTAACGATTTTTAGGAGAGAAAAGTTCGTGATCATTGTTGAGAATCTTTCTCAGAAAAAGTTTCAACTTTTCGCCAAGAACGCATCGAAAGATTGAAATAGTGTGGTAAAATTTGTTCAAATACTTATTCGAATAAATGCAATGAAGAATTGGAATGTGCCTGCGATAGGAGATAAACTTAAAAACACTCACTCACAAGAGCAGGAATTCTTCTCGCACTATTTTACAACATTTTGTGTTATTTCTTAACAAGATTTTTTTTCAAAATTTAACAGCAATCAAATGCTCGCCCATAAACGTACAGCCCTGTATAACATCATAAGTTTTAACAGAAAATTACGTATGGTAGATTATCATTTAATAAAAATCCTGAAATAAAGTATAATATAGTACAGTTCAACCTCTATGCCATCACATACTCTATACTAATTTCATCATTTTCTCGAGTACATCGTATAGTGAAAATTCTCAGTGATCTCTAAAGTCGCATACTTCATATCCAAACATTTATGTATTATGCGTGACTAAATTGCAGTAAATACTACAGGATTCGAGGTTTTAAAATGTGGAAGAGAAGAAGACGAAATGCAGCTGCACACAAATACATTACAAATGAATGCACAAAAACAATCAAATACTCAACTCAAGGCTTACCGTTCGCTTATCAAAAGACATTTGATTTCCCTTTTAAAAAAAATTGTTTAAAAAAATTTAATAGCTTCTTTTTTCATAAAATATTTCAAAAATGCGCATTATTTTTTTCAAATAGTCACAGAATGTAATAAAATATCTCATAGATGGAAAGTTGCATTTATGCGCGGTTGTTGAGCTTGAAAATATAACCTTGTTGTGAATACGATTGCGCTATTTGGGTTGCCTATCGAGGCGTTTTGTTCCGGTTTTGCACGTCACTGCCAAAGTAAAAGCAAAACTGTGAAACAATATTCGACGAATTCGTATAAGCGTGTCTTTAAAAAAATTTCTCTTCGCACCGCCTCAAGAACCTTTCGCTAGCGAACGTTATGCTATAAGTCATTTGAAAAGGCAAAAAAAAGATAAAATAAATGAGTGTGATCGAATGCGTTTTTGCGGTTTTATTGAGTTTGTTACACTACCTAAATTCCAACAATCCATCTGCTAGTCGTGCAAGCTTATAGCTAGCCTGAAACAAAAACTTCGTTACATGGTTTCGTTGAGCGATCACCAGTGGAAGAGTATGCCATTGAGCTGGTACGATTTATGCGGTGGAGACTCAGAAAAGCTGCTACTGAAAACTGCATGCAAACGACGAATGCTTAATTCCTATCGCACCCAACCATCCACAAAAAGCTAGTGAAGGTTCGCTTTCCTGCAGCTTAATCGGTCGAATGCGCAGTCGGACCGGTGAAAATGCTTGTAAATGTTCTACTCCTTCTGACTCGACCGATCGCACACGCAATCCCGCCGGTTTAAAATACGTGAGGAAATTTTTTGCTTACTTTGAGGGGTTATGACTTCTCTCGAAGCAGATAAACTGCTTCGAAATTTGGACGCAGCAAACGACTCCAGGGTGCAAATAATTAATAGCTAATTTCAAAACACTATATACAGAGCTTCCTAAGTTGAAAATGTCGAACAGCCAAAAAGACGCACGCGCATACATACACATGCGAACATGAACGATCAAGACGTTTGCACACTCGGAACGCTTATCGATAGGTTTAGTTGACTGGTGTGCTGCCATTTTGCAGTATGATTTTTTGAAGGCGACTTATTCCTACAATACAGTCGTTTGTAGGGCGTATTGATGACGCTAAAAAGACATGAACTAAAATCGATGTACAATGTTCATTGCCTCTAAACGCGGCACATAGAAATGTGTGATTAGTAAAGCAAAAGTTCTTGAATTTAGATGAATTCAAATTGTATGACCGGCCGCTTATGGGATAATATTTTCACTCTCCGTCACCTATGGTCAACACAGAATGTGAGCCACACTGAAATGAGTTCAACAGTGAAAAATTATTCGTATGAAGAAATATTCCTCTTTTTTTTTTAAAAAAAAAAGCTTCAACAATGACAGGCAACGAGATTTTCGATGAAACGTCCTAATTTTTATGATTATTAGAGGTTAACACAACAATTATCACTGCGGATAACCTGTCGTCGAAAAGTCATACCTCATTTTTCCATATTAAAAACGGACTTTCTTCATTATGAATTCCATAAATTTTGCAGTTCATCTAAGCGAAGCTCTGTCAAACACTGATGAAATTGAAAAACAAGTTTGTCTTTGTAACGGCTTTAGTTTGCAATGGCGCAATGATGATTTTGTAAGTTTGAGAGGATATAACTTTACCGAAAGACACAACTCGATTGTTTTAGCTAATGATAATAATTCCAGAACTCGCTATTTGTAAATGAGGATAGTTGGATCGCTATTTGTAAATGAGGATAGGTGGACACCTGCATAGATGAAAACGCAAAAGGCCTATTTAAAAACGGTTTTACCTCATTAAGATCGATGTAAGATAGAACTGTCAATACTTATGAACAAGGCGAGAACTGATCCATGTCAGGTGGTGAATGAAAACATTGCCTGCATGTGAGACTCGTAGACGCAACGTCCGCTTTCTCTGCCAGAAAAAAAAAGAGCCTTCCGCACAGAAAAATGATCATTCGTTATATTCCATCCCAAATGTTGTAAGTTCTGATCTAATTATGCCGTTATGCACTCACCCCCTCTGTTACGTTCGGGAACTCATGGAACAAGACAACAAGCAACAGGTACCAAAAGCTGAGCGTAACAACGCTATAACGTCTGCAGAAAAATTAGAATGCAATGGCCGAAGTTCAAGCCAACATACTCATTACTTGCCTGCCTTGAGAGCAGTGTTTTCACTTGCCACCGCACATAGTTACTGCAGTCCGAGCCAGACTGAATATCATGGAGAGCTGATCAAAATGAGTCATGATCTCCATTAGCCAACAATCGCGCTGTTTTCGGATTTGTTTTGCGATGCAGTGCATCAAATGAAGGAAAGAAGCCTCTCACTATAATTAGACAGAGCGAAAGTAGTAAAATAAAAGAAAGCAGCAGTAAAGTCCGAATTTTTAAGTCAATAAAGTAAACGAAAAGAAAAACAGTAAAAAAATGGCTGTAACATCAAAAACGAATTAAAACTATTCGGTTAAGGCCCGACCGTAGTGCCTTCACAAACTGGTCGAGTGTCGAGTGGTGGATCAGAGTACGGACGGCAGCCAATCACGATGAGTGGAACAGAGATAGCAACAACAATGAACGAGAAAAATGGCACTTTGGCTCCAATCAGAGCATTTTATTAGCAGATTAGCTTCCCCTCTTTTTTTTTGCTTGATGGTCGTTTGTTATGTTCGAAGTTCGTGTGCACTTCGCGCTGAGCTCGATCGACCAGAAACCAGAATTGATGAATTATTTTCGACACTAATCCTTCAGGATGTTTTACACTTATTAATCTTGGGTCTCACTTTTTGCGTTCTCTATTATCTCAAACTCCATCCTAACGACATTTTGGATAATAGGTCAGGAGGTTGGACGCTCAAACTCTGAGCCTGAATCATT
>JPKZ01001515.1:130935-144415 GCA_000803305.1 Toxocara canis
CGTAATTATGGCAAATGCCACCAAAGCCGAGGTAAGTGTGCCTACGAAAACAACATTATAATGTGCCTGTCAAATATAGTACATTATAATGTGCCTACGAAACATTGTCGTCCATACTGTCCTCATAGATCATTTTATTGATATTAACTTTCGGCCATTTCTTTGTCTCAATCAAGTAAACAACAAAGATGCGCTAAGAATGCAAACTAATTGTATATTTATGTCGTTTACATGAACAACTTGCTGTGCATTCTGAATACTACTGAGAGTATCGTATTGGCACAAAACGGGACAAAAAGTCCAATCGTATTCGAACAGAAAAATCAAACGGAATCAAAAGGAAAGAAAAGTAGTGAACTTTATCAGCACAATCATATTGCGATATAATCGAAATTTTAAACAGTACAGTTTCCATCGCACATTTTATTTCATTCCCTATTTAGGAATGTAACGAGTACATTCTCTGCCTCTCAGCATTAACCTTCAACCGAAACTCTTCATGACTGTTTAAATGACAAAAAACAACTTGGGTCTTCCAAGTTCGCACAGATCATAATTTATAATAAGCCATCAGAAAGAATTTTCTACGAAAGCACTCAACAACGACTCTTCAACGGCTGAAACATTAATTAATGGCAGAGTTGAGAACATGCATAAAGAGACTTAAAAAACGGTGAAACTCATCGACACCAATGAAAGACGATTTTGAAGTGATACAACGATTGCAGCAAATACCACACAGTAACATCGTATTTTACTGTAAACCTAGAAACATAGATGCGAGAATCATGCAACCCTGAATGGCTATGGAGTCATGTCGCCGTAGAGTCTCGACTTAAAGAAAACAAGAGAACATCACTATGCGAAAACTGCATAAATCATTCTCTGGCTCATAGACGCTTTTCTAACCTAACTGACAAAAACAGGGACAAAAAGAATGAGGTGACTTTATCGTTCTGTGCTTTCGCAAATATTCACCCCAAAAGAATATTCAATTTTCGAATGATTTACAGAGAAATGGAGCTGTAAAGTGCTCCCGTTTTAATATGACGAAACATTCACGCGAGAAAAAATTTTATGACCCCTTCTCTTCAGTTCTACTTGCCGTGGCGTCAATGCAAAAATGAATCGTACTAACGAAATATTTCGAATGAGAACGAATGTTAGGATGATCGAAAAACTTTGCAAATCGAGTAAAATAGGGATTTCTTCTCGGGCTCTCATCGTTCCCCAAACAAAGTAACAACTCTAAGCGAAAATTTTCGTAGAATTACGGTACCTCGCCTAAATTTCATAAAAATTTCATCCTGTTTTTCGTTTGAATTTCATTTCTAACGATAGTACGACAATGCAGGGAGGCTGAATACTAGTGGCATATGCACTGAACTTGTTATTGGACGTACCTCGGTCAAATTAAACTTATATTGCATTGTGTTCTTTAAGAGGATTCAAGGTCGAAATTAACACCAGCCCATTAGAGAAGAAAAAATTTCTAAAGGACTTCATATTGGTAAGAGCGAAATTTTGTGAAAAAAAAAGCGCAAGACTGTGTTGTTGCGAAATGTTGTGGATGTTGCGAAATGTTGTGGATGTTGCGAAATGTTGCGGATATTGCGAAATGTTGTGGATATTGCGAAATGTTGTGGATATTACGAAATGTTGTGGATGTTACGAAATGTTGTGGATGTTGCGAAATGTTGTGGATGTTGCGAAATGTTATGATGCGAAAAAAGGAGAAGATCATAATAAAAACGGCTATCGTAGTTTTTGCAATGAAGAGAAAGATAAGCGCGACGTTTGAAGCATCTGAATAAACTCCTCTAATAATTTCACGGATATTTTCAGCGTCAGCCATACATGCTATGCATCATTCTTTCTATGCGTTAATTTAGTTTATTTTAATAGAATAAACTGCTTATGTGAAATTTCTCATGTAATTCACCCGTTTCTTCATCGATAACAATCTATACAATTAGAATAAAATGGATCGGTTGTTAGCAGGCAATTTTTGGATAAACGGCTAGAAAAAAAAATGCAAAGTCTATCGTTTTTTTTCAAACTAGTTAAGGCACAATTCGAAATGAGGCCAAAGAGAGAATAAAATGCATCTTTATGCCATTGTTTGTTTAATTTGCTTATGCATTCATTATTTAGATTCGAGTAATTTTTGAAGTGATATGCAAAAAAATTAACTGGATTTTATCCACGGTCAACCAAATCCAATGTGCGTAGTTCAGTTGGAAGGAAACAAAAACGAAGTGATAAATTAAATGATGAGATATGATTGTAGAATGATTAGACGAAGAAATGGTTCGATGAAAAGGAGTATACCGAAATGGATAGTAAGTCCGAAAGCGATTGAAACCGGTAATGCAGGGGTGGTCTCATCGTCCTTCGAGAACATACTCAATGTTACCAACAGACCAACAAGCACACCAATAGCTGCACCTAAAGTGCATAGTGCACTACCACTGGCCGCCGCTTTACCAACCAATAAGCTGTAGAAGACAAAATCGCCCATTCCGAGACGAATTGATGCTGAAATAGTAATGATAATCGCTAAAAGGTTTTTAAAAAAATTGACTCAAGTAACAGCTCATGGTAGGCATCATTCACTCGCTTCGGCGATCTGATTCGGCCGCGAGAAATGAACGAGTATAGAAAGAAGTGTATAATTTCGCACTTACAATCATTTCTACAAAATGTATTAAACGTAAATTCTCTCTTCTACATGACATACCCGAACCTACTTTTAAATCTGTCATGCTTCGCCATCCATCTGAAACTTCGATACTGCGATATCGCACTTTTCCGTTATTATCTTCTACGATTATGCACCAGATCGAAACCAAAGTCAACATTCTCTATGATCGACATCACAAATTGTGATCACCACTTTGGCCGAGCTGATTTGCCTCACCTTCGAGCACCTTCCAGCTGACAACAATCGCCTCCGCTTGCTCTTTCGAGCTGTGATATTCATAAACCTTGAAGGAGCTTCTAATTTCTCATGAGCCGAATAATAGTAAGCATGAGTATTCTCATCCATGCCAAAACAGAAATCAATGCTGAATGCGAACGAAATTATACAAAACTTGGAGCAGTTTCCACCACTTTTTTTTTCTCCGTAAACGTAAAAATTACTATCGGCGCAATGCACACTCCTCCATAGGTTCACCTGTATAATACGTAGATGACCGTCTCTGTTAATTCCTTTAATTTTTAATAACTCCTTTAATTTTTAGTTGGAACCTATGGGTAAAGCAATGAGATCACAAGGGATGGAATGAAGACAAACAGAAGCAAAATAGAGAAAATCAGTAAGCATTATTGGTCAAAACCTTCGTTTGTATTCTTTTCCAAACATGCATGAAAAGTGGCGAGTCATTTCATTCATAATTTCTACCCTTGGTTAAAGGTAAAATTGCAACCTTACTGCAGTTTCGCCTCTAACGTGGTAAGAACTATAGATTTCATTAATTTTTCATTTTCTTATGCAAGTGTGAACCGAGTGCTTTCAAACTGAGATGTGAATAAACAATTCTCATCTCATTTTCATCAAACACCGCAAAGCAAAAGGTCAAAACGATGCCAACAACGCAAACAGAACAACTGTTGAGGATTTTTTATTGTAGAATAGCAGCCTCTTATTCGACACGAGCACCGGTATAGATTTCATTGATTTTTCATTTTCTTATGCAAGTTTGAACCGAGTGCTTTCAAACTGAGATGTGAATAAACAATTCTCATCTCATTTTCATCAAACACCGCAAAGCAAAAGGTCAAAACGATGCCAACAACGCAAACAGAACAACTGTTGAGGATTTTTTATTGTAGAATAGCAGCCTCTTATTCGACACGAGCACCTCTTGTTTGTTATTAATCACTTCTTTTTTTTTTTCTGGAAGAGCCAAGAAGGTTGCATAGACATTTCTCAGAAATCATTACAAAACCTTATTTGTTACAAACAACTATTCCCATAATTTTTAGCCTCTTTCCAAATTTTGACAGCTGCAAATACCTTCAGATTGAAACTTCTATTCATTTATTTAATTCGAATAATAACCGAGCAAAAGTTTTGCTCCTTATTTCGTTTACCAAACGCAAACATACAAGTAAATTTGCTCAGTGCTTTAAATGATACCCCTAATCCGCTCTTTACTACAGCCCAAATACAGTTTTTCATCACTGACAGGAAGAAATCGTTGCGTTTCTGAGCCATAGCTTATTAATTAGTCAGTATGCTAATACTTTCTAATTAACGCTAATACTTTCTAATTAAACGTGCTGTATTAAGAGACGCCAGTGTTCAAACAAGTCTGACAACGCATGGAATATGTTGCAATGAAAAGATGACTTATTCTATGTGCAATTCGACTGCAGTGCTATCGCTGAACGCAAAACTGCTATTGAAATGTTTGAAACGGTTCAAATAGCTTCTGTCAATGAAGCGATGAGTCACAAGAATACATTGAAGCAGTCTGTGGAGGTTTCTCGATAGTGTTGAGAGTGTTGCACACGATCCACTCTCGAACGCATCAAAAATAGCTGAAAACGAAGCAAGCATGCAAAGAGTGGCCGAAATACTTCGAACTGATCGCTGTACGTTTGTGAGGCTCATTGATCACATTTCTCAAATTACTTTCACTTGCGCTTTAATAGAAGATAAAAATACAAAATATACTACCATACTTTATGTCGTAACTCGTCAACTAGATATGTTGGCATCTTAAGATTTTGGGTTGCGAATAGCTAAAATATGACACTATGTTATGAATGCGTCGATTCGGTGATGGCACTGCAGTCAGCTTTCGCATAGAACCAGCCACCTCTTCACAAGGGCAAGTTGACTGTCTTCTTTCTTCACCCTTTTCCTCTTTTCTTTTTTCTTTTGACGAACAACGCAAGATTAGGCGATACGAAGCTAAGGAAGATCTGTGCATTTTTTTACGAGACATGCCTTGGAAATGTCTTCGATGGACAACTGCAACTTACTTGGAAGTCGAGAAAAGATATGAATAACCAGACTATCGAAATCACATATGGGCGCCGTTCAGTCCAGCTTAGCTAAGGAATGGGAACGGGAAGGGAGAGAAGAGTTGTTCGGCAAATTTTAGAATATTCGGGCAGCAGTTCACCATCCGCATTAAAAAAAAAGAAAGATCTGAAAAATTTGCAAACAAACGTGGAGAAGAATGGAAAACTTCGAGAACTTTCGAGGGAAAATGGCCCCAAGTAAGGACGTTAGCGTTCTCGACGTATTTTCCTAAGGATGGGCCATCAAAAGTAGCTATTTTTGGCTCACTGTCTTTCTTTAGTGCTTAGCCGCAAGATCAAAATTAGTGATACATGAATTTGGGCTTTGCATTTAACGGTTGGGAAACTATGGCTGGCAAAAACTACCAGAAACTATAGATGTTCTTTCCACGCGTGATCGGAATGTTGCAAATCTCTTCAACAAGCATTGGCGACCGTTGCAGCGATCGCCAAGTCAAACGCTATACACAGCAAAATTTCGTATAGGAAAATCTAGGACGAAAACGTCGAATTGAAAAGTGCGTCGTCGTCCATCGATGCCGTGCAGCGAATTGTGTAAACACAAAAATTGATCACACGTATGCGCATTCCTGCCTGCGAATATGCAATACGCAAGCCAATACTGAATCGAAAATCAAGGTTCAAATTTCGCAATCAGAGGGTGCCATTCTCATTTTCAGTGCTCCTGTTTGTCATAAAGCGAATTCCAATCTCGAGAACGCGGAAATATGCGTTAAGTGATACCATAGATTTCCTCTCGTTGTGTTCCGCTTCTGATTTCGAAATTGTGGAATTCGCATTTAGGTAGCAAAACACACCATCCTTCCCGTTCTCCCATTTGAGCTTAACTGTCCGGCGTGTTAATGCTAGAGGTGCACATGCGTCGCACAAGTAGGAAGGAGCTGACGGTAGGCAAACCAGCAGAATGTGGCGAATAAGCGCTACTCGTAACATCCTTTGATAGTCAGAGCGGTGGTGGAGATAAATCTCGCCTTTTGACATTTACACAAGAGACAAGACACTTTGACAAAATGTGAGTAAAGAATTGGACCAAGAGTGGGTCGAGTTACGATTCCAAATCGTCACTGTAGAAGCAATTTGCTTTCGCCGTGCACCTCAAGTACCATCTTGGGGAGCAAAGACTTTTCGGGTAAAAATACCTTCAAAATATTTTTTCCAAACATTGCTGTCAGCTTTTTTTTCAACTGAGTCACCACTCGACAAACGACCAAACATCACTTGCAATTGTTTTTGCGCCTGTTGAGGTCATAAAAGCTTAACGCAGAAAGCGCCCACATCCATCGTTAAGTGCATCGTAGGCGGTGAAACTTTTCGGAATTTCACTGCGTGCGTCTGCCGTCGATTCTTCGTCACTCACGCCCGATTCGTCACCAATCGCCGCTGCTTTATTTCTCAAACGCAACCCCACATTTTCTGCTTCTGCCTTGTTCTCCATCTGCAAAAAATACCTGTTAAATTCGCTGACTAAATTTAATAGCACAGCATCGTTTTTCTGTTTCTTCAAGGCGTTGAATTCAAAGCACTGCATTCACTGAATTTAATACAGTGGCGTTCATGCATCTGGACCGCAACAATTTTTTTGCGTCTCTAGTTAGTGAATTTTGTCTAGAACAAACAGCTGCTCTGCTTATGGTTGAGAATATCAGTCGTCCCTAATTTCAGTAATTTGATATAATCCTCTCCTTTGCTTGGGAAGAGGGGGGAGGGAGGGGAATATGTATATTCGGTCAGCTGCAAATGCGCACAGCACAAATATGCCATTCTCATCCTGTTTCGTTGAAGATTTCTGCTAATATCACAGCGATATGTAAGAAATTGTCAGAATCAAAGAAGGCTTAATTTTAGGTTTTTTGAGCCAGACCGAAAAAAGAAACGAAGAAGCGCAACGGTAAAGCACAAAGACCGGATTGAGCACCCGCTGATATCGGCCAAGCGCCACCCAATTTTTAACGGAGGAATACGCTTCAACTGGTTCCTATTTTGAGCAACACCGTCGCAGCGCTGTATAAGGATTGCTCATTCATTTTAGTTCCTCAGAAGACGATAGAAGAAAGATGACTGCGATTTGGAGGCATGTTTTGGTGCGGCAAGTGATCGCCTGAACACTTATCCATATCAGTGTTCAAAACGAATTGCAGTTATGATTCAGAAAGCTATATAATGCGATCATTTACGTAATGGCATATGCGAAACGGTATGGTGTCCAACTGTTAGGCGTCATACGAGTTCGTATATGCTATAGTACCTTTTAAGGGTTACAGGCAACTATAACAACGACGACAGAGTAGGCGACTCAACGTCTTCTTACTGTTGCGATGCCAAGAAACTCGCAATGTCGATGTTTCAATCGAATGGGTACATAAAGAGGTCCGAAGCAACATCTCCGGCACAACACTTTAAAATTTACTGTGATTCCTGTGGAATATGCGAAATTTGCATTTTTCGTCCTCCCGATTCCAGTGCTACTCAAGTCTCCTTCACAGTACATTAATTCTACATTGCTGCGTATTATGATGGGCCTTGCGAGATACCCGTCATTAGCGTTCATCTGAATGCCGTGCCCATCTTCTTAACAACTGTGATTGCGTTTCTCTTGCTGGTAAACTGACGAGTAGATTTCGCTGAAATGAACTCATCTATCTAAGAGGAGGTCAGTGTTCTCGTTCGTAACGTTGAAAAGTTAAGCCAAAGGCCATAAAGTTAAGGCAACGAGATAGTTTCAGAAACTTGTATACTTTTCAAAATCGATTAGCAGTCGCTCACTTACAGTGAAACTATCAGCCGTTCGAATATCGGATTCGTTCGATTCTTCAGCGAACATATAATTCGATTTCTCAGCATCCCGTAAATTTCGCAGTCGCTCATCGGATTCTTCAGGTTGTTTAGTAGCTAAATGCGGATCCTTGGTAGTAAACTGTGGGCCCATAGAATCAAAGCGCGTTTCTTCAGTTGCGAAGTGTGGGTCCTCGGCAGTGAACATAAGAAATCTTAGCACCTGAAGATTAAGAAAATTGTCAAGGTTCTTACGAAATCTTGGAACGACCGAAACTGGAAGAGAAATGGCGCACTCATGAAAACAATAAAAACTTCAAAGGCTTTAGAAAAAATCATGAGAATTTCCACTTTTTTTGCACAAAACATTTCTGAAAATATGATTTTTCCTTACGTAAATCTCATATACTAAACGGTGCATAAATAATAACCTATTAAGAAATAGGTAGAGAAGCGTTTACCTGAGCACTATATTCGTGTGCCTTCTCATTGATTCTTCGCAATGGACCGATCGGTGCAAGTACGGCAAATGCATCTAAAGTTAGCAAATTATACGTTAACTTATTTCCGCATAACTCAAGCTTAGTCATGGGAAGGCTTCCTAAATGGTTTTCTAATAATCATTAAAAAAATGCTTATATAAAAAAACGCAGCTAACCTAACATGCCACGGTGGCACGATTTTCGCCAAGAATAATCGCTTAAGGGGACGAGCTAGCCAATAAAAAACCACTGCGAAAAAACTGGAGAAAAAAATGGGAAATGACTTCTCAGTGGGAAATGTGGTCGGTCCCATATCACATTAGCCTAAATTATGCATGGGGGCATACGACAATCCAATTCCATCATCAGAGCGCTATGCGCATGCGCTTATCAATAAAAAAAGTTGCTGAACGAAGCAAATCTTTATACTAATTGCGAGAGAATAGCGTAGAAGATTACTTACCCCAAAGAATGACACAGAAGAGGACGAACCAAGCGGTATGAGCGGGGAACATACGTAGGTAGAAGACGGATACGAGTGAGCAATTGCAAATCACGTAGATCTGGTGTAGAAGAAGTGGTGCTGTTTTCATGAAGAACGCCATCACACCCACACTTCCGTAAACAGTTACCAACACTAAAGTTGACACAAGTGGAGGCTCCGAATAGCCGAAAGCTTTGAAAGCATCACTGAAACGACATTGATGCCCATTTTCATTTGCCTCTCGGAGTACTTTTAAAAAAAATGGGAAGAAAAATTATAAAAACAGCGAAAAGATTGAATGAAAGTGAATGCGCATTGTTCACATGGTAACATCGCATTAGCTCAAAGCGCATTTCAAACTGGTCCCATTCAAATTTCTGAGTGAGTAATTTCAAAGTTTCCTAAACTTCATTCGTTTAAATGTTTTTCGTTCTAGCTTTGTGGTTCTCCTATCGACTCTGCCTATGAGCTTGCTTTATATCTCTTTTGCACGTTTGTACTTCTACGACGATGGCACTTACTAGTGCCTGGTGAATCACTACCAGTTTTCTGAACAGTTCTAAATGATAATGCTCGGCCATTAGCTGGCGCTCAATAAATTTAATATGCGCCTTAAAGGTATACATTCCTCACGAAAAAAACAATTCAATTTGATTCAAGAAAAGAGTTTGGAGCTGGAAAAATTCGACAGCTAAAATTTCAAGGTCATTCAAGACCCTATCCGACCATCAAAATCCGCTGCGGTTTGCTCAGATGAATTTTCAGCATTAATATCTTGGCTCTTTTATCGCCAATCCAAGTATGTTTACGAATTCACTTAAGATGGCGATTTTCAGACCGAGTGTGCTAAAGCAAATCTCCTGCGAGCGCTAATCGAATAGAAGGATTTGAACGATGATTCCAAACATGAAGATAAACGGATCTGAATAAACATTAGTGTTCTCCATGTATGGCTCACCTGTTATCGTCTCTATGCAAAATTTTAAACCTTCCTCTGATTGGTCTGCAAATGAGCAAATGAGGCATTTTCTATTCATTTCTAGTGTTGTTCCTAAGCATTATAGAAAAAACTTTTAGGTCAACGGCGATATACTTCGATTAACGTACACTAGAAATGATGCAAAAACGCCAAAAATGATGAGCACACATGAGAAATAAAGCCAAATTTGAACGAGACGTTTGTAGTCGTAGAGTGCCATCGTTAGCAACGTGAAACTAATCGCAGCCAACATAAATACGCAACCAACTCCATTCACCTATAAAAATAGCCGTCTCATTTGAGAAATTCAACGCATTAGAATACCGACAAAACAGCAACAATAAGAAGTAAAAATGAATAATTTTATTACCGTTCTTGCTATGCGCAATATTATCCAGAAACGACTGTGTGCGATGAGACTTGGACTATCTAGGCTACTGTGAGCTATATAGCACGCAAATGTTATAATATATTAGGTCATGAATAACTTGGTGCTAGCAGAACGCCTCCTCGGATATCGGGTATCTCGTTAGGAACCTCTATTGAACCCGGAAAAGACCTGCTCCTGAATTTTGGAAAAACAATAATCCCACATCTCTTACTGGGTGCTGTATAGTATGTTGTTCAAACAAATATTTTGATGACGGACCATTCCGTCAAGTATGTCGCTGCCAGTCGTACGATTGTGACTCGAGTCGAGCATATAGTAGAAAACTGAGTTAGGATCGGTCTTAGTACCGTACACACCGATCCACACCGTTAGTGTCAACGCCATATTCAATGAAACTGGCAACAGCAGGTGTTTGACCTGAATAAGGTTTGTTCAGCAAATGATCACCTTAATACTTCGCACTTTTAACAGATAATTTAGGAAGAAAATTCGCTGACCGTTAAGCAAGAGCATATGAAACGACCGTGAACCGGACAAAACAGCGGTGGTCGGTCCCATATCACATTAGCCTAAATTATGCATGGGGGCATACGACAATCCAATTCCATCATCAGAGCGCTATGCGCATGCGCTTATCGATAAAAAAGTTGCTGAACGAAGCAAATCTTTATACTAATTGCGAGAGAATAGCGTAGAAGATTACTTACCCCAAAGAATGACACAGAAGAGGACGAACCAAGCGGTATGAGCGGGGAACATACGTAGGTAGAAGACGGATACGAGTGAGCAATTGCAAATCACGTAGATCTGGTGTAGAAGAAGTGGTGCTGTTTTCATGAAGAACGCCATCACACCCACACTTCCGTAAACAGTTACCAACACTAAAGTTGACACAAGTGGAGGCTCCGAATAGCCGAAAGCTTTGAAAGCATCACTGAAACGACATTGATGCCCATTTTCATTTGCCTCTCGGAGTACTTTTAAAAAAAATGGGAAGAAAAATTATAAAAACAGCGAAAAGATTGAATGAAAGTGAATGCGCATTGTTCACATGGTAACATCGCATTAGCTCAAAGCGCATTTCAAACTGGTCCCATTCAAATTTCTGAGTGAGTAGTTTCAAAGTTTCCTAAACTTCATTCGTTTAAATGTTTTTCGTTCTAGCTTTGTGGTTCTCCTATCGACTCTGCCTATGAGCTTGCTTTATATCTCTTTTGCACGTTTGTACTTCTACGACGATGGCACTTACTAGTGCCTGGTGAATCACTACCAGTTTTCTGAACAGTTCTAAATGATAATGCTCGGCCATTAGCTGGCGCTCAATAAATTTAATATGCGCCTTAAAGGTATACATTCCTCACGAAAAAAACAATTCAATTTGATTCAAGAAAAGAGTTTGGAGCTGGAAAAATTCGACAGCTAAAATTTCAAGGTCATTCAAAACCCTATCCGACCATCAAAATCCGCTGCGGTTTGCTCAGATGAATTTTCAGCATTAATATCTTGGCTCTTTTATCGCCAATCCAAGTATGTTTACGAATTCACTTAAGATGGCGATTTTCAGACCGAGTGTGCTAAAGCAAATCTCCTGCGAGCGCTAATCGAATAGAAGGATTTGAACGATGATTCCAAACATGAAGATAAACGGATCTGAATAAACATTAGTGTTCTCCATGTATGGCTCACCTGTTATCGTCTCTATGCAAAATTTTAAACCTTCCTCTGATTGGTCTGCAAATGAGCAAATGAGGCATTTTCTATTCATTTCTAGTGTTGTTCCTAAGCATTATAGAAAAAACTTTTAGGTCAACGGCGATATACTTCGATTAACGTACACTAGAAATGATGCAAAAACGCCAAAAATGATGAGCACACATGAGAAATAAAGCCAAATTTGAACGAGACGTTTGTAGTCGTAGAGTGCCATCGTTAGCAACGTGAAACTAATCGCAGCCAACATAAATACGCAACCAACTCCATTCACCTATAAAAATAGCCGTCTCATTTGAGAAATTCAACGCATTAGAATACCGACAAAACAGCAACAATAAGAAGTAAAAATGAATAATTTTATTACCGTTCTTGCTATGCGCAATATTATCCAGAAACGACTGTGTGCGATGAGACTTGGACTATCTAGGCTACTGTGAGCTATATAGCACGCAAATGTTATAATATATTAGGTCATGAATAACTTGGTGCTAGCAGAACGCCTCCTCGGATATCGGGTATCTCGTTAGGAACCTCTATTGAACCCGGAAAAGACCTGCTCCTGAATTTTGGAAAAACAATAATCCCACATCTCTTACTGGGTGCTGTATAGTATGTTGTTCAAGCAAATATTTTGATGACGGACCATTCCGTCAAGTATGTCGCTGCCAGTCGTACGATTGTGACTCGAGTCGAGCATATAGTAGAAAACTGAGTTAGGATCGGTCTTAGTACCGTACACACCGATCCACACCGTTAGTGTCAACGCCATATTCAATGAAACTGGCAACAGCAGGTGTTTGACCTGAATAAGGTTTGTTCAGCAAATGATCACCTTAATACTTCGCACTTTTAACAGATAATTTAGGAAGAAAATTCGCTGACCGTTAAGCAAGAGCATATGAAACGACCGTGAACCGGACAAAACAGCGTATCGAAAACAGCCAAGTAAACTATACATGAAAGAAGATCTGAAATACGGTGCAAGGCATGCCTCATAACTATTTATGCGACTATTTGATTAGTAAAAAATATCATAACAGAAATTGCAGACAAATTAGATTGAATAAAACTTTTTACAAAGAGGTCACAAAAATAGAGCTATGAAGTGATATGCTCCATCAAGCAATAGCACTCCCCTACACGATTTATGCAACTGCTTAAGCATTACAGAAATTTTCAGATATTCATAATCTACAAACAAGACATCATGAGCAATTTTTTCATGCACTTTAAATAAACTTCATCATAGATCATTCAAAGAGTCCTGGGAACAGTTGTTACCGTAATTCGTACAATTAAACGACAAAAATCCATAAGAGTTATACGCCAAACCTTGCAAATTTATTCATTTTGCTCAATAATTCATTATACTTAGTTAGTTAGAAATTAAGGATTCGATTAATTAGTCAGATAACCTGGCTGAGCTGCTTCGTCCAATAATCCATTGTCAATGCGATCGATTCATCGTCGCCTAATACTCCATCCATGCCATCCTCTTCTCTGTTGCTCCACATAGCTGCAGACAGTGTTATTTCAAGCAAAAGTATTCATCTATTTTTAAGAAAATAGAGATGATAATATTTATAATAATAACAATAATA
>JPKZ01001516.1:12396-23536 GCA_000803305.1 Toxocara canis
TTAATCACAGACTCACGCTAGGCAATTATTCAGACGATGCTAATAGCAACTAAACTGCGGGCGACTCCAGTCATGGCTTTCTTGACTGGTGGCCTATGGAGCCACGGTTTTAGTCGTGGTGTTCAGCATACCTCGTATTACTGCGGTCTTTTTAAATGCAGGCCTTAGCCAGAGCGCCCAGGCTCCCAACGGCTCTTATTCATACAGTTTCCTCCTTTATGTTCTATCTATTTCGCCAGTGCGTGAAGATTTGGCTATCCATCCCATCTGTGATGTCGCGCTCATAATGTGCATAAATATACATGCAACTGTGCAAGTGAAAGAGAAGAGATGGAGTGGTGGAAGAGAAGCAAAGAAAAATTTTAACTGAAAAAAACCTGAGAGCCACACTCACAACATCAATCATAGTCCTGCTATAATACTGTTAACTGTCAGACTAAAAAATTCAATAGTTTCATAAAGATACCGATCGTTGCAGTACACACGTGAGGCATTTTCTTGCGCCGGGTCGTCTAGGTTCGGTTCATCCAAAAGCGCTTGAATTCCCAACAAAACCTGACGGAGGGTCGTTGCTGGCTTCCATTCCTGAAATGGCTGCAATGATACGTGAACTTAAACCATTCCCTCCCAACCCACATTAAAGAAGGAAGGGATAAAGAATGGGCTGGTGATAATCGCAAGTCGCAGCTCAATTTGGAGTTGATTTAGTAATTGCGCCCTCGCATGCCTTATGAATTTGCAAGATGGACTTTTTCAGCTACATGTGAGCTGACAAAAACATGTGTGATAAAAATTTCCAGAATGCACAAAGGTCAGTCGCGCATTTATTCTCGTTCTTCACATGGTCACTACCCTCACTGAGACGTCCATCGTAAGGCAGTGTAAGGCTCCGCGTTCCTTCACGTCCCGGGCAGATTACCGTTGACTTGGATGCTTACTAATCACCTAGACGGCGACTGCCTAATCAACTGTGTGGTCTCAGCCGCTGCTCCCCAACCAAAGAGATGCTGCTTGGATTGCTGCGAGACCGGCGGTGTGACCGCGCGCGTTGTTATAAGCACCCAGGCGGTAGCAACTTTTAAGAATAGGACACAGAGTTTATTATTGCTCAGCGGTGACCGTACAAAAACGCACGCTGACCATATGGAGAAGCAGCAAAGATGTCACTATCAGAAATTTTTGATGATAAAAGATAAAAAATGAAGCGATCTGATGAAAAAATTCGTTTTCAACGAGCCAAATTATACGTTGAAGTCCTCTTAACTTAATTGTTTTTAAATGCCCATAAAAGCGCCGCAAATCGTAAATTTCACCAATATTACAATAGTGGAAAACTGTTACGAATGTATTTCATACCAACTCTGCACCATTAATTATCTCCATCAAATTACACCATCGTATATCTCAAATTTACTCAAAAATTCGCAGTTAGAATCGTTTCTGAATGGAGCAAAACGAATTTTACCCGAATTTGGATGAGGAATACAGAAAAGCCATATGAAGGATGAAGCTGCAGTCTTTCTCGGTCTACCCTAGAACGTGCATCTGAACGAGTGGTTTTCTGGTTTGCAAAGCTGGTACACGGTGCCAGCAATTGCCGAAAATCGGCGAACGCGAACTTTGCATCTTCAAACATAGAACTGCTTGCAACAAATACGAATACGGCTGATACCACATATGTAACGTGTACGGGAGTACGGGAGGACGGAACGATCCGGAGTACGGGAGTAACGATCATATGAAAAAGTCGGGAATGGTGCCCCGTAACACACTATTCATAAATGTAAAAAACCACGTGGGCTGTCTCTGCACTGAAGGCATTTGGCATGCCGCTATGGAGCGCCACTCACATTTAATCGATTGGCTAACACACAACTGGAAAAACGCTGAAATGGCAGGCGAACCATTCGTGATTCGCATAGAACGACTATCGATCATATTTTCACCCTAGTTACCCCCTTGGCATCGTCTATCGGCAAAGATGAAAACACAGATTCTCAATCAATGCGAAGGACCCAAAACCTTGAAGTTCTGGACCACTGATTGTTTCGGTACTTGTTCCATGCGAAGGCCCAGTTATTGTTTAGGGACCGCACGCACATTTTTCTCTTAATATCTCTTGCGTGCGAGACTATCTCTCTGTTACCTCTGTAACTTGGCTATAAAGGATGTGGGGAGCCCCTCATTTTCCCTGAGGGAAGAAGGCGAGCAGCAAAAGGGAGGTGGAGTAAGGTGGGTGGGGGGAGGGGAGGAGGAGGGAGAGGGGAAAGGAGAGAGACAGGGGAAGGAGCGGACACGTATTTCGCGAGAAGCAAAAGGCAGGTGGAGTAAGATGGGTGAGGGGAAGGGAGGAGGAGGTGGAGGGGAAGGGAGGGAGACAGGGGAAGGAGCGGACACGTATTTCCCTTGCCCAAGTATGGTGATTAATCCCTAAACCCCTCTCCTTCATTAAATTTCGAAAAGTATTTGGAAGTCATACAAATCTTTAGAGTCAAGAAGTTTTGCTCGTTACTGCTTTTTGAATAAGCCATTGCACGCCAGAAGGGGAAACTACCTGCAACAAAGCTTTTTGCTTACCGACATTTCCTAAAGCAACAGAAAATGATACTTTTTTTCGATGACCTTTGGGGAAGTTCAAAAATTCTAAAATTCTTTTCAGTGCTTGTCAAACGATAGCGGAACGCTAAAATTCCTGAGATCTGCCGGCAACTCCTTTCGAGAGGAGCGGATGGCGGGGAGACGCACAGGGAAGTTGGCTGTCCATAAACGATTCTAACAGATTCAACTGCTCTTAATCTCCTTACTCCCTCATTTCCACTCATCAAACTAGACACGCTAAGTATACTTCTCAAAAAAGCGTTTGATAATAACAACTATGGAGCGTAATTTACTTTGAATTCTTTCGCCTTTTTTTCTTTCACAAAATGCGTCTTTAGTCGAAATTTTTTTCCCGGTAATGGCTAGCATTTGAAGCCGTCCTCTGCGTACGCCACAAATATGTACACATTATAAAGAACGCAAAGTGCGGAAACACTCACTGGGCGCACACTAGGGTTAACACTGGCGGTACCAGCGTCGAGATTTTTCACGACAAATCGGCAATATAACCATGTGTTCTTATCTTCATAACTGGGATGCGAAAATGAATAAAAATAAATCACAATTTGGGATCAACTCTCACTCATATCATTTCATCGTTGAAGCGAAATACAACGAAGAAGAATGGGTTAAAATAAATAAAAGAAAAAAATCCATTCCAATGTGATAAAGAAATGAATCACACAAAAAAGAACCGCCGTTCTAATAGCTGAGAATATCAGAAGACTGAAAATAGTCATTGAGGAAGGCTTCCGTGAAAGGTTGCAATTTACATAAAACTGATTGTCATCCTCTTTTTACGTTTGCCCAATTAAGTAATTTGAAAATTATGCTCAGAACAGTTTTATGGTAGAAATGAATAATGATAGCGAGCGTCGTTTTATCTTACTGTACATCCTATTTTGATCGACATGTGCATATTTCTATTCATAATAAACTAATCTGAGTTGACTGCATCTAATTTTATACAATGCTCAACATTTCATGGAACCAGTATTGAACATTTTATACTCACAACATTGAAAATGTACCATTTGTTATATAACTGTTCCATACTTTTTTGCAATTTGTTCTCGTAGGAAAGGGAACTTGTTCACAGCCATCATCGACGATACGATGCTCATTAGCTGAGTAGTGCTTTATCGTGTTCCACATAAACGAACGTACAGCCACAAGAAAAAAGTCGCCTCCTTCAAAATACATACATCCAAACATATATCATTTCTTGCGTTTTCAAACCAGTTTCAAATGAACCCAAAAATCGTTGGTAAAACAATATGAAAAAAATACAGCGGTAACTTCTCAACTGATTTGGAAATTCAAAACAAAAAAAAATTACTGACACTTTCTCGTTTGCATGGAATGAACGGATGAGTAAATTCTGATCATTAAAAAAAAGTTGCGCAAAAATAGCATATGCGATCGTGTATTAAACGGATTCAACGCCGCGCGTGTTTTCTTTCAAGTTTCACATTGCCTGCGACATATACAGTTCTTAATGCTGGATGAACTAAAAAAAATACAACGATAGGAGCGCCACTGACCTACGACGCGATCGTAGATGATTGGTTATTTTTAAAAAAGGCACCAAAAGTAGTTCTTAATGTAGTTCAGTCTGAAAACGCTCAAAAGCAAGAGAATGCGTGCCAGTGGATGCGGCTAATGGAGGATGGTTGGGTGTTGACGACTTGTACTTTCGAGAGTCCTCCCCATCAGATCAATTATCTTCGTAAACTAATCGCAAGCAACGAATCTGGCAGTTCAGTTAAAACAAAGATAATAAAAGCATGAATGCAGCCAGCTTGGAGTACGCGGACGATCTTTCAAATCCCTTTTAAAAAATGCTGAACTACTGTTTGGGTGAAATACGAAAGCTACAGTAGTACTGTACCTTCCAATAAACGGCAGATACGTGACAAATTACGTTGTGCAACCACAAACAACAATATAAACAGTTTCGAAATAATGTGCTGTTCACGACTAAAATAACGCCCTTAAGCAAAGGTAACATTTCTTCAGGCAAATGATGTCATCTAAAATCAATTACCTATTCAAGCTAATCAGCTGTCGTTTTTCTTCTACATTTCTTACTTCTCACTCTTCGTACGAGAAGTGTACCAAGCGATGCGGTAGAAATTTCCAAACGTCAAACTCCCGTAAAGATGAATTTATAAATGTTATTGCAAAATTCGACCGAGAAACGATAAAATATCCCCCTTTCCCCCTCAACTTTGGCACCAAATAGAGCGTCGCAGCGCTATCGAGACCAGTGAAATGCGCACAGAGCGGCTGATGCAATGAGTTTACGATAGCTTGCGGTGACGCGTGCGTTCGATTCACGTGAATAGCACACACCCACCAGAGCGAATGTTTCTCCCTTTTTCTGGTCTCCGCTCTTTGCAACACACTCTCTCAATGCGTTTTGTGAGCACAGTAAACAATATTCTTTTTTGAACTCTCTCCATACCCCCATATACCAAAGATCGTCACAGTCCCAGTAATCCCTCTAAACAGTCTAACTTGGAAGAATTTCAACAGCTCATAATATGTTACAGCGATGGGAGGAGGAATGACAAGGTTAAGAGAGGTTTAGCATGCCAAGTTACAAGAGAAACCTTTTAAGAGGTTCAAGGGTTCCCCACAAAGAAATCAAAAACCACTGTAAAGAAACTAGAAACTGAACACTATTCATATAAAAATTTCGGGACGGTGGCAATTTTCGTAGAGCCACGGGCATATCCTACAGCTTAGCGACTTCAGCAGCCTTCTAAAGCGCCAGTTGATACTGTTGTGTTTCGAGCGTTTATCGAATGCCAGTTTTGATGCTTTTTGCCCTTTTCCAACCTGTATCAACTGCCGAGCACTTCCTTCAGTGATTACTCGCAATGAATATTTTCTGGGCTCATTTAATCGCATTAGAGAAAACGTCGATACATATGTATCGCTAAATCTACCGATTTACAGTAAAACTATTTGGGGTTCACTTCTACTGAGAGTAAACATCTCACTCAAGAAAAATTCATCGGTCTATGTAATATATAATGTTTTTCTATGCCGTTCCTGAAACGGCTAATGAAAAATTCAAGAAGAAAAGCGAATGGATAGATGCTCATTGATATGCTAGTTGATGCTAATTTAAAGCAACCAAAAAGTTAACCGAACATGAAAGTAAACTGTACTATTCACTTACTAGATTCCATGAAATATCGAATTTTTCCGATTTGTAGCGTTAAGTGGGTCAAAAACAGGAACCTAAACTGCTGAAAAAATTGAATAACCAGTGAGCTGGCAAGAGAAAAAAAGTCAATGGGCACCCCTAATAAACATTTGGTAGACGACAAATTTCTTTACTATCAATACGCCCATTTAAAAAAATCTATAATAAGCTATTACAGCAAAGAAATTTATTGTTGCAGAACAAACGAGTTTGCGTTCAATTAGTGAAAAATGACTATTTATAAAAATATGTAAATTAGCGACTTTCCATTCCACATTATTCGAAGTTCTTCGTTCGTTGTAGCGACATTCTTGCGGTATGTAGCTGGGATCGTTTTTTAGGGGGCGTTTCTATTCTAAACTTTTAATTATTCAGCTTAGGCGAATTGCTATTGAAAACTGTACCACAGTACAAGAGTTGTCCAGCCTAATTGTCGGCTGTGCATATTAACCGTTTTGTTGCTTTGCGCAAAATTTGCGAACCGATAGCGTTTATTCCCTGTGGCTTTCAAAATACGCAAATAGCGACTCGAAGAATGTGCCGACTACGGTTTAGCAAGTGGTGACTTTCATATGCAGCTTACCTTGCCTTCTTTTTCCTGTAATTTCGTTCTCAGATATGCTGCAATCCTTGATACTTTGAAGATCTCAACGGTCATCTATGCGACATTTTGCAAAGCGTGTCAGAAAATGGTACGACATGCGCTTTCCACTTTTCCGCTTATAAATGTTGTATTAAATTCCCTAAAACCAAATGAAGAATACTTAACCATACACTAACATTTTTGCGGAATCCTCAGTCAAATAGTTGGCTTTGGTGCACACAATGGAATAGCGATCGGGGAACGATTTGTTTACAAGATTAGAACTGGTCGCGTCCATTCTCCTAGTTTTTTTTTTTTTTCAACCGTTGCCCACAAAACTGTCCGTCCATATCTCATCCAGAAATGAATATTCCGAATAGCTCTTGGTGAACAATTTAGTTGGGGGCGTTTTGAATCGTGCGCGCTCATACTTCTGTCTCATGGACTGTACTTGAAGGCAAACATTCCCCTGATCCATCCTCCTGTCTTATTATTTTTCATATGCCATAAATCTTCTAGAAGCATATGGATCGTTCCCAGGTGTTGTTTTGCACCCTTGAATAAGGTTTCAGATTCTGCTTGTCATGCTTCATCGCTGAAGTTTTTGCGTTTTGTGAGCTGAAACGACCAGATTGACAAGCCGAAAGACACATGCATGCATGTGCACTCGCAAGCGTAGCGGTCTATAATGCGATTTTCGTTACAGTTCCATTAGAAATACGGAAAGAAAAGCCAAAATACTCACGTTACTGCCTACTGCTTTTAACTCATCGATTGATTTGAGAAATTAATGACGATAAATCTTGCAATGTTTTTTTGAAATTTTTGTTTTGAATAAAACGAGGCATTCCCAGAAAATTTTCGCTTCAATATGTCATAATTTTCTTCGTATTTGTTTACTTTTTTTCAAACTTCCCGAAAACAGAGCCCCCAATCATCCATAGTTAAGAGCCAATGAGTTTTCACATCAGAGAGTCATGAAGCTCTGGGACATGATATTCTTCTTCAAAGGGGAATTTTCTGGATTCAGATGCATTATGATAACATGGTACTCATTTTGCTCTCGGATGATAACTGAACCGACCCATCTACCAATCTTCCGACCATTCCATGAAGTAAATTTGCAGTAGGGGATTAACTTCTCGGAAATTAAAGATCTGTTTGCCAAGCTTTTGGGAATTATCCTTCCCTTTAAATGATTCTTAGAACGCTCTATTTCATACGT
This sequence comes from Toxocara canis, assembly GCA_000803305.1. Taxonomy (NCBI): domain Eukaryota; kingdom Metazoa; phylum Nematoda; class Chromadorea; order Rhabditida; family Toxocaridae; genus Toxocara; species Toxocara canis. The sequence goes on from JPKZ01001516.1 coordinate 20,020, forward strand.
CCTAGAAGATTTCCTTTGCGCTGCCAGTCTCACTGTGGCGATTGTTCATCTCAAGCCGCAATCAAGACATAGTTAGCAGTTTAATTTTCATGTTGGAGATGACATATATGACATGCGATTCACATTTCTGTATACGTTGCGCCAATCTCTCGTTGCAATGCTCATTCACGTATGTGCAGAACGTTAAACTTGCGTCATACGCTTGAGCACATTTTTTTGTTCATGATTTACTACGGTCTGAGCGCATTATGTAATTTTGATCAGTGGGTATTGAAAAATGGAGTGTTGCTGCCATTCAATCAGCATAGACGCTGAATAGTTTTAAGACGATCAGCAAATACTATTTGCCAATTGAGAGCATAAAAACCGCTATCAGCTGCTGTTATGGTTCGCTTAGAGCATTAAGAATGTTGCGTTTTGTTTTCATTCGAATCACTCCTTTCATATTTGCTGTCTTTCTTGTTGTCATTACTGCGTTGAATATCGTTTATATTTAAGCTAACGCTAACTCATACAGGAATAGACTCGTCATAGTGCACAACTATTTTTGAAAATATGTTATTTATCAGTGTGACTGAATGCCTTCCTTGTGATTAGATTATCTACTATCGGAAGTGTTCTATTCTATACCAAATATTTTATACTATCGTAAATGCTGCAGATGAAATTATACAAATTGCTCTACGGATTTTCTTTATTGCAATGAGCGCCAAGCTTGCATAAAACAGTTGATGTATGGCACAACGGAGTTTAAAACGTCTTTAGGTCTCGAACGAATTCTCAGCGAAAAATTCGTAAACAGTTTATTTGAATTATCATCCATCAAATGGCGATTAGTGAGCGTTGTGATTGTGCGATGAATTTATTAGAAAAGTCGACAAAAAGCTCAACTAAAGATGCATCTTTTTGTTGTAATTCTTATGAACTGACTTTAGACACAAACCTACTCATAAGTTCGCAATAGACAATGCATAGTTGTGGAACGGACAACGAATTGGTTTTATTGTTTGCAAAGCAGCTAATATCGATGCAAGAAGCCCAAATTAGATCCGGCGGGAATCACTAAAACGACAATAGACTGAAGTTCGAGAGTGAACGATAATTCGAAATTTAGTCAGCACATCTCACATAGATCTTACTTTCGTTCACATGCATTCCCATCGCAATAAAATTATGCAGTTTGAGCGCAATAGCCTCTAAAATCGCTCTCAGTCTCATACTATTCCCAATTCCCCATTCCGAAAAAAAAAATCCGGCCCAGTCATTTTTGACGTAGGTTTTGGCGATGATCGATAGTGTAGGAGAAAAAAACAGCACAAGAAATTTTTTGGAAATTCGGGCACCGCTCGATCTCTTTTCTTCTATGAAATTTTCTAAAGTTTTTGTGACAAAGAAGCTAATATTACAAAGTGGGAAGCAGATTGTATTTTGTACTCTATGATTTCGCATCTGAAAACGTGCTCAGCGATCTTCAGTAGCGGCGTTAGCTGCGAACGGTTATTGAATTGAGGCTGCAACATTCAGTTCTTTAAGGTTTCCGACCTCTCAACGTGTTTACAGTATGACCTATACTCAAAATGTTTGCGATCGATGCACGAGAGCATCACTGCTTTATTCTTCGTGGGGAAGTATTGTAATACGTAATGCGCAATAGGCAGACGCGCACAAAGTTTTATTTGCCATTCCTTCGGCACGGATACGTCTTCCGCCAAATGGGAATTTAATATAATCTTTAATTCTCAAATAAAAAACGATGCGACAAATAGAGAAATTCCATATAGTCGTGTCCACAGAAAAATGCGCAGCTGCAAAGCGCGTTGCATTTGCATAGATTTTAAGACCGGTAGCATAGGTTATTCGAAGGCAGCCCTCAAATTGAAGGTGATTCTGGGCGAAAATCATATGATATGGATCATAGGATGAGACTTCTAAACGTTTATCGATAGAATAGAAAAAACCCATGACAACCTGATCGTGCGATTTTGAGGACGCAACTTTGTTAACGTTATATCTGTGTTCATAATCAGTCTATATTCAACGTGTAAGCACACATACCGATGTATAAGCACGTACTCAACGAAATTTCGCGGACTAAATTTGGGATTCACTCCTACTGAGAACAAGCATCTCACTCAAGAAAAATTCATCGGTCTATGTAATATATAGTGTTCTTCTATGCCGTTCCTGAAACGGCTGATGAAAAATTCAAAAAAAAAAGCCAGTGGATAAATGCTCATTGATATGCTAGTTGATGCTAACTTAAAGCAGCCAAAAAGTTAACCGAACATGAAAGTATGCTGTACTATTCACTTACTAGATTCCATGAAATGTCGAATTTTTCCGATTTTTAGCCTTAAGTAGGTCAAAAACAGGAACCAAAACTGTTGAAAAAATAAATAACCAGTGAGCTGGCAAGGGAAAAAAAGTCAATGGGCACCTCTAATAAGCATTTGGTAGACAAACTTCTTTAATATCAATACGCCATTAAAAAATCTTTAATAAGCTACTACAGCAAAGAAATTTGTTGTTGCAGAACAAACGAGTTTGCGTTCAATTAGTGAAAAATGACTATTTATAAAAATGTGCAAATTAACGACTTTCCATTCCACATTATTCGAAGTTCTTCGTTCGTTGTAATGATGATATTCTCGCGGTATTTAGTTGGGATCGTTTTTTGGGGGGCGTTTCTATTCTAAACTTTTAATTATTCAACATAGGCTAATTGCTATTGAAAACTGTACTACAGTACAAGAGTTGTCCAGCCTAATCGTTGGCTGTGCATATTAACCGTTTTGTTGCTTTGCGTAAAATTTGCGATCCGATAGCGTTTATTTCATATGGCTTTCAAAATACGCAAACAGCGACTCGAAGAGTGTGGCGACTAGGGTTTAGCAAGTGGTGGCTTTCATATGCAGCTCACCTTGCCTTCTTTTTCCTGTAATTTCGTTCTCAGACATGCTGCAGGTCTTGATGCTTTTAAGATCTCAACTGTCATCTGTGCAACATGTTGCAAAGCGTGCCAGAAACTGGAGCGACATGCGCTTTCCACTTTTCCGCTTATAAATATTGTATTAAATCCCCTAAAACCAAATGAAGAATACTTAACCATACACTAACTTTTCTGCGGAATCTTCAGTCAAACAGTTGGCTTTGGTGCACACAATGGAATAGGGATCGGTGAACGATTTGTTTACAAGATTTGAACTGGTCGCATCCATTCTCCTAGTTTTCCTTTGCAACCGTTGCCCCCAAAACTGTCTGTCCATATCTCATCCAGAAACGAATATTCCGAACAGCTCTTGGTGAACAATTTAGTTGGGAGCGTTTTGAGTCGTGCACGCTCACATTTCTGTCTCAGGGACTGTACTTGAAGGCAACATTCCCCTGACCTATTCTCCTGTCTTATTACTTTTCACCTGCCATAAATCTTCCAGATACATATGGATCGTTCCCAGGTGTTGTTTTGCACCCTTGAATAAGGCTTTGGATCCTACTTGTCATGTTTCATCGCGGAAGT
>JPKZ01001517.1:0-13930 GCA_000803305.1 Toxocara canis
CATTTCGTTCTATCGATTAGGTTAAAGCGAAACGATGTCTTTATATAATGCGATGAATGGCGAAAACATATTTATGCAGCGTTCAGTTTTGGATCCTTAGAGGCTGCTATTTTTTCGAGATTGTTGCAGTTTAAGAAAATGTTAAATGTCGTTTAGAAATTATCGATTTGAGAACGGTAAGCGTAATTAAACGACACTTTACGCAAACCGTTAACCAAATGCGCAATGATATACAATGTTCAAGCTGAACTAATATACCCGGAAAATTGATCGATTGTTTTTAAAGCAACGACAGTAGAATTATTGCTGCTAATTTTGCAAAAAAAAGAAGAGATTTTACGACAATTCAAAGAGAGCAATACGAAAGAAAAAAAGAAGGCGGTAACCTTGGGATCGAATTTTTTCTTCCATTCAGCATACGAAATAACTGTTGGTGAAATATTCATGGTGAAATTGTCCCTTAAAATTGCCCGTTATTTTCACTTCGTTACGCTGTCCGACATTGTGCAGATTAAACGGCCCATATTGTTTTATGGTGACACATTGTTTTAAAATGACGTACTACTTTATAGTGACATATTGTTTTACAGTGATTGTTTTATATTGTGATATTGTTTTGTACTCTCTCTAGCTAGATCTTTTGTGCGAGCAACTCTACAACCGCTTTGATGCTTTACTCTCATTGACCTTTTCGATTATAAACTCAATTATGTACCTTTTCGGTTAATTGTTCTCCTCGAAATCGTCATCATTTGACGGTTTTAATTTGCTGTTGTGGTTAATAACATGAACGAACCACACTGACGATTTGGAAGCAAAACGGAAAAATATCACCATGAAGTCAAAGATGACAAATAGCTGCAAGCAACGCTTTCCGTTCCAAAGTTCTAAAGGTCGTGAGTGACATTTCCTTAGGAAACGAACGTGTCATATCTTGCCTGATGCGTTCGATATTCCAAACAAGCACTCTGAAGTCAAACTGAATTAAAACGTAGACGCCGAAATAATCCCAAAACCGGTGAGAACGACGAGCTGGGCAAGAGACACAAAGTGGTGACGCAATCGTGGTTCGAGGAGGCGAGAATTTCGAAGACAACGTGGAGGCTACTCTCCATGCTGGCAAAACATTGAATATTATTACATCAGACAGCGTTCTCACTGACTTTCTTTGTCTCCTTTTATAACGCGGGAAAAATCCTTATTTGTTGGGTTCCGTCAGCGTTTGGTAGAGGGCAGATTCTCACATGCATATGCACGTTAAGCAGACTTTCCTAGGAGGTCGGGAGAATAATCAGACCTTCGTCGTAAGTAATCGCCATCACCAAACACAGTCTCCAGCTAGAGAGTTACGATGAGTACAGTAACATTTAGATGTATTGCTTTAAATGCAAGAGACCTCTGTTTGTAGGGTGTTTTGTCATTTTATGTAAGATATGTCCTTTAACGAGCTCGAGTGATTATTCGGCTTTTCACGGTTTACATGCAAGATCATTCGCCGCAAATACATGTTGCACATCCTCAAATCACCTTCAGGGATTATGAATTTTTGGTAGCCGTAATTCTTTTGGCTTAGGAAATCGGAAATACCCTCAAATATGCATAAACATATTTAATAATAGAAGTATGATGACACGTTGCCACAGGAATTAATTGTCCGCAAAAAATGTGCGGGGGGAAGTAACTCTGTTTCTGTCAAACTCACATATGCGGATTTTGCACATCCGCTTTCTAATACGGGAAAACTTGATCTACCTAAACTGAGCATGCGTTTGGCGGTCTACTATTCGCCAAGCACCTATACCAGCCGAGAAAGGTGGATTTTGTTGAGTCGTCTGGCACATTTTAATTTGCTTAATCCGCGACAATAAAGGCGCGCAAGAAAACGTATCTGATCGTTGCGCTATATAAAAACTGAAGAAACGAGGATGACGAGCAGACTCTATCATCCAGAAGATTGGCAGTATGCGCGCATGACACCCTTCAGGATGCGACTGAAATTCTCGCCTACTTCGATCCGCTATTGCGGCATCAGTTTGTACTGCTCGCCCAGCTCGTTGTTCTCATCCTTTTGTAGCCATATTTCAACGTCTATGTTTCTAATTAGCCGGATTTCAGCGTACTTGTTTGGAATGCATTAGTCACTATACAATGAGTGGTCATGCTCCTACCAGGACGCAAGCACCTTAACACAGTTGACGTGTCCAACTAATCATCATTTTGTTTCGTGATGTTGTCTTGTCTATTCCAGCAAAACGTTTTTTGTAAGGTGCTCTGCTTTCTTCCATCGGAAAACAACTTTGAGAACACTTTACGAATCTCGTTGAACTCACTAAATTCTAAAAATCGGGTCGTATCTCAACGTTTTTTTCCTCGCATAATGCGAGATTTTTTGAAACTTTCGATGAATGTTTGGAAGCTTTTTTAGCGAATATTTAAAATCGCATTCTAAATGATAAGTGAAAAAAAAATTCGTCGATGTTCACTTGGAAGAAAGAGAATAGAAAAGAAATATTGTGAGTGTTCTTCTCTGCCTGAGGTATAAGCAAATGGTTATGCTTTGTACGGATGGCACTGTACATTCAGAGTACAATTCATAAGCGAAAGATGAAAAAAGAGTGAAAAACTTTTGCCTTGAGAGAAAAAGAAACGTATGACTTGAATTGAACTAGTTGAGAGCTCTGGAATTTTGCGTTAAACTCTTTGTTTTTTTTTTCTATTCATAAATTCGCCATTTGATACGGCACGAGCACGTTCCATTGCGTTATCTTATCACTAAAAGTTGTTCCTTTATGAACAACTTATTGTCTTCGACAGCACAATTGCATCCACGTTGACAGTTGCTCTTAAAATGTCACTTTGTGTTTGTTTATATACTTTTTAAGTAACTAACAGTTATTAGTGTAACCCTTTATAGATAGAGGAGGAGGGATGGGGGGCGGGGAAGAGGTTGAGGCGGATCAAAATATCAAGCTGATGGTTGCTAGATCTGTGCATTTGGCAACTGAGTGTGTTTGTTTATTTCTTTGTTTATATTTGTGTATATGGTTATGTGCGTTAGATTTTTCTCATGTTTTTCTTCTCGTTTCGGTGAAGGAGGTCCGTGTCCATCGTCTCGACAAGAAATTTTTCACTGTTCTCACACGTTGTGGTTTTTCAAGGATCGTCATGTATCAAGCGCGTAATCGAGTGATTGCTCTCATGAAATGATTAGCTCAAAAGAGTTTTTGTTCTGCGTTCAAATGTATTAATACGCAAATGAACGAGTGTGGCACCTATTACTTTGCGTGTCTTTCTTTTGAGCCGTTCGTTCACAGCAAACTTTGCGTCTACGATTGGCCATACTCTATGGCTTCGTTTAGAAGCAGCCGACTAGCCGTAATCGATAACTTCTTTTCATCACTACTTCCTTACTTTAATCGACCCGACTCAAGTAATGACGAATGTGGTCACATAGTGAGGATGGCGAACCTCCCACTGATGGGACTTTTTCTTCCGAACATTCTTGCAATCTTTTCTTGGCAGTTACTGCTGACAAAAATTTGAAAAAATTATTGGAAAAAAAAAACAACACCACATTTGAAATTTCCCTCTATATGCCAGCTTGTCGAATCAAATAACAATTACAATACGTGAATAGGATTATTGAACTTCATTAGCCAGTTAACCAACACATTCATATTGATTCGAATTTTGTGATAGTTTGTCTCCGTTAGTACAGCAAATGCATAGAGCAAATATTCGTTTCCGTTAGTAGAGCAAATGTTCGTCTCCGTTGGTAGAGCAAATGCATAGAGCAAATGTTCTTCTCCGTTAATATAGCAAATAGAGCAAATGTTCGTCTCCGTTGATAGAGCAAATGCATAGAGCAAATGTTCGTTTCCGTCAGCAGAGCGAATGCATAGAGCAAATGTTCGTCTCCGTCAGTAGAAGAAATGCATAGAGCAAATGTTCGTTTCCGTCAGCAGAGCGAATGCATAGAGCAAATGTTCGTCTCCGTCAGTAGAAGAAATGCATAGAGCAAATGTTCGTTTCCGTCAGCAGAGCGAATGCATAGAGCAAATGTTCGTCTCCGTCAGTAGAAGAAATGCATAGAGCAAATGTTCGTTTCCGTCAGCAGAGCGAATGCATAGAGCAAATGTTCGTCTCCGTCAGTAGAAGAAATGCATAGAGCAAATGTTCGTTTCCGTCAGCAGAGCGAATGCATAGAGCAAATGTTCGTCTCCGTCAGTAGAAGAAATGCATAGAGCAAATGTTCGTTTCCGTCAGCAGAGCGAATGCATAGAGCAAATGTTCGTCTCCGTCAGTAGAAGAAATGCATAGAGCAAATGTTCGTTTCCGTCAGCAGAGCGAATGCATAGAGCAAATGTTCGTCTCCGTCAGTAGAAGAAATGCATAGAGCAAATGTTCGTTTCCGTCAGTAGAGCAAATGCATAGAGCAAATGTTCTTTTCCGTCAGTAGAGCGAATGCATAACCTGGAAACACTTTTTGTTGATGATCTGAGGATTTATAGACTGATCGATGATTCGCCTCTAGATTTTATTCAGCAATGTGACTTAGATCGTCGTGTTTTTTTTTTACCTGGTCCCGCTATCACCAACATACTGTCGCGACGGGTGAAGTCGTCCATCTTCCCGTTTCTAACTCTCTCTCCTTCCCGTTTCTAACTCTCTCTCTGTTCGCGGCAAGCCGCTGCCACAGAGGTCCTTCCACTTTCCGTATCTCGTCAGTCCATCTCATTGGAGGTCGTAAATGCATAGAGCAAATGTTCGTCTTCGTTAGTGAGCAAATGCGTCCGATGCGTTTGTTCTACTCCTTTGGCATTCAACTTACATTTTTTTTCTCAAAACGAATGTGTTGATTGGTTGCTCTCTTTGTTTTTTTTTTCTATTCATAAATTCGCCATTTGATACGGCACGAGCACGTTCCATTGCGTTATCTTATCACTAAAAGTTGTTCCTTTATGAACAACTTATTGTCTTCGACAGCACAATTGCATCCACGTTGACAGTTGCTCTTAAAATGTCACTTTGTGTTTGTTTATATACTTTTTAAGTAACTAACAGTTATTAGTGTAACCCTTTATAGATAGAGGAGGAGGGATGGGGGGCGGGGAAGAGGTTGAGGCGGATCAAAATATCAAGCTGATGGTTGCTAGATCTGTGCATTTGGCAACTGAGTGTGTTTGTTTATTTCTTTGTTTATATTTGTGTATATGGTTATGTGCGTTAGATTTTTCTCATGTTTTTCTTCTCGTTTCGGTGAAGGAGGTCCGTGTCCATCGTCTCGACAAGAAATTTTTCACTGTTCTCACACGTTGTGGTTTTTCAAGGATCGTCATGTATCAAGCGCGTAATCGAGTGATTGCTCTCATGAAATGATTAGCTCAAAAGAGTTTTTGTTCTGCGTTCAAATGTATTAATACGCAAATGAACGAGTGTGGCACCTATTACTTTGCGTGTCTTTCTTTTGAGCCGTTCGTTCACAGCAAACTTTGCGTCTACGATTGGCCATACTCTATGGCTTCGTTTAGAAGCAGCCGACTAGCCGTAATCGATAACTTCTTTTCATCACTACTTCCTTACTTTAATCGACCCGACTCAAGTAATGACGAATGTGGTCACATAGTGAGGATGGCGAACCTCCCACTGATGGGACTTTTTCTTCCGAACATTCTTGCAATCTTTTCTTGGCAGTTACTGCTGACAAAAATTTGAAAAAATTATTGGAAAAAAAAAACAACACCACATTTGAAATTTCCCTCTATATGCCAGCTTGTCGAATCAAATAACAATTACAATACGTGAATAGGATTATTGAACTTCATTAGCCAGTTAACCAACACATTCATATTGATTCGAATTTTGTGATAGTTTGTCTCCGTTAGTACAGCAAATGCATAGAGCAAATATTCGTTTCCGTTAGTAGAGCAAATGTTCGTCTCCGTTGGTAGAGCAAATGCATAGAGCAAATGTTCTTCTCCGTTAATATAGCAAATAGAGCAAATGTTCGTCTCCGTTGATAGAGCAAATGCATAGAGCAAATGTTCGTTTCCGTCAGCAGAGCGAATGCATAGAGCAAATGTTCGTCTCCGTCAGCAGAGCGAATGCATAGAGCAAATGTTCGTCTCCGTCAGTAGAAGAAATGCATAGAGCAAATGTTCGTTTCCGTCAGTAGAGCAAATGCATAGAGCAAATGTTCTTTTCCGTCAGTAGAGCGAATGCATAACCTGGAAACACTTTTTGTTGATGATCTGAGGATTTATAGACTGATCGATGATTCGCCTCTAGATTTTATTCAGCAATGTGACTTAGATCGTCGTGTTTTTTTTTTACCTGGTCCCGCTATCACCAACATACTGTCGCGACGGGTGAAGTCGTCCATCTTCCCGTTTCTAACTCTCTCTCCTTCCCGTTTCTAACTCTCTCTCTGTTCGCGGCAAGCCGCTGCCACAGAGGTCCTTCCACTTTCCGTATCTCGTCAGTCCATCTCATTGGAGGTCGTAAATGCATAGAGCAAATGTTCGTCTTCGTTAGTGAGCAAATGCGTCCGATGCGTTTGTTCTACTCCTTTGGCATTCAACTTACATTTTTTTTCTCAAAACGAATGTGTTGATTGGTTGCTCGGATTGCGTTACGTCACATTTTGAAGGTTGTTCCATGTGGTGAGTGAAGGATGACGTGGAAAGACGATTAGAAGCGAGCGGAGAGCAGAAAAAAATGGGCCATTAACAGCAATGCAAGTGCATTTAACAGCCCTCTATCCGGGGTGAGACGGAAGTCGTGGGATAGCAGACCGGTTAATTATACTTGCAAGCACACGATATCGATTTAAAGCGCAACTTGAGCTATTTTCCTCCCACCCTTTCGTATTCTAAAAAAGAAGTCTCTTATCCGACAATCGTCAATAGAAGAAAGCTTGCTTGACTTAAGTGGAACGTTTATCTTTTAATGAACTTTGCTAAGCCTGTTTCCTAGGTATCGACATCGGCTTGGATTACCTATTGTTGGGTACGCATCGAATTGGCCTACTTCATTTTCGGCATTCGTCGACATTTTCTTTTCATTCGCTTCGAAATCACTCTATATTTGTACGGGTCGCATGTCATCTGCACTGATTGCTGTCATTTTTAATGGCATTTATACAAGTACTTTTAGTGAATTATTCGAAGTGTGGTGTTGCAATATTTTTAGTACCTCATTTCAAATTTTTGATCTCAGCTTTCATAATTTTTCGAACTCTACAAATTCTTACAAAGATGGTGGAAGAGTATCAAGTCTACAATATGTGAAAATCCTACCAACAATATATTCGGCTCCTATTGCGTCTCATACTCGTTCATAAGAACGACTGTAATACATTAGACGGATGGTATAGCTGAAAAAGCGGACAATCGAAGATGTTAATTTTTATGTGAGCAGCAAGGCGAGACGAGATAAGAGCCAAGTGGAACTACTGGCAAGAAGCAAATCAATTCTTTACCATAATTTCGCTATATGATCTATGATGCTTACAGGTGTACTCTTCTAAACTAAATTATTATTCCAACTCATTCTGGTTCATAATTTAAAATCATTCGAAAATATAGTCAGCTAATTGGAAATATGACGTGCAATATTTAATAAATGACAGAAGGATTTACGATTATTGCCTAAGCAATGTACTACTTTTCTGTACTGGACAGACTGAAATGCTTTTCAATAAAGATTCCAGCGGAAAGCCAGCCAAAGGAAAAAAAAGGTCTCTGAAACAGTTATTTTTGGATAGAAGTTTCAATTCCTCCTCATTTCCTCCTTCCTTTAGATAGAAGCCTGTCCTGCTCTCCGTCAAGTTCCAAATGCAGACAGACACTCAAATAAGTAAACGGAAGTCGAAAAATGAATTATCTCGATCCGCTCTCTCTCTCTCTCTCTCCTTAATGAAAATGACCTGGAGGTGACCTATGTGTAAAGGTCGACCAGCAGAAGCTATTGAAAATGGCAAATGTTCATTCTCTCAATTAAGTGCTTTCAATTTATATTCCGTTTTCATGTCTTATTCACATTTTCCATTCAACCACATTTTTTGTATTTAATGTTTTCAAAAAATTCAAAGAGATCACAAAGCAAAATTGTTTACACCACAAAAAATATTCGGCAACAAATTTTGTTCTTTCAACAAATTAATCGTTAATTTATAACTGCTAACCATTCATATCAGTTTTTATACCCAGCATCCTCATCCAGCTACAAGTTGTAACAATGAATATGTTTACTTCGAGCTCATCATAAAACACAACTCTTTCATTTGTGGATTTTCGTTTATATACAAAAAAGGTTGAATGTTTGTAGGAAAGCGACTCATGAAAATAAAATGTTGGTAGAGAAGCGAACCATAAAGTACTAGGATATGCGCATAAAAATTTGCTTTAAACTCAAATTTAACTTCCGGTTGTTTTTCAGGAGGCTAATTTTTATTCGACTCACCGCGGATTATTTGATGTGAATGGTAGCAAATATGAAAAATGCTCCAGCAAAACCGAAACGTCGTTTCTTACCTCTTTCGCTTTCCTTCGATGATGGTGAAGAAAGAAGACGTAGATTTCAACAGAAACCGAAACGTCGTTTCTTACCTCTTTCGCTTTCCTTCGATGATGGTGAAGAAAGAAGACGTAGATTTCAACAGAAACCGAAACGTCGTTTCTTACCTCTTTCGCTTTCCTTCGATGATGGTGAAGAAAGAAGACGTAGATTTCAACAGAAACCGAAACGTCGTTTCTTACCTCTTTCGCTTTCCTTCGATGATGGTGACATATATATATATATATATATATATAACTTTCGCGGTCTGCGCACACAAACTGTCTGCGTTTTCCTACCACTTTTCATGTGCGTTCGACATCGAAAGAGTGATCATTTAAGCAAACAGTGCGTTATCTATGCAATCAATGGACGCAAGGCGCGTGCTATCGTATTGGCTATTTTAGAAACTATAAAGACCCTTTATTATGTCGAGTTTTCTAATTCACATATCTATACAGGAAGGTTCTAACGTTTCACTGGTGCATTTCCGCTGTCCAAAAGTGTCATTGGAATGCTATGCAGTTTTAAAGCAGCACACAACCATAACCATCAATGCACCAACAAGTGCTTCGATATCTTGACGTAACTAACTCTATAATGAGAGTACATTCATGCCAAAGTGAAGAATGAAAGTGCACTACAGTACAGCATAAGTTTTGAAGAAAAATTGCAGAACGCTATTCGTAGCAACAAGGAGTAGAGTAGGTGACTTCATTGATGATCAAATCGCCAGTGTTTGACAGCGAATAAAGTAGGCGAAATGACGAGATCCTTGGACGCGAAATGATTAACGCAATTTGTCTGTCATACAAAATCAGGCTCGTTTAAAAAGCACCGTTTATTTTCTTACATAAATGGGAGACAGGAAAGTACAAGAGGGAAAAAAATTTTCAAGTTCTTATTACAGCATCTTCCTCTTCCCATAAGATAATCCTTAGCCTTAAATATATTCGAAAAACTGCACAGGGCATATATTCAAGAAAAATTCGGCTGTAACTGGCGAGGAAAACATTGTGGGGTTTACCATCTCGAACATGATGCAGTTGTACGCATTCACTTAACCTAATAGTATGCAACCGATTAATATCATGATATGCAATCGTTAACATTACTGGTATATACCTCTAAAAGAAATAACCTTGATATGAGCCAACATTACGTTTAACAAATATTCGTTTTCAGAAATAAAGAAGCAAATGAAAGAGAACTATTGCATCCCTCAACGAAGGAATATTTTTGTGGGACGTATGCTTCGGTTACGCTTAACAATCGAAAAGGTTCAATTTTAGCAACAGTGAATGCTTATTTGAGCATCGAAAAGTGCACATATTGTAAAATATGTTCGTTATATAGCATAATATGTGTTTATAATAATACATGCATATTTCAAGTACCAGTTGATCCCCTAAAGTCATTTAGTCCTACCAGTTGATGGTGTGATGCAAATTCCTCGTGAATATTTCAGCAGCTTTCACATCAAAGCACTGATCGTCAAAAAGATTGTCTTCCAGCTTAAATTCCTTTGGAGAGGGAGCAAAAAAGTCTAGTAGCAAAATTTGCGAGGAGTCCTCGAGGGCGTCGTACCTCTAAACAAAGTAAGGCATAAGACGGCAATCGGAGACGGAGTTAATAATAATACTAATGATAATAACAGTAAGAAAAACGTTTATTTGAGGGAAAAAAAAAGAAAGGGAAGAATGCGCAAATGTTCGAGAACCAAGCACTGACATGCACGTTGAAATATAATATAGAAGGGAAATAAAGAAAACGAAACTGAAAGGAAATGAAAAAGTAAACGAAGCACAAAAAAACAAACGAAGAACGAAAACAATATGCTCAAAGTTACGAGAGTTCCCGAAATTCCTCGGTTTTTTTCACTACTTTAGACGCTGTGAAAGTAGCGAACGAGGAATGTTGGGAAGAGCAGACTCCGAGGCAGCCTTTGAAAACGTCACACGCCAGAAAGTCATAGACGGGGGATGAGGAATGATGAAACGGAGTACCCGCACCACAGTAGTTCAAGCACAAGTGATAATTACTCGAACAGTTTAGAGAGGACGAAACGACACCACCATTGACCATTTCTTGGAGCACTTTGACTTCTTTGTACTTGCACTTTGCAATTACAGCACTGCATAACTGGTTGGGCATCAACGTTGTTTCGCCGTATCACGACGAATTATTATTGCTCGTAGCCAAAATGCAGACGATCATTAGAAAACAACAAAACATATTTGCAGTTGAAATTCCCTACATCGATGCAGATCCATTAAAGCTGCCTCATGCGATCACACTATCGAACGCATTGAAAAGCGGTGTTAGAGGTGCACGTAACAATTCAAGTCGCCCGAAGAGTATGATCGATAATTGCGAAGAATTGCATGGTGTGGAATTCACTTGCATTAACGACAATCCCTTGAAAAAGTAAATGTTTCAAGTCCTTTTTTCAATGAAATCTACTGCTTTGACTCCAAAAACAACTTCCACTTTCACTAGTTATCGTTTTTTAAAACACAAACATCTCTTTCGAAGATCTTCAAAAATTTCTTTAGCCTTATCTCCCTTGTAAATTGTATGTCCCACTCACTCAGTGTAGGATACATCCGTTTAGAAAAAGATTGCGATGTCATCTTAATTAATACACTAAGAATTAAACGGTCAGATAGTTGGAGTTATAAAAACAAGCACTGATAAAATTCATTCCTCAGTCTATAAATTAAAATGTTGTAATTTAAGCACATGTAGAGTTATTGTGCAACTCGCTGAAACAAGATCATCGTTATGTGCTTAGAGGCATCGAGCAATGTGATCGGACATCAATTCATTTTCACTAAAATTAAACATTAAGCAAAAAAAAATTTTGACCAACGATTTCATCTAAGAATCGATCACGTATCGAAGTAATTTCAACGCCGAAAAATTTGCCGAACGAAGCTCGTGATACGAACGCGGAGAAATTGCAACGGAAAAAGACGCTAACACAAGAAGCTCATGTGAGTTCCACAAAAAATTGTAATTTTTATAGCACTTATAAGAAAAGGAAAATTATAGCACAAGTGTTGACGCATTGTGAATAAAGCGAAATGAATGACAGTCATTAAAATGTTTATTAAAATTTGCGCTAACATCAACATACATATATTCTTTGCTGCCAAGCAATCGGAATCTTTCCGAAGCTTTTACATCTCTTAATTTTACATGAAAATTTTTGGTATTCAGTGTTTTCAGTTGTTTTTATTATCCACATTTTGTGTTAACTCACCCTCCGTTGTTTATAAAAACAAATTCCTCCTTGATTTCGTAGTTTTTCAATAAGTTCTTATTGAGTTTTGAATAGAAAATATTTTTTACTTGATTGCACTGCATGGAAACGCACAACGACAAAGCGACAGGGGCGACTCTTGAACCTGAAAAAATTTTCTGCTCCGATTTTCGCTCATTTGAACGGAGAGTATTTTAAAAAATGGAACCAACACATCCGGTAAAAAAAGTCTCGTTTTGCAAGCGAGCTGATTAACTCTATTGGTGTTTTCAGGAGCGAAGTCCAGATTCTCCGATTCAACGACTCAAGAAAAAAGTTTCTCGATCAAAATCAACGCAACCACCGAACGTAGCTAGAAAACGGTTGAATGATGACACCAAGTGGCGAATGATAGTGCATACGGAAGAAAATGCTACAGAGGGACGAAAAAAATTTCACCGCTGTAATTCGGAATCCAGTGAAGCGCTGATTCCATCAGAAAGTGCGAATCCGGAAAAAGAATTCCGGATTCGGGCTAAATTGCTGAAGAGCCCAGAACATGATTCACAGTGCTCGAACAGTCCGGGCGGTTCAACCGAGCGCGCGCACAAGAATTCATGGCTTTCATCTGCAGGCAAAATTAAGTCCGCTTTCTCCAGGACAAAAAAGCAGCAACAATCCTCCGACAATAAAGTGAGTATTTGGCAGCATTCCAATTTTTTGCTGTTTCGTAACTTTTATGCTTCGGCATTTCACTCATCTCATTTATCGAAACATTTAGTGCACTATCAACATTGAACAGAGTACTTTACATTGCCAAGCTTCTGAACTATTTTCATAGTCATTTTGCCATATGTTCGCAATCTTAGAACGCCGTATGGCAAGCATAAAACACACATTACTCTTGTTTACCTATAACGTCTACACTCTTCTTTTGCAGCACAAATACGTCCTACACACAGCCATCCTGCGTTCTGAAGGGAAACATTATGACCTCAAGGTCTCTAGTCACAGTAAGTGCAAATATTCGAATTCTGTCCTCCGTCCCTTAGCAAAAAGCTGACTTCGAACTGGGTCCCTCAGCACAGCTTCTCTCTCAATTTCGATCATCCATTACTTCTTTAGATGGGAGTTCGAGCAAGCTTCCCCGCATTCATTCTTTCTCTCACAGTTTAGTCTGCTCTTTTGCTAAACATCACTTCGTATGAATTCTTTCTAGATCCGGTGATTTTCCAAATAAATTCCGAACGCAGCACCGCGCACAATCCTTCACCCCCGTCCCCCCTCCCTCCCCTCCACCTCCAAAATTCGGTTCCGACTCTGACCTGATAAAATGCCACGATCTCTGAAGAGTGAATTCAAACAGTTAAGATGCACAGCACTTTTTATTTCCACTTCAACTTTAAAATCGCTTGGTAAAAAGTCAGTGCATTGGTTTATACAAAGAAAATAAGGTTTGTTTTTGACAAGTTTTCGAAGAGAGGTGGTTGCAGAAGGATGGCCGACCACAGACAGGCACAGAAGATATGAAGCGATCGTTGAGAGAAATTTGACTCTCTGACTGTCTATTATTTACCCTCATTTGCTTATTTTGTAGAGGTATGCCAGTATAGCGACTCCAACGATCGGTTAGCGTTGGATCGGTTGTTTATATGTGCTAAATGAGCAGCGTATTTTTCAGTGTGATGCAAAAGTGTTTTCAAACAGCGATACATCGAATCAGTCAAAGGCCAAAACCCATTTGCTATCGGCTGAGAAAGAGGCCACTGATGCTGCAGTACAAAATATGACCATTTCGACTCAGTATGTCATACTTCGTTCTCTAATCTTAATTACATTCATGTTCTTTCACCTAGCAATGTTGCTTTTGCAGCACAAAAAATGTTTCACATTGGCGAAACCATTTGAACATTTGTTTTTAGTCATAGCTAATTTCCTGGAGGCTGACTTATCGGTCGTACGGCTTCCAACCATGCTAATGGCGATAGTCCTCACTCTCATTGGCTTTCTCTTTGCCGTCCATGTCTTTAAAAAAAGCATTCTTAAAGATATTGGTGATGTGAGTGCACAACGTTGCTTTTAAACCGCGTACAGCAAAGACTTCCATTTTGCATGGATGATACTTAAAAC
>JPKZ01001526.1:63479-77225 GCA_000803305.1 Toxocara canis
ATTGTTGAAGGATAGAAGTAGAAATTCACCAAAGTTCTAAAAAATTTCGTTGTTGTATTTTCATAATTTTCAATCGTTGGTTTGTTTTTTTTATGTCATATATGGCTGCTAAATGTATCTATTCGATTTATATGGAATAAAAAAATTGCCAATTCTTTTTCTTCAACTACAATTCTACAAAAGAAATTCAAGCAATAAAACCATAATTTTCATATTTGTGAACGGTTAATACCCGATTTTCAACAATTTTATTTTCACATTCATATTGAAAATTCTTGCATTTTCACAATTATTTTTTTTCACAATTATTTCACAATTATTTCACAATTTTCACAATTATTTCGCAATCACAATTTCACAATTATTTCACGATCACAATTACAAATTCAACAATTATTTTCACTGAAAATTCACACATGAAATGAAATTATTTTCAATTTTCTTATTTCAATGAAATTATTTTATTTTCACTTCTTATTTCACTTTCAACAATTTCGCACTGGAAATGGCATAATTCTTTTCTGTTATTAATTTTGCAAGTTTCCTCAAAAATCGTCAAGATCAACCGATAATATTGTATGAACGGCTAAAATGTCAAATAAATTTTGCCAAAGATTGAATATCTAATTAGAAATTTGTTAGCTTAATGAATATCACGTTTGCAAAAGAGAACGGTGCTTTTTGATCGCGTTGAAACGTTTTTACATCAAACGATTATTAGAAAATGATGAAAAGCTGCTAAATTATAAGCATCAAAATTATTTGCAAAATTGCAGCTAAATGAAGTTAATTACGATTTTAGCTAAAAATGTATGAATATGACCTAATCAGATTACCATAGAAACGGATTCTATAGGCTACAAAGTTTCAAGGTCATTTTTAAATGCCTAAAAACCGTTCGATTAGCGCAATTGATGACATTAGAGTGAAGCATTTAAAATATTTTATAAAATCACATAAAAATTCATAATGCTTAACAGAATTTTTTAAACGTTTACAAATGGAAAACTTTTCTACTGAAGGAAATTTCAGGAAAAATGTTTTTTCTAATAGCTAAATGTTGTATCAGAAGAAATTTTTTGCATTGGCAAATCAATATCTCATAAATATTTATGACCATGAAAAGTGGTTCTTTGCGAAGTGAATACTCTTAGTTTTCCGTTATTTTTTGTGAATTTGCTTTTGGAAGCATTTCTACATGCTCTACTGAAAAAGAAAAATTCCACTCAATTTAATGAATCCCTGCCATGAATATTGACGACTTAATACTTGAGTCAATGAATTTATTTTAAAAAACAGACCCAACAGATGCATAAATGAAACTGAATATATATACATATATACATAAATAAATATAAATGTAAATATAGATATAAATATAAATATATATATATATATACCTATAAATGAAATTTGGTAGAGCTGAAAGCGCATACATAATTTAATGTGAAAAGACCTTGTCGAATAACGGACGATTATTAACATCAAATTTTATTATACGAAAAGAGTTATAAACAATTAAACTTCATTTTTAAAGTTCTTTCAAATCATTTCCTGCATCGACATATCCACTTTATGGGGGCACCGACGTATCGGTCCTCTTTACTGCGGGGAAACCGATATCTGTAAGCATATGCAGACATTCGGTGCTGCAGTGCTTTTATATGTCCTCCTTAGACCGCACATTTTCTAAAATCACTCTAAAGCAACGTTTCATATTCGCTACAATACTTGTCGTTGTATACATCTACCTTTCATGGTTCGGTCATTTGTATGTATTACAAGCTTTCTTGATATCGAATTAATCATACAAAGAAATGAGCAATTTATTACGTGCAAAAAAGTCAGAGATATTCACGGGCAAAGATTAAACGCGAATATTTTACAAAGAAATGTGATAACAAAGTGAACAGTACGATCATAGTGTAAGATCAACGCTGGCGTAGTATGGGTTGCAAAACCCGATTAGAGCATAAACAACATATAGTATAAGGTCATGATGATGTCAATCTGGAAAAGCGATTTACGCAAGTACGGTAGTCACATTGGCTAAACGTTAATCGAGATAATTACTAGCTGTTCTCTTCTGCTTGCGTATTACTTTCCTGTTCTACTTATCATACTAGAACGGACGAGCTGGTAAGGGTTGAATCACGAGTAATTAGATGCGAATAGCAAGGGCACTCACTACTCGATGCCGGCAAATTTCTTTTTGCCAATATCAAATTCGTGCTCGGGAACTGTGAAGGGGCAGGAATGAGTCTACTGCATTCTTTTTTTTTAGTTAAAATCGAACAAATTTTATTCAGCTATGAGACATCCAGTGCACTTTTGTAAAAAAACATCCGCCTAGCACGACGGCAAAAAACATGAGCAAACTGATTGCCAATATTCTCCAAAAGAACAGCTAAGCAGCAGCAATTAGCTTCACATGTAAACAGATAAGGAACAGCTAAGAACAGGAACAGCTAAGGTCTTTTGCATGCTATCAAGAAGATGTGGTGTTAAATTATGGCCAAAATTACCGAATTTATCTTTTCTCATTGGGTGGTCATCGCACTCGTCGCATCTCAGTCCAATGAATTTCTTCGTTTGGAAAATAATGAAAGCTTGAGCCTGCTCGGCTCGAAGGATTGCTCAGATTTACTGAATGGTCTCCAAAAAAAAGCTCCGGATGAAGTTCGCGGTGAAAACGATAGCAGATGATCGACCTGTGAAACTATGAATGAGCCCAAAGGTATCAATTTAATGCCGCAAATAAATGAACCATATTTCCATTTTTTTTTCCTTTTTTATAACCATCCAAAAACATATGCCACAATTTTTGATCAATTTCGAATTAACTTTTTATTCGATTATATTCAATTTTTGCCTCTCATATTCAAACGACAAGTTTTTCGTCCCATTTTCTTGACAAATCAGTTTTCTTTATTAAGTTCATTAAGTGTTTTGTTCTCGAAATTCAGATGAGTAATTCCTGCTTCAATTTGTTCGTTTAGAAGAGAGGTATTGTAGTCGAGAATGGTTCGTAACAATTAATTTCTGTTCAAATCGATTAATTTCTATTCTCATTGAGTGCTTTTGCTGCTTAAAATGCAATCGAGTTACAAATGAACAATACGCGAAAATTAAAGCGATATACGTCAACTGTGACATTTATATCGCTCATCTTTACCTTTTTGTGCCTTATTTCCTTTATTATATGCCTAAATCATTTCCGTGTGTTCATCTATGCATCCTATTGTTTGTTGCATGGAATTTCAGATTGATTTTCAAGGTGCCGTATATTGTGCTTACCTTCTTTACGGTAGTATTATGTAATTCTCCTAAAAGTATTTTTACGCTTGAGAAATTTCTTCTCCCTCACGACGATTCTGTGGCAGTGATAGTCACTCCCTACTTCCCTTACAGTCCATCTAAAACGTTTTCAGACGTGATCGCGTTCTAACAAAAAACGAGGGTGGCGGTGGCGTAGCGATTCTTGTGCGTCTTGGTGTTCGTGTCGCGTTTTCTGAAAAGATGCCCTTTTCCTCTGAGTGTGAGGTGCTTTATGTTGACTTTGCTTGCGAGATGTTCTGCTTAATTGTCGTTTATCGTCCTTCATATCGTACATTCAGTGAAACGGAAGAATTTTACGAGTTCCTAGCTCAGTTATGTGCAACGAATATGCCATGTATTATTGTTGGAAATTTTAAAGCGTGTTTGAATCAGAAAGGCGTTATACACATTTCGGGTTCGCTTGAGGCATTCATTCGCCAGTGCAGTCTACAGCAATTGGTTAACGACGCCAATTCGTCAAAACAATATGCTTAACCTTGTCTTCACAAATGATTTGATGATTGTAAACAAAGCGTCCGTAGGCGAAAACTTGTCCACAATCGACCATGTAAGTGTACATTTTGAAGTAGTGGTTAAACCATCAGGTTCTTCGCCTCAATTACCGAGATTTTAGAAGGGGTGACTGGATTAAGGCTATGCTGCTATGCTCTCAGGTATCGATTGGAATATATATTTCTCTGAATGTTTGAATATCGAAGCAATATATGCACGTTTCATCGAGATGTTGAAGGTTATTGCTGATGTTTGCATCCCATTAGCAACGATGAAAAGAATCACCCCATCCTTGCCAAATTACTCCCAACGAATGGCAGCCAAACAACATTTTTTATGGCTGGATCGCCGTAAGTCAGGTAGGCAAGCGACATTTTCAATGTGTGCTAGAGATTTCCATCAGGCTTATCAGCAGTTTGCAAAAAATCAAGAGAAGCGTTTGGTATGTTACGGGAATCCTAAGTCGTTTTATACGTAGGTGAATCGAAAATTAAACGTCCGGCAAGATATAAGCGTTTTAAAAGATCAGAATTCGTGCCCTGTCGTAGGGGTATGTTTGCATACTTTCTGTCAACTCTTTAAGAAAGACGACAACTTTTTGCCAGAATTCTCATTAAGACAAAACAAGGACTGTCAGCCATGAATGTGAGTGTAGAACGTGTGAGAAACGCCACAAACAAGTTGAGCAACAAAACCTCCCTAACTCCCGATTCTATAAAATTCACCCGGATGCCTAATCGATTTCGTAAAAGAAAGCAACCTTAAACCTTAAAATTAACTTAAGAGTAAAAGTAACTTAACAACCTTGAAAGAATAAACGAAGTAACTAGTTTTTCGTATGTCTCAGTCGAATACTTACTTACTTATGCGCATCAAAAATAGTAGTATCACAGCAATTACTAAATTCAAAAATAGTAGTATCACAGCAATTACTAAATGCCTCTTTCCACTCAAAAAAAAAAGCCAAATGCGCCTTTTACTTCACAACGACAAATTTCACACACTCCATTTACATGAAATGATCTGATACGTTATGATCATATGCGAAAATCAATACATCGAATTCTTATTCAAATAAAAAATTATCCGCAATGCGCAATCGAAAATACATAATATATAACTAATCTCAAGAATATATAGCAAAAAAAATTGTAGCATTTAAGCAAAAATACACGTCATTTAAACTGAGGACCTGTAGGGTTAAGCAGTTATACAAACGGGAAACCAACATAACAATATGCCTAGTATTTGCCACATTTTCGTTCATTATCTAAACGCAATCTATATGCTCGTTCCATTCATCATCAGTTCAATTACTTTTACGCTTTCTTTTCTCGCTCAACCAAAATGCATGCTTCCGACAAACTGTACGCCTATTTGACCGTACTGTAGCACTACACTGCTCGAATCATCATAAATCTCACGAGCATGCTATAACTTAAATTCTATGAATGAATCAAGCCATTAAAACTCGAACAAAACGTCAATTTGAATTTTTTTTTTTTAAATGAGAGCAATATATGTGACCTTTGACCCGTCATGAAGGGATGGCCCGTACTTTGGTACAATCCTGAACAAAAGACGCATAATAAAGCAGAGAAAAAAAAATGAAATCGATGTCCGCATAAATAGAGTACAATGTAATATAACCAAACGGTCAATAATATAGCACAAAAATTGAAAGAGACCATTTCAGTGTGCAAAATGTTACAGGTCTTTAAACACGTACAATATCATGAAGTAAAAAACGACTGTCCAACCTGCTTAGTGTTTTGAATGGCAAATACAGTCTCAACACAGTCTTAACGTATCAGACTCATCGTTTAGTTACACCAAGTACGACCTTTGCGCCGAGACCCAAAAAACAAATTAGGTAGGCAGACGTCGAAATACACCAATGACAACCTCAGATTTGGTGACGGATAAAAAATTTCGTAATCGTAGGGATCTGAAGCAATATGGTGAATATTGAAAGACCAAACTCCGTTACAGCGACAGTGTGGAATTTCGTAATCGCAAGGATCTGAAATAAAATGAAGAAACTGAACATTTTGTTGAGATTAATGTCGAACCGATTAGTGCATCCACTACAAAAATCAAATGATAATTCACTAAGCGTGGATAGCTACGATGTCCGCGTTGTCCATTTCTTGATTAAATTCTTGAGTGTTTTGAATGGAAGATTTGATCATTCCATAGTTCAGGGTCCTTACCTAGCCGACGAATACGCACTTCCGATGATATATTATTGTTTACAGAGTGAAAAAAAAAGTCGCCAAACCATAAAAAGAAATAGAACATTAATTTCCTCCCCTCCCCCCCCCTTTTTTACACCTTGCACAAAATACATACTCAAATTTCGGTTATATACTCAAATTTTGGTTCCGTAAAAAAACCATTACGATAAACGATTGCAGCAGCCGATCGCGATACGCAAATCGGATGCACTTCAGAAAAAAAAAACGTGGTCAAAATTGGCATCCATTTGCAACAAATAGCATACAACTGTCGTGCGACGGGCTTTAAAATACAAACAAAGACCAAGGATTTGAAGGATGCAACCAAATAGGTGTATCCGATCGTTATCTGCTGGCAGTTACAGTTGATTCCATCCGTTAGACAGAAGAGATCTTCATCATTTTCATTCTTCAGAAAGGAAACTGACAATAAATTAGCGTGTCAAAAAAAAGGATTAAACAGTATGTAATATACTGCAAACGCATCAAAGCCTAAGTCTTACTATACATATACGCCCTTAGTTGAACGGAAAATACGAGCAAACAGAATAAGTGTTGATGAGTAAAGCAATAGAAATCTTAACAATTGTTATGACCGTTATCAGTTCAATAAATATCAAACTCCAAACTATATCCCGGCAAAAAGACTGCATGCCAAAAAGAAATTCTTCATTTTAAAAACCCCACTCGCGATACCCCCACCCTCCTCCCTACCAATTTTCCCTTTTCTTCCTTCCCAAAAAATATCGCTTATGACCACAATGAAAATAGAAGTGATACCGATCAGTTTCATTGAACGTCTACAGCGAACGATACCAGAATTTTAGGCAAATAGAAAACAGGTAGTCCATGAATGCCATTGTACGCCCTCCTAATCATAGCACAGCGATAAAGATAGATCTGTGAAAAAAAAAACATGAAATAGACGTTAATAAGTTAGTGTGTCGCCAATAACGTTTGATAAGGTGCTCTGCTTCGAATTTACCCATAGAGCATCGTCTTCGAGCGTTAAGAAACAAAGTTCCGCTGCCGTAATATATTACCGATCGCGATAGAAAAGGATCCACAAGTGATGACAGATAGCCTCCTCACATACAGGTGTTCAAAATCGATTAGATAAGAGCAGGCCCATTTAAACTATGAAGTTGTTGTGATCACCTCCTGACCTGTACCACGAACGAATAGCACACGTTTCACGTTATCAGTCAGTACTTCCAAATAGTGGATATAGTTATCCAAGCCTAAAAAGTTCAGTCTCTTGTATCTATTGTTTGGTTGAAATGAATTACTAAACTTACAGAAACGTTCAACCGAAATAATCAATAAAAATCGTTCGTTCGACTTTCGAAATAATCAATAAAAATCATAACTCAATGGATATACTACCGAATCACGATAGTAATTTACGCGTTTCCAGTTCAGAGTTCTCAACGAAAATGGGATTTCATATTTCGTTCACAGTGCTCATCATGTACGATGATCTTCAGAAACAAACGCCTATTACTATTTCAATAAGTTAACTATATCAATAAATAAGAATATACCATCTTTCCCGATAGGAGGCTTAGGTAGATTGAGAAGCACCAGCTGACTGTTGAATGAATTTTCGATTATGATCTCGTTGAGACGAACTGCGGTATGCATTTTGTGCACCTTAAATGTGA
Source organism: Toxocara canis (assembly GCA_000803305.1). Lineage (NCBI taxonomy): Eukaryota > Metazoa > Nematoda > Chromadorea > Rhabditida > Toxocaridae > Toxocara > Toxocara canis. Next base: position 71,212 of record JPKZ01001526.1, read on the forward strand.
ATAGATTCAACTTTCGGAGGGATTCAAAGGAATATTATATGTATATTTATGTATATATTTACATATATATACATATTATATATATATGCGCCAAAAGCTTGCTATTTTAAGTTTTAGCTTCTTGAAAATTTTTCAGCCGAAGATAGCCAATCCGATCGTGTACATGACCTCACTGAAATAGTCGTTCGCATGAAATACGTTAATATTTTTATCCCTCCAGTCTGCCTCTGCTTACTCAAACAGATCCAAACCGTATTCGAATCATCCACCGTCTCATCCGACACCCAAAATCCTACATTTAAAAAACATTTTCCGCTACATCGCAATTATCACACGGGGAAGCGTTCGGGCAGAAGATATGACCAAAGAAAAAGAGAAAAGAAAAGTCGGAAGCACTACTCAGTGCAGCTCTCATAGCTCATCGAAGGGATCACATCAGAAAACTCAACGCGTACATTTCCTGCAGTTCCGCAAACAAAGGGTTTCACATGCAAGAGTAAATGGGAAGGTTGGGAGAAAATCGAGAATGAACCCACCTAATAAACCTAACATATACCACTGAGGAAAGAACACATCCTTTTTTTTAAAGAAACTTGCCTATTCAGCCAGCACGAAATTTATAATGAAATCTATTCAGCCGTTAAAAATTTGCGACATCTCTCGAAAGAAATTCCCCACTTACGCGGTCCACAATCGAGGCGTCTAGTTAATACGCATAAAGGTGTTACTTTCGTTCCCGATCATAGCAAAGTTTTTGAAAGCTCAAAAAAGATGCGTGGGTCATCTCATTAACTCTCAATTTTCTAACCTTGTTACGATTTCATCGTCCACCGCATCAGTCTACGACCTCCTTTCGATATAATTTTTCGCCTTCTAGTTTTTCTTTTTTTTTCCGACATACCTTTTTCCGAATTAACTGTGACCTCAGTTTGGAATTAGGTTGCAATTTGCGAGTGAAAACGATTCAACTTCAGAGTGGCAAACTCTCGACTGCCCATTTGAAAACAATTCGTAGAATCTATTCAATTCATATTGCAAATTTAGCGATCGCGATATCTTAGAATCTGAATTAAATCCAGCCGAATCGTCGGCACTCACCTGACCTTTCTCAACTGTTTCGTCAACACCTTCATTCATCTCAAATCAACAAAAACTAGTTTGAGAATAATTAAATAACAATTATAAATTAGCACTTTGGTTCTGTCGAGTGCCTTGAGCTCTTTTTGCATATCAGCAAGTTTTTCCACCGTTTTTACTTCCTCCTCCTCTCCAGTGGCGAACATAACCTTGTTCTTCTTCCTGCAAACATGAAAATAACATAAGTGCACAAACGTAACGCTCTCTCAAATTCAGTCAAACCTTCTAGATACGGGAGGCACAGATTCTCTCTTGTTTTCCATTCTCTCGATAACTTTTAGTACATCGCATTTTCATTACATTGTTCTTACGGAACCTTCCTCAGTTTTAGTTCACTCCTTCGAAAAATTCATTCTACGACGGTTCTTCACCCTCTCCACATATACCAGACCGAAACCTTACCACCCCCTGAAAGTGAACTCTGCATTTTACGGCAAATTGGAAATAATATTCTGATTCCATACGATCCAAGTTTCATAACACCATTCAAGAATTCATCCGTAAGCAATGCTCGATTTAAGAATATAAGAAAACAACGAACAACTGGTCGATGCTTTATAAGCTATCTTCGGTGAGGCTGTACAAAAACACCAATGAAGACATCAACATTTTTGCTACGACTACAACTGTCAACGCTCTCCCCTTCTATCAATTTTTTTTCTAAACCATAAGCATCTAGCAGCTCTTAGCCAATACAATGCTCGCCAAAATTTTTACAACTTACCTCTAACATTAAGGTGACGAAAAGCGTAATTTGAAAAAAAAACCATATCAAAGTAAAAAAGTGATGATTTTCAAAGGGATCGATCTATGCTGAACACTTCAGTGGTAATCGATATGGATCAGTAAAGAATAAAAAATAGCACAGATCATATTCGATGATCAAAAAGGAATTTGAGTTCTACATCACTAAGTGTACCGTATTCGTCAACATTATCGGCGTACTACGAGTGTTACTAAGGAAAAAAAAAACAACGAAAACATAACGATCATCAAAATGCTTCTGATTAGGAAGAGGTTGATGTTTTGCCAAACAAACAAGGCACGTCAAATCAATTCACACATTTACTTTACAATTAGAACAATCAATATCGATCTGTCGTTCAGCTGTTTTCGTCCAAACAAATCTATATTGTTTTAATCAGAATTAAAAACAAAAAAATAACGCACCCGATTGTATCGGAAGATGACGAAACACCCTTCAATTGTTCGCATTTATCACTTTCTGAAAGTCGACGAAAAATCAATGAAAAAAATTCTGTGCCAAGAAACGAACAGAAATTTGCATAAAGTCAAACTAGCGAACTGTCCCGAATGGGCTTCAACGTCATTATTTCGTTAGAAACAAATCTTTTGATGGTGAATTTTTCTTTTTTTTTTTCATCAACAATTTCGCAACGCATGATCAAATGCCCCTGATAAGTTCCTCCTTTTGCAGCACAGCTTCCTTCGTTGAAGCACTGCGAAAAATATATTCTCCGACAGCCATATTCGAGGCGAATATAACGAACTATATAGAAAAGTTAATTACAAATCTAAGGTTTTTTTTTCCTCATGCAACGTATTTTTCTACAATTTGCAAGTCTAGTTCTCACAAATGATATAAATCATCTCCGTATACCAAAAAAAAAAAAACAATCGATTTACTGAGAAGAAAACGATTAATAAGACGCAATTAAAAAATGACCATTAATTGCGATAACTAATTAAAGTTTTCAATTACCATATATGCGCTATTAACATGTGCTAGGACACAATAGCCTATTGCTATCACATTTTTAAAAAATTTTTCAAAACGAAAAAATAATTTAAATAACTCACCAAAAATTTAAAAAATTGGTATTTTCCTTTTTCCCTCTTTATACAATCTCATGAGTATAACGTTATCAGGAATAAACGTTGTCCATAATGTGTAAAATAAAAGAATACAGTTCTTTCCATCCGTGAAAATTATAGTCTCTCTACATTGGCGAAATGTTAACGATCTCACCGCATCAGTTATAGTCTCTCTACATTGGCGAAATGTTAAGGATCTCACCGCATCAGTCGTTCAGGTGACTTAAAAGAAGAAAATACAGTTAGCATAAAAATACACAGTTCTCACCCTGCTCTTCATTTGTTAGCACATCGTCCATGCTTGCTTGAGAATTTATTTTCTGCACTTCGAAACGACTACTTTGTCGCTGTGGAACAAATGATAATCCCTGAAAAAATTCAACTCATATTTATCTATACTTTAAAATTGCCTCTCTTGCATCAAAAATAACAAAAAGCTAACTGATTGTTTGGCCGGCTATAACAACACAGATCAGCGAAAAACCAGAGTCGAAATTTCGAATCCCACCTGGAAACGACTTTCCCCAACGCACACTTTGTTCGCTATTATGGTAGATGAAACAAATTACAAAATGAAGAATTTCGCAACAGACGAAATCGTTCAATGATCAAAAAAAGTCTGAAAAAGTTACTTAAAGTTACTTAATTGCTTAATCATCCATTAATATAAGCTTACTTAATTACTTAATCATCCATTAATATGAGCTTACTTAATTACTTAATCATCCATTAATATAAGCTTACTTAATTACTTAATCATCCATTAATATAACCTTACTTAATTACTTAATCATCCATTAATATAAGCTCACTTAATTAATTAATCATCCATTAATACAAGCTTGCTTAATTACTTAATCATACATTAATATAAGCTTACTTAATTACTTAATCATTCATTGATATAAGCTTACTTAATTAATTAATCATCCATTAATATAAGCTCATTTAATTACTTAATCATCCATTAATATAAGCTTACTTAATCATCCATTAATACAAGCTTGCTTAATTACTTAATCATACATTAATATAAGCTTACTTAATTACTTAATCATCCATTAATATAAGCTTACTTAATTAATTAATCATCCATTAATGTAAGCTTACTTAATTAATTAATCATCCATTAATATAAGCTTACTTAATTACTTAACCATCCATTAATATAAGCTTAATTAATTAATCATCCATTAATATGAGCTTACTTAATTACTTAACCATCCATTAATATAAGCTTACTTAATTACTTAATCATCCATTAATATAAGCTTACTTAATTAATTAATCATCCATTGATATAAGCCTACTTAATTACTTAATCATCCATTAATGTAAGCAAAAAAAATGGTACGAACCCCCACTGAGGGTCTTTGAAGGGGTCTGTGAACAAGGGAGTGCATTTCGAGATTATAACGCGTTCGTTGTTCCATCAGTAGCGTTCGCTCGAATGCCGTCTTTGAGATTTCTGGATCTGCCAAATCGACAACCTATAACAGCTTTTTATTTAACATACATTTTTCCTCTCAGCTATGCCATCCGAAATGCTCTGTTTATCAATCTTATATACCTCGACGAATTTTCGATAATTATCGATTACCTACTTCGATCACTTTACGCCCATCTTTTTCACTTTTGACTATCATGCATATTCTCAGCTATTCGGTTGGGATCTAATAAGCGGTCATAAAAATTCTACCTATATTCGTTCATCTTTTCATCTTTTCATGTCGTTCATTAATTACTTATTCATTAGTTACTTAATTACTTAATCATCCATTAATTACTTAATTTCAAATGACATCCTCGCCCAGCGATAAAATCAAAGATTCAGCGATTAGTTGACACTCAAATAAAACCTCAAAGCTAGTTCAATCGATTTATTATCAAATACTCCTCATGCCACATGCCGTAATCATCGTCTAAAAAAATAAAACATAGTCTAGCTTCTATGACTAAATGTTGGCCCTACCCTAAATCCAAATGCTACCACATTCCACTAAGTGCGATTACACTGAAAGGTAATTAGCATTCATCATTAAAAATTCGAAGAAAAGCTATCTGTTAAGCTTTTTTTCTACTACCATATGACCATGTAGAGCATTTTGGACGATAGGAGAGAAATGAAAAAACTTTTGGCGAAATTTCTTCGTACCTTAAGTTAGGCTGAGAAAATTCAAACAGTGACGACAGTTAGCTTATCGTTATTAGCTGACCAGATTAGCTTATCAGGACAACGACCTGCCAACTACCAATATATAAAAGCAACAATGAATGCCAATACTTCCGGAATTTCAAATATATCGACTATGCTTTCTTCGTAATGAGAAGGAGAAATCATCTTGTTAGGCCGCGTTTTGCTAAACAGAATTTCGAAAACTCTTGTAAGACATGTTGAAAACACTACGAACACATACGAGAATAGTGGCGCGTATACGAAGCTGATAGACAACATATTGCTTTAATTCAGCTTCCATTTTTAAATTGTTGTCCTTTTCCTGCGCAATTGCAATCACACGTAATTTGCATCCCCGCCATACCTATAATTTAAAGTCTCTTCAAGCAGCATGTAGTAACTCCAATCACTTTACTACTTTACTACAAACAAAAATTCCATGAAATTACAAAGCGCAAAAAATTCAAACCGACAACCTAATTGCTTAATTATTTGCAGATTGCTCTTTCGAGAGCTATTTTGTCTTTTCAAGTCGGAAACACAGCTGTAGACAAATACTGATCTAAGAATATATTCTCTAATGATCGCATTTTATCTTGGCCATTTTCTCGTTGCGAAAAAAAAAGGCTCCAGTGCGGTCAGACTGGCGGAAACATTTGTACTCAATCAGCTTAGTAAATGAAATAATGAAAGCTATACCTTAAACCCAATTATGGCCCAATATCCCTAACGTATGATATGAGTCAAGTGCAGCGATTTGCGAAAACTGCACCCGACGATCGGATCAATCAACTTCTTTCAACGAATAAACGAATACCTAGAACATCTAGCTTTAGACATTCATCTGCTCTCACTCACTTCCTCC
>JPKZ01001526.1:129296-140389 GCA_000803305.1 Toxocara canis
TTCCAAGCTGCTTCACTTTCCCGAAAACAGATGCAAATTAGGATTCTGCCTCAAATCGTCGATAAGGAAGCTGAGGACAAGAATGAAATTTTTTCGAATTTAAAAGATATATATGCTGAAATGGCCGGTAATAGCTCAGTGGTAGAGCCCTCGTTTCGCGTGCTGGGAGACCCGGGTTCGATTCTCGGTTGCTTCCCACCATATCACTAACAGCCCAACCAGCGGGTGGTATTAACAACTACCTACAACAGCCAAAGGGATGGCTGTGCTCGGCGTGCGATTGCCTCAGTAACATCGAGACATCGCACTGAAGGCCCGAGAGGTAACGTGCTAACGTGCTCACGAAAGATATGCTGAAATAAAAACTGTGAAAGTTTACGAGAAAGAAACTGAGGACAAAGAAACGTTATCATTTTTTCTCATAGAAAATGAGCGCATTTACCGTTCAAATGTGTTGCGTACACTTTCTTCGCTCTGTCCAATATATTTGGAAAGCAGCTCGGGACCCTTAAATTCTAAGCGATTGGTTGTGGCATTTAAAATTTTTTAAAAATTCAAAAATTGCGACTATACCTTTCTTGATGTCAAATGACAAATGCTGCGATAAAAATGTTTAGAAAAAGTATTAATTTTTCGTAAACACATAAAACATTTAATTATCTTAAAAATACACCTTCCTAATATTGAGTTCAATTTTTAAGACGTACTGCTGTAATAGAGAGAATAAAACGCAAACAATATAAAACAATCATATAACCCCGTCAATGTTGGACACACAAATAAAACAACGACTTGTTCACTTAATATCATTAATTAATTGTTGCGTCGACATTCATTTGAATCATCGAAATTTTTACGAATAGTGAAAGGCAGATCAATTCAGAAATAAGATGGAGTAATAAATCCAGGTAGCGAAAGGCGAAAAAAACCCCTTCCCTCTTCTTCTGTAAAAATTGCTGAAGTGCAAATGTCGCCATAAGACTCAATGAAACCATCTACGAAGGTCGAACAGCTAGGCGCTTCGCTTACCATTTTATACCATTTTAAAGCAAGCTATTTTTTAGGAATATTTTTCTCAATGATCTTTTACTTCTTTGTGAAAGAAAAACGTAGGGAACAAATGGATGCTCTCTAGTGATGTTGGGTATAATTTCTGAAGCGCCAAACAAAAAATTCAGAGCTAGATAAAAGCAAACGACCTTAATTGTGATAACGCTGAACTGACATTCCGAAGCGAGAGCTTTTGCAATGAGTGTCTTGCCTGTTCCACTTGGGCCATGAAGTAAAACGCCTCTTCCGGGTCGAATTACACAACTTCGGAACAGTGATGGATACTATAAAACCATACCAAATTTACCGAAGTCATTATATCGTAAAAGCGAAGAAAACAAAAAGGCAAAAATCAAAAAAGTTAGACAAAAAATTTCGATGAGCAAAGACAATATTTTAAGGCGGTAAATAAACCAACAAGTACTTCAACACAAAGATTTTTCACTCTTAAAAACTGACACATTCTGAAAGGCATTTGCCGCTAAGAACAAATCGATGAGTCATATTCTATCTTAAGAATATATATGGATGAAGTAAAAAAAAAGTATAGACCGGTTTTGGCTTCTCTCCAAAATAGCTAAACAAAGCTAGCGCATCTACGAAACAACCTTAGTTGTTCATTTATGGTGTATCCTTACCGCATGAGCAGTAAGTACTTACTACAAGCGCTGATCGCTGAAAGTGAATTCGAATGAAATCTACGGTTATCGAATCTCACCATAGCTTAATAGATCAGGCTTAAATGATGAAAGCAGGCAATGATCGCCGGTATAGATCTGTATTCAGTGGAATGGTTTTTCTTTTTCACTCTAAACTTTAAACATGATCATATACTGTCTCGTAGATGCGCTAACTTTGACTAGCTATTTTGGAGGGAAGCCAAAACCCGCTCTGTATTTCCTCCCGAAACCGGTCTGTATTTTGTTCCCGATCGCGATTCCGTTTCCACGCACTCAGTACACTCGTAGGCGGATAATCGCCGCCGAATTAAACTAAATCTCTGAAATAACGGATAGAGGAAAAAATTAAGGAAGTAACACCGAATCATGCTTTGTTCTTTCACCCGATCAAGCGAAAACTTTTATCTAATGCCCACCGAAGTTCGAATCGTCGTCACTGCTTTGTGCACTTTTTTTGCTCCTCTCTCTCACTCTGTGTCTCTGTCTCTGTCTCTCTCTTTCTGCCACTGCTAATGAAATTTGAACAAGGGAACGAGCTACGGTTGCAGTGGTACGATATTTCTAGAGAACCGAAACACCAAAAATGCCTGATTAAGGAAACTGATCGACAACCTACGCAAATGAAAAGCAGGCCATTCGTTTGAAGCAATGGGAAGCCTTAGTAATGATGTTTTGCCTTTGTTTGCACGCGTCATACAGAAAGCCATCTACGCACTACTACACATACACAGAAAACCATAAAAAACGAGTTTTTTGTTTTTGAACCGCAAATTCGATCGGAGTCTCGCGATCAGAAGCGGAAATCAAATACGCCGAAATTCCGAAAAAAAACGGAGTCATTAAGAGATTAAAACTAAAAGATAAACATCTACTTCGAGGAATGAAAACGTTACTAAACAAAAACCAACTTTAGTAGGCCATATAAAGACTTCAGTGAGGAGTTTTTTGACCTCTTGCATTCCACCCACATCAGCCCAACTTAGCTTTAGGCTGTCGCCGAATTTCTCCACTCGTTGCCCTATAGGCCGAGATTGCTGTAGAGCTCGTCTTATATCATCGTCTTCTATGCACACTGCGCCTGAATTTATATGATTTATGAATGAAACAGTAGCAGAGATTGCAAAAAGAAAAAAGTATTTCGGACGCCAGTGTAAGACTTAAAGATTTAAAAAAAAAGAGAGGCCCAGCCCCCTATTTTAATGGTAAGTTTCATGCGTTAGTTTTAACTACCGCACAAATTAATACATAACGAATATGTAGGGGTAATAACATACTACGAGTTTAATACTTTTTTACTTCTATAGCCCTAAGATAACAAATTATTTGTAAGTTCCCGAGGCTCTAAAAACACTATTTGCAAGAGTGACGCGATAAACATATAAGATGTGAAATCAATTATTTACGGATGATGAGCAAAAATATGTAAGCGTGCATTACGATAATAAAAAAACACACTATAACTGCCGCATGAAAAAAATCTTAATCGGTATTTTCCCTTCGTTCCATGCACACTTCACGTCTCCACCTCCCTCCCCTCCCCCCCAAACACATATTAGACTTACCTCTTGCGGTTGCTTCCAAAATTATTCGCTGTGAGAGCTTTTTTAAGTCGCCAATTACAAAATTCTCTGTCGCAACAGCCGCACCCTTTAAATCGCAACATCTTAACTTTTCACAATCGCAAAACGAGTCCAGAGCTTCCAATCGATCCGCCTGTAACAAAAATTATTCACCAGGAATGTACCATACCTTATCGAGTGTACACTAATCAGACAAGTAACTAAATGGAACTGTACAATGAACCATACTTTACATTTTCTTTACAGGATCTCTACATACTCTATTTAACAGTCATTATAAAATGAAATTATGAAAGAGTCGATAAACTTTATAGGATCGCCAATGGAAAAAGGAAAGAGAAAACTTTCTTAAATATGAAATGAAAAAGGTTAATGATATGTACGTTTATCCAAAGAACGAAAAAACAAAAGAAAAAAATATATGCAAAGATGCTGCTATATGGGAAAAGCGATAAGAAGCATTCATTACAAGTAAAACAACAGCTTGAACGGTATACCGCGCTTGAATGACAAAATAGAAAGAGCTGCATTTCTCATTGCTAGATAATTTTACAATCTATGAAAACGAAAATTTCGGATCGGAAAGAAAGTACGGCGAATTCCGAAATCAATTTTTTAATAATTCTCTTTATTAAGTGCTGAATTTCCAATTAGGACTGCAACGTCAGATATAAATTCAACACTATTTTATGGTCATTTTTGAAATATGTATCACTTTATTTAAAAACAACATGAGCGTTACATTTATAGTCCTAATATTTTTTAATAATTTCAAAATCTTTTCTTACCTCTCACTTTAGAGTCCATGGTTTTCAGTAATGATAGGCGACAATACCAACAATGGTCTTTTAGAAATACTCATTTCACTTGTAATTTAACGAATATCAAACGTGCTGTTTATTACACGATGGTCACATATAACACTCGAGTTGTTCACACTGGTACTACGTCTTCTTTCATCTATTGCCGGCGATATCGAATTGGATTGCAACTTCCGGTTTCTTGCATAAACCAAACTGCCGCGCCATACAAGCTACCAGTTGCGTGACTTTCTTCTGCACTAACAAAGATCACCTAACCGCTTTCTACACAATCATTTTATAAATTTTTACGATACAGTCAACATTTCATAAAAATTTTTAAAGAAAATTGTTGAAATTGGCTTCACGTAGTAAAGCACCTGACTGATCTGATGCTGCCATTAAAAAAATTATTTTTACGAATTCATCCAATTTTTTCAATTTTTTATCAACTTTTTCTTTATCATGTGATATTTTAGAATATCATGAACGACTAGAAAAGCCAGCATATTCCTCATGTGATATTATCTTTGGGAAAAATTTGAACAGCAACAGCAACTCAGTATTCCTTTCCAAGCTTTAAAGCGCCCAAGGCATCACGTTCCATCACATATTTTTAAAATACATTTTCTCGTCCATACTGTGTAAGATGTCTGGCCTAACTGAGCAGTCGGGTTTTGAACCTGGGTATCTCGATTACCGGTCGAGAACTCTTGCTTTCTGAACCACTGCCCCACTCTCAACACAAAAATTCTAACCATTTTCTCGTTATCATACCCAACATATATCAACGTGACAAACATTCGGCGATCTGTTATGCATCGCACATCCATTGTTCCCATCCTCATCCCCCGTTATCTGTTACTTTCATCTCCACCAGACACTTGTATTGACGATCGATTCGCTAAGACATCTCTATACAATGGCCGTCATGACATTTCTCTCTAGTGGCCTATTTCTTGGCCAAATCGATAATCAAACAAAATGGCAAACAAGCAGACAGATACATGGGCACAATACGTCATTATTATCGCCTGTAACATTTCACCGTATAGAGTGGTGGCACATGGTTCCGGATGGTTTCAGATGGTTCCAGATGGCAACAACAAAACGCTTTTAAGATGATACTGATTATGATTCCTTAACGAAAAGACAACTATGCTTACATCTTGCCCATGGGCAAAAAATGCCCACCTCTTGGTTATATTTTGCCCATTAGCAAAATGTGTTCATCCTTTGGCTACATTTTGCCTGTGGGCAAAATATGTTTACCCCCCCTCCTCTTCCCCCCACTTATGGGATATTTCTTTTACAATTGGCCATATTGGACGACTTCTAAAGAACGACTATGAGCCGTGGTCGCAACGGTTAGATGCCGTTTAATGTGAGTGCCATAATGTGGGATGCAGCAGCAATACAAGTTCAGTGTGCTACCGTTTATTGCAGTGTGTCGCCGCCCCCTCATCTCTGTTTGCAGTCCGCTGTTCTTCAATGATCACCACATCAATTCAGCCAGCACTACAACCCCCTTGTCGCCCTACCACGACCCACCGTTCCAAATCACTCGTCCATTAAATTGGCCGCCATCCCACGACCACCATCGCATATTTTCATCCATTCAGTCATTTTGTTTCAATCCGTCCGTCTCACTATCAGCTTATCACTATCACAACTTTCTCGTGCATTTTCACTAAATGATCATACAAATGTCCCATATTACGATGTAAAATTTTGTGATTTCCAAGCAATTTATTGTTTGAGCGTATCGATGAATGCTGATCGTTTGATGTCCTCTATTTCTTCGTCTAGCTAAGTCGACTTGTCCAGTGCAACATCATGTATTCAAGATTACGAATCAGGAATGAAGAAGCGTAGAGACCATTCCTTTATGAAAAAAGTTCAATTCTGAAAGAAAACATGAAATTTTAAGAGAAAAGACCAGGCACCCACTGAAATCCTCCAAAACATTCCGGAAAAATCCACTGAAATTGTGAAAAATTTTCATCCAATTTAAGACCGAGAGAATTAAAGCACTTTACTGTTAGCATGTGATTGTGCACGCACGCAAAAAATGAAACCCAGAATAGTTCGTCGATAAAAGATACATAGATAAAGAGAATTTAAAAAAACAGTTACTTGAAGAAAATAGAAATTTTGAGAATAAATTCTTCGAAACAGAAAAAAATAAATGTCCCAATCAATCACTGCCCTTCTCGTTTGTCTATAACAACAATATTTTTGCAAACGAATTTTACAACTTTTTTGACAATTACTGTTTCGTGTTATATTTATTGCTTTTTTTGTTATACTTGCTGCTTTTTATGTTACGTTTTACATTTTATGTTACTATAATGCTGCAATTTACTTCTGCCTATAAAAACTTGTCATACCTAAGCCAAATATCAATAGGATTCAGTCTAAAAAAATCTGAACTATTTTACAAATAGTACGAGTAGCTTGATCCTTAGCTCGTCGAATATAAATATTACTTGAATCACCTAGGATTTTCGAGTTCAAATAAGCACATTCTCAACAGATATGCTTAACACAATCATTTTATAAATTTTTACGATACAGTCAACATTTCATAAAAATTTTTAAAGAAAATTGTTGAAATTGGCTTCACGTAGTAAAGCACCTGACTGATCTGATGCTGCCATTAAAAAAATTATTTTTACGAATTCATCCAATTTTTTCAATTTTTTATCAACTTTTTCTTTATCATGTGATATTTTAGAATATCATGAACGACTAGAAAAGCCAGCATATTCCTCATGTGATATTATCTTTGGGAAAAATTTGAACAGCAACAGCAACTCAGTATTCCTTTCCAAGCTTTAAAGCGCCCAAGGCATCACGTTCCATCACATATTTTTAAAATACATTTTCTCGTCCATACTGTGTAAGATGTCTGGCCTAACTGAGCAGTCGGGTTTTGAACCTGGGTATCTCGATTACCGGTCGAGAACTCTTGCTTTCTGAACCACTGCCCCACTCTCAACACAAAAATTCTAACCATTTTCTCGTTATCATACCCAACATATATCAACGTGACAAACATTCGGCGATCTGTTATGCATCGCACATCCATTGTTCCCATCCTCATCCCCCGTTATCTGTTACTTTCATCTCCACCAGACACTTGTATTGACGATCGATTCGCTAAGACATCTCTATACAATGGCCGTCATGACATTTCTCTCTAGTGGCCTATTTCTTGGCCAAATCGATAATCAAACAAAATGGCAAACAAGCAGACAGATACATGGGCACAATACGTCATTATTATCGCCTGTAACATTTCACCGTATAGAGTGGTGGCACATGGTTCCGGATGGTTTCAGATGGTTCCAGATGGCAACAACAAAACGCTTTTAAGATGATACTGATTATGATTCCTTAACGAAAAGACAACTATGCTTACATCTTGCCCATGGGCAAAAAATGCCCACCTCTTGGTTATATTTTGCCCATTAGCAAAATGTGTTCATCCTTTGGCTACATTTTGCCTGTGGGCAAAATATGTTTACCCCCCCTCCTCTTCCCCCCACTTATGGGATATTTCTTTTACAATTGGCCATATTGGACGACTTCTAAAGAACGACTATGAGCCGTGGTCGCAACGGTTAGATGCCGTTTAATGTGAGTGCCATAATGTGGGATGCAGCAGCAATACAAGTTCAGTGTGCTACCGTTTATTGCAGTGTGTCGCCGCCCCCTCATCTCTGTTTGCAGTCCGCTGTTCTTCAATGATCACCACATCAATTCAGCCAGCACTACAACCCCCTTGTCGCCCTACCACGACCCACCGTTCCAAATCACTCGTCCATTAAATTGGCCGCCATCCCACGACCACCATCGCATATTTTCATCCATTCAGTCATTTTGTTTCAATCCGTCCGTCTCACTATCAGCTTATCACTATCACAACTTTCTCGTGCATTTTCACTAAATGATCATACAAATGTCCCATATTACGATGTAAAATTTTGTGATTTCCAAGCAATTTATTGTTTGAGCGTATCGATGAATGCTGATCGTTTGATGTCCTCTATTTCTTCGTCTAGCTAAGTCGACTTGTCCAGTGCAACATCATGTATTCAAGATTACGAATCAGGAATGAAGAAGCGTAGAGACCATTCCTTTATGAAAAAAGTTCAATTCTGAAAGAAAACATGAAATTTTAAGAGAAAAGACCAGGCACCCACTGAAATCCTCCAAAACATTCCGGAAAAATCCACTGAAATTGTGAAAAATTTTCATCCAATTTAAGACCGAGAGAATTAAAGCACTTTACTGTTAGCATGTGATTGTGCACGCACGCAAAAAATGAAACCCAGAATAGTTCGTCGATAAAAGATACATAGATAAAGAGAATTTAAAAAAACAGTTACTTGAAGAAAATAGAAATTTTGAGAATAAATTCTTCGAAACAGAAAAAAATAAATGTCCCAATCAATCACTGCCCTTCTCGTTTGTCTATAACAACAATATTTTTGCAAACGAATTTTACAACTTTTTTGACAATTACTGTTTCGTGTTATATTTATTGCTTTTTTTGTTATACTTGCTGCTTTTTATGTTACGTTTTACATTTTATGTTACTATAATGCTGCAATTTACTTCTGCCTATAAAAACTTGTCATACCTAAGCCAAATATCAATAGGATTCAGTCTAAAAAAATCTGAACTATTTTACAAATAGTACGAGTAGCTTGATCCTTAGCTCGTCGAATATAAATATTACTTGAATCACCTAGGATTTTCGAGTTCAAATAAGCACATTCTCAACAGATATGCTTATATGACTCGGTCTACCTTTTCTATGAACAAACCGTTTCTTGAATCGTTCGATATATTCTCTCTCTCTCTCTCTCTCTACTAGAAATATCTAAATCTGAAATTCTTTGGCGAAATATTTTTCATTAAAAATTTTTTCACTAACTAAAACATTAAACTGCTCTATCGCTTCGAAAACAACCATGAAGCGTTGTTTTTCACAAAGCCTCGGCGGTGAGCTTTTATTTGAGAAAGACTCGTGATGGCCTCTGATGAGAAGAAAAAAAATCACCACATATTCATTTCAAAAGAATCACTCTATACATTTGACGAGAGATCACGAACGGGTTGGATCGCTTTGAAGAAACCGAATACTTAACTGAGAGCGTATGCCATATTACAAAGCGTTTAATAGAACCAAAAGCCCTCCGGGCATAATCGTCTGAATAGCACAACCGACCGACCTGTCGCATAAAATCGTTTCACTTTAAATGTTTCTTTTGAAAGTCGTCAAGTATACTTGAACCAAAAAAAACAGTTTTGGTTTTTGGTATTCACTTTTGGGCAATAAAGACAAAAATTTTCATGAACCGACCATATGAGCCATAAAAAATTTGTAAATTCACGTGTGTGGAAAAATAGCGCCATAATAAACGAACGGATAGTGCCCGCATTTGCATTGTTACAAGCACGATAATTAGTGTATTTTTTTCCTCTCAATTTCTATTTTTGTCTCTCTCCCCCCTCTCTCTCTCTTCCGAATCCTCATATTTTACAATTTCTTCGCTTTGACTAGATGCCTGAAAGTTGTAAAAAATCGGAATGAATATAGGTACTGAACGATACTCATCAACGACTATTCTGCTGGGAAACTGACTAATCAATTAGTCACTTTCTTTTAATTAAGTGATTGACACTGCTCAATATCTTTCGCGGGCTCAGTATCTCATATTAATACCACAGCTCGATAGGAACTACGGAGATTCTACAAAAACTAAAACCACTACTTCGATTTTCTGGACGACCAAAGCGTTGCCTCGATTCAGTCAGTTTTCCTTTGATATAATGAAAAGAAAAAGAGCTCAATTTCAAACTTTTTTTTTTCAAACTTGTTTTCGCTACGTAGAAATTTTGATCACTAAGCTTGCACACAGGGCCAACAAATAATGTTTCTAAGCCGATTCACATGCCTATAGGTAAGAGTTCCGGTACAGTTTGAATCACATGGATGAGTCTAGAGAGGTATCATTTGAGGAAAACAATCGAAAAACGATGAACCATTTCTTTGTCCGATATTTGGAACAAAATTAAAATCAATTCAACTCAATGCGCGTAACGATCAGATAAAAAAATCCTATTTTCCTCTTCCTTCCCCTGCCCTCCCTCCAGCCCCCCCCCTCCCCCTGCTCACCTCACTTCCTCCCCTTCCATTCTATCATCCTTCCCATACTCTTCGGTCAGTTTACTGGTTTTTTGATACCCGTGTACAACAGATGAGAAGAAAGAAGTTAAAAAAATCTTGGTCAATATCAATCGTTTCGCACTGGCGTCCCCAATGTATGCTTTTAATTTTGACTATGGTATGCCGAACCAACTGTGTGCAAGACAAAGAACTGTTGGCAACAACAATTGCACCACTGCTCGCCTTCAGCGTCATTATGCGGAAAGTGTTGCACGCGGAACCGTATTCATTTATATGCGACTATTGCGCACCTGGGTCTCCTTTGTATGGTTAAGACGAAAACGTCATAGAACTCGCTCTATGGGTGTCCATTTATCGCAAATATAAGGCGTATGTATAACATTCCTTTCTAAAGAAGGTCATTTAACTTAATAGTGCAGTCAGCACTCTACACTACGATCGCTCAACAGATGACCTCAATAATATATCTGCCAAATAAAATGACACTTTAAAAACATAATCATTATCACGCAAAAGTATTCGCCGCACCCTCCCTACCCATAGGTTCAATTTCTTGAGTTTGAGTGGTGGAGGCCGCAAAGGAATACGGATATGAATACTTCTCGTAAAGCAATTTATGAATTCAGCGAACCTCTATGCAGCGGAAAAATTCACTCTCTTGTGAAATAGAATTAAGCTGTAAATGCATTGGATGCCTTCATAAATGATAAATAATTTTAGTTTTTCTAAAATATATAATCTATGTATATATATATATATATATATATATACATAAAAGATG
>JPKZ01001526.1:143164-175717 GCA_000803305.1 Toxocara canis
TCTGTTACATTTTTAATTTTAATTCAACCAAAAAAGAATAAGTAAAATAAAATTGTCGAAAACTACTAATTGGGGAAGTACAGCGTTAAAACTTCGGATGGTCTTTTTTTCTATTTGAAAACAATCTCATCAACAATTTTTGACAAATAACGTTCGAAAAGGTCAAAAGATGTTTTTTAAAAGCGCATTCAACATCAATTATCCGATATATCGATTTTGAGGAATTTGAATGACCTTGGACAAAGCCTTCCTTGCTTGAAATTTAAAAAAAAAAAAGAGAAATAAGGACAGAAGATAATCTCGATGTTTTAGAATTTCTTTCCCGTACTTTTTGAGCATCTCTTTTAGTATTTACGATTATTGGAAATTGTAATTTTATCTAGTAGGCAAAACGAAAATATAGCTATAACACTTGTCTTTCGAACCTCCATTTGAAAATTTTCAAGCCAGTTTCTTACGAGATACAAGATGCAGTTGCTTGTACAGAGAGAACTCCCTTGATTTTATAAGCTTTTAAAATTTACTCTCAAAATTCTAAGCAGCATGATCGATAAGGTCTGATAAGAGATGAGTTATAAATGACGATGAAAAAATTTAAGTAATCAGCACGAGAATACCTAGAAATGAAATCCGATTAAATCTGCTAGTTTTCCCTTCTTTCCCTCCCCCCACTTTTACACTTACCTATGTGCCTTACAAAATTTCAAAACGCAAAAGAACTAACCAAAAATTTATATAATTTGGCAAGTAAGTGATTTTTTGATCACCTACGAACAAAGACCATCACAATATTAAGGCATACGCGACTAGATTTCGGTATGAATCGGTAGAAAAAACAAACCCAAGTCAGCGCTTCCCGATGTCCTCATATATCTCTAGATTATTAGCATTTTTTGAGGGGAAAAAAAACTAGTAAGCAAATGCATGACTCGTCAGCTATATCAAGATAAGCATAAGTGATCTCCGTATGCATTCCGTTTATTGCACTTTTGATTAAGTGCGTTGGAATTCGCTTTCGAGAATATTTTTCAACACTGAATTTACGATTCCTTATTTCGAAATATTTTCAATGATGTTCGCCTCAAAAAAACATATGTTAATTAATTGGCAATGATTGTTTACCGGAATTTGATGGTAAACGATTGTTTTCTAGATGACAAATTGAAATAAACGAATCGGAAAGTGAAATGAAAATGAACCTTTCCGCTTTTTTATTAAAAATGGTTTAGAAAAAAAAAAGAAACCAAAATCCATTCAGCTATTGCGCCACTAATAAATAATTAAACCGTTCCAGTTCGTTACCAAAAAAAAAACAAACAAAAACGAAACCAAATCTTTTCATCTCATCCAACAACGAATTCGTTTTTGTTAAAGATACATAATTGAAGTTGTCAATTTTGTGCTCTATTCGAATCCCAACACGAAAAAATAATTTCTGTTCGTTTGAAAAATGAGCATAAAAAACGCTTCCAGTTCTACATAAATAGCATACGTCCAGTTGAACATCCCCTTTCACGAAACGTACGATCAGAAATAGGAACGAAATGTACATTAATTAAATTAAATTACAAGAATGAAATTGACCGAAACTCGCAAAAGGACATTCCAATCCGGTTTTCTATCGCATCACACGCATGACATAAATACTCAACAATACATTAAAATGCAAGATCGTAACGGTGATCACTTCTCTCGATCAAAAAAAATCGCTTTTTATTGTTGAATGCAATTAAATGAATCGTTGTCAGCTTCTGTGAAATGTTTTGGAATTTTGCAGAAAATAAATCTTTCTCATTGATCAATAGCAATATCATCATATCTATGTAAGCGATCTTCTCGTGATCTCGTGTGATCATTAGTATTATGCTGCGATCATTTTTCTCGATGCAATCCCTAAACGATTGATTTCCTGATCTTTTTTTTAACCTCACTTTTCCGACCAGTATCCCTCGACCTAGCCTAAATGCTCCACGACTAAAAAAAAAGGGCGGTGGCGCCATCAAAGACATGAACAATGAGCATGAACCTCCTGTATCCAAAAATACTAGGTTGTCGAAGTCTTTACTGTGAAAATACATAGATATTCACTTCGTAATCGATCGATGAATAAATTTACACGATCGACTTTTGACGTTTGACGGAAATACGAGCTGTAGACGTAATTCCGAAAGAAGCTGTAAGTGTTTAGGTTTAGTAAAAAGTAACTGGAATTCCAAATAGTTAGCGGCCTTTCATAGACAGCTGAATTATTAATTACGCGAGAAAACGAACTTAATATAGGAAAGGAATTGATCTGAACGACTGATCAAGTAAATATCATTTAGCATTTAAGGATTTTTATGATCGCGCATGATCCCGAAATAATTAGCCACCTCAACGCAACATAACGATAGCAACGAATTCCTTGCTGTTTTCTGTCATTACAAAAAAGCATCATTCCTTAATCGAATCGAATCGAATCGAATCTTTTATTCAGTCGACAGACAACGGCTACCTTTACGTCAGTACAATGCGTACAAATTTTCATAAGCGTTTTCAGTCGTATATTCCTGTATCGGTTTCAAAATAAGCAGCATAAAAGATGCTTAAAATTCCGTCATTGATTTCGCAATCAACAAGTACAATGAGTTGATTAAATCTATCGCTAGCTACATTTTGGAAAAAAAAATTGCGAAACAGGTCTTCAAATTGTCTTTTTCTAAACATATAAACAAACACATGAAAAGAATCTAAAGGTAAATCACAACCTGTAAATACCGATTAATCTAAATACCTTTCACTTGTTCCCTTCAAAAATGGTAATTAATTGAAGAGTGATTTGAACTACCAAGAGTATCTGTTCCAGGAAAACACTTGTGGTGCTTTTTTTTCTATTCTTTTTTTTTTACTTTTGCTACTGTTCCGTTATAGTTACCAACTTATATTTCTCATACTTTTTATAACCATATACTGCATACTTAATCAATTAATTATCCAACAGAAACTCGATTTGATATACACTAAATTCTTCAACAACATCCACATAGAATATAGAGCATTTACAACATTTTACGGATACTTGCATTAAGAGAAAAATGGACGGCAGAAAATGGATCGGTGAACTTTAAGACCGCTCGTTTTCAATGATCGTAAGACAAGCAACGAATCCTCGTTCTAGGCGAAAGTACTCTTCTTAACTTCATCTTAGATTGTTATCTATTGAATTTCCGTTGTTTGAACTGTGAGTAAGTCAGGCAACAAATCAAAACTGTCATGGGTTCGATTCACAACGACATTAGCTCTCTTTGTTTTTTCCTTGGCTGTGAATTTCTTATCGCTTTTTCACCAAAATATTCCCATGAGAACATCAAAAAGATCAACTCTACTGATAATTCAGTGCTACCTAAATATTCGCTAAACGCAAGAAAAGAAGCCATTTCATTGTGATCAGCTGCACAACTCTTGATAGTCACCGTTGTTGTTCCTTCTCCGTTTGCTTATTATGTTTTATGCTTAAATTGTTAGAGATAATCGTAATATTCTAAACCGTCTTATTGAGCTTAACACTCGCACTTTCTTGTAACATACATCACCAACAAACGACCGATACTAGCGCGTTAATGAAGGGCATAGAAGTGATAAATTTTAACACAAAATCTCATTAAAATATATGATTAAACCTAGCATTATTTGCCCTAGATAATTTTTTAAATTGAAAGATAACAAAAACAGACGAGCGTAAAGTTTTCAGTTTTCAAAGACCGGCTCTAAACCCAAACAGACATACACACGAATCTACCTTAAATAAAGAGAAAAAAGTCCTATCTCGGTAAGTAAAGGAACAATTTCGTTTACAGAAAATTTAGCGTGTTCACGCATCTGTTCTACTTTTTGGGGATATCTAAAACTAATATTAAAATAGACTAAACGACTTGTGTACTGAATTTAATAAATTTGAGGATTAAAATTAAATCCTTGTAACACGTTTTATTTTCTCATCTTTTCTGTAAGAATGCTTTGATATGCTACAAGAGATCACAGAGACTCGGGCTATGTCGAAAGCTGTTATGTTGCATAATGTGCAAATTCAATATCATTCTAAAGATTCTTTTCCTGCCTCCTTTTACAAGGTTAGTCGCATAAGCATCCCCCCTCTCCTCCGCTTCACATATTGCTCACCTCAGGTCACATTAAAATGCTACAGCCCTCGAGATATGAATACGGGAGGATACTGATACAGTTTTGATAACTACAAAATTATTAGCCCTACAGTGCAGTTTCCTTCGCTAGCTCCTATCTTGCTTTCTCGACATCACAAAACAACCGATGCGAAAAAATTTTTTTAAAAAAAGCAAAGACTTTCAATTACTCTTCCTCGCTAATTTACTTTTCTGGGAACCCTTATCATTATGGTAGAGGATCGAAGTGTTTATCAAAATCAGTGAATGAAAGAAAAAACCGCAAATTCGAGAAGTGGAATGTTGTAAACTCTATATGGCCAAATAGTTTCGAAGTATTACTCTATCTTAGGCAATGATCATCATAGTGGCGTTTTGCAACTTTTCCATTTTCCAACCACAGATTGCATATGCATTTGGATAGCTTTATTGCAAGAAAGCAAAGAGATGGAGTACGGCGGGGAAGGTGAGGAGAGAGAGAGAAAGACAGAGAAAGAGAGAGAGAGAGGGTAAAAGCAAAGAGTATGAGTGGTGATGTTTAGTTTTCTTAACCTATTATAGTGCACTATCACCTATTTCAGTAGTAGCGCTGCGTACCTCAATACGAAAACTTGGTGCTTTTGCTCTCCAGCGAATGACTCAGCTGAACTGAAATAGTCGCCTCATCGGAATAGAAGCTCAACCACATATGCGCGGTCAACGTCTCAAAATTCGGGAAATTTTGAGCGACTTCGATGGATTTCAGTTTCGTATATTTCCCCATTGCAACTTGCCTTCCAAAAAAGAAAACTCGGAAAAAGGAAAAAAATTTTCAAAACTGCCTAAACGAGGTGCTCTGTGTGGTTCGCCCTACCACTAATTTCGCTTAATTCCCCCTCCCCCNTCAGTTTGAGGAAAATGAAAACACTTCCTATTTCCTTTACGTAACCAAGAAGCTTGTTTACAGAAAACAGTCACCGTTACACGTTGTATTTTTTTTCATCGCTGAGAGATACATCTTCATATGGCATATGAAAAGAGCGAAGAAAAACAAGTTCCTTATTTTACGTTTCAATTGCGTTTGTTATGGTCGCATAGTTCGAAGCGCAGTGTATACAGACAATCCTTTCCCCCTCGCTCCCATCCCCCTCCACTTCTACTGTGTTCTATACGGACTATCCATCCACCTCCCTCCCATCCCCCTCCACTTCTACTGTCTTCTATACGGTCTATCCATCCCCCCTCGCTCCCATCCCCCTCCACCTCCACAGTTTTCTTTTCAACTTATTGCGAAATCTCGCCAGATTATTTACCCGATTTAAAGCGACGTCATACTAACCTTTCGTATACATTTTCCGTTTTGTTGCATGTTTCCCGTTTTTTCTAAGATAAACCTCACCTCCTATTTTCTCGTTGCTTCATTAATTTCTTCTATTCGGCGTATTCGGCAAACCATAGTGTACAAAATGTTTTAGTTTAGCAGAAAATAATGTGGCAAAATTTTATAAAAGATGCAAAACACGATACCTCCAATGAAAAATATCTTTTCTAGTCTTTACTTTAGCTCACATACCATAACAGTACTCATATAACAGGTAGCATACGTATGGTATATATATAGTAGTCTATACGTATATACCATACAGTACTATAACAAGGGGCAGTAGTACATTTGTCGAGTAAACATTGCGGATAGTGCTTCACAAAAAGCAGCAGTTAAACATACCCAAGAAATTTTGTGGTATTTAGGGAAAGGCTAACGTAGACACACAAATACACTTCAAAATTTGCTTTCTTGACGTCAATGCCAGACTCTAAATTCTGCTCAAAATTTTAGCGAATAAATTTAGCCGACAACTGCAAAATAAATTCGACCGTTATATTAAACGTCAAAAAAAAGTTATTTACTGCACTCACGATAATACTCACGTAATACTAAATTTCACTAAACGAACTACATATTCATTTTGATAAATTCTTTTTCTTTTATATGCCTTACAAACGAAAATATCAAAATCAACTCACAACAATAGGATGCTAGCTAATGTTAATAAGTAAAAATATGAAAGCAATACGACGAGCAATGCAAACGCGTTTATATTATATCTCTTTATCAATGCGTAATATAGGCCTTTTAATAATTAACCGACATTTTTATTTCCTTAGACGGATGATGCAAAGGCAGTTATAATTTCATTGATTCCCGTACCCGTGCAGCTGACAACCCATGCCCACGCATGATTGTTTTGACCAGTTTCGGAACGCTTGGTGGTCAACCTGCTGGCAATCCGTCGGGTAAGCAGCCTGGAATCAAACCCAAGTCTTCCCGCATACGAAGCGGGAACTCTACCACTGAGCTGCTTACTGCCCCCCCCCCCCATTATATGGACGATATCCATATTTATTAGTTGAGCATATTAAAGTCTATTAATTTCGATAATACAACTGTCATACGTAGCTTTTAACACTGTTGTTCTATGCCGTCTTCTAACAAACATCAAAAAAAAAAAAACTGGAGAATAAAATTTAGGGCTGCAAAAGGTCAAAAACCGAGGTACAAAATTACGTCGAAAAAGTCGGTAAAGCAGGAGCGATGGCAAAACGGCCCAGCACCTATTTCGGTGAACCGTTAAGTGCTGAATCGAAGAAACTTGTCAACGAGGTGCGATTGAAAATCAACCAACCCATCCATCCGAACGTAAGTTCTCATTCCACCAATGATGCATGAATGGGAGGAGGGGGGAATGGGAGAGGGGGTAGAGTGGAGAAGAAGGAAGATGGGGGCAGAAGGGGGAGAGAGGGGGGGAGGAGGATTAGTGTGTGCGGTACTAGGAATCAGGCGGAACAGAATGCACTTTTCTCCTTCTATCGGGAAAATGTCAGAGGTAGTTATATAAAAGTACGTTCAAAAACCTACCGCCTTAACTTATCACTTCATCATCTGTTCATAGTACCAGCTAATGACGCATCTGTATTAGAACATATCTCTCGTTTACACTGCCTAGCATAGTACATAAACCTTAAAAAACAGGTTTATGAACCGAATAATAATTTCGTACCTTTTTATCAAATTGAGTTAAGTTGCCGATTTCATCCACATTCCAGGTTTATTTGTATATGCAGCGAAATGCGTAATATCAAACGAAATTATATTACGTACACTATCAACCATCATTTGGAGCCATTCTCCATTTTGAAACGTTCCGGCTTGTGAATGTTAATTTTGGTGGCAGCGAAAAGTGAAAAATTATTTTTAGAAAAAAATTTCCACTTCTTAAATTTGACAAATTCATAGAAACAAAAAGTATAAAAGAATACATTTCAGTTCGACAACGATTTCAACGTGTATCGTTTCGTATTGAGTGCGGAGCGTATCAACAAAAAGGATAAAGAAGTGGTGGATGCTGCCGCCAAAGCACTTAACAATCACTTAAGAATCAGAAAGGCTATGCGGCTGGTACGTTTGCCCGACAATGTCCTAACTTTACTTATTAATAAGACAAAAAGGGTCCAACAAAATTTGAGAAGTAATGTGTTTACGACTGAGTTAGTGGTACAACAAAATAACGAGCTCTGAGAAAGAGAGACCTAGAGATCGCAGTACTACCAGCTGGACTTAGGCGAGAAAATATGTTGTCTGGTTTTTTTGAACATCATGCGTTTACCTGCCAAAAAAATGTAGCAGCTTTATGTTTACTGTTAAGGTTTTACATTTAATACTTTTACCTAGTTGCGTCATCATTACCACTATATCTGCGATGCTTAAATGCTGAGGTATGCCAGTGAGTCAACTCCGACCTTTAAAATATCTGATATGAGATCTGATCCTTGTTCAAGCAAACAAGTTCGAAAATGCATGCCGTTAGCATAACAGTCAGAATACGCGGATCAAGCATGATGCAGGTTGCGCAGTGCGGCTAGCTGCAGTTACTAGATAGTAATAATTGAATCTAGTTGAATTGAATCTAATAAGAAAAAAAGAATTGAATCATAAGAAATCCCCTCCATCCCTGCTAAGGAATTCCGACCCTTCCACTGCGTTTCCTCAAGTGTCTCTCGAACTCCTTTCTAGATCACAATCCCCTCTAATGCACAAGACAAATTCCTTGCTCTAACGTATCCTTCGATCATTACGCCATCTTCTTCCACCAGTTTGTGGCTTCAATTTCACATAAACCACCAGTCATAACAAGGCTCGAATATAGAATATGCCAGCAGACGCTTATATAAAAAACTTGGAAGGTTCCAACAGCACGGCTAGAGTGCCCCAAAAATGTATGCATCATACCGTTTATGTGAGCAGTCGACTGTTGGGTGCACGAGATAAAGGTATCACTCTTTCCGTGCAAATCACAGCCGGTTTTAAATCAAAACCACTACCTGCCGAACCCCCTAACCGTCTAAATTTTACAATATGTCTGCTAATGGAAGATCATATCACCAGCATTCGCCTTCAACAACGCTCACAAAGCGCTTTCAGGACACAACGCCTGATATGCCTTTTGATGATAATCCCATATTTCGTAACCGTTTGCTGCCGCTCAGCTATATACTTCCCTATACGGATAACTGCAATCGGCTTCTTTGGTATCTCGATTATGCATCTATAAATGTTGAGGTGATACCTGTTTCAGTGTACAGTTCATTTATTTTCTCTTTAAGAAACATCTTTTGTTAACACTTTTCATAGTTTGTTCAGATCAAGACGAGTTTTCCAAAATTAATTTTGTCATATCTTAGCGTAACAATTCCTTTCCATTCTAATCAAAGGTACGGTTCACTTATCGCATGCACTATTTTAACCACTTACCATTGCATGATTCACGACTGATGAGGACACCTATATGGATAATGGCAAATGAATGAGGCACAACACCACATAAACCAGCTACTCGGTTTTTCTCCCAAACATCGCCGCCACAAAAATTTTTAAATCCTACATTTGCTACAATTGCAAATCAGTGCTTCAGGCTAAAGGAAACTATTCCAATTTTTCCAATTTTAAGCTTTTTCGTCCTTTAAAAGAATTTTTTTGAATTTCTTATCCCAAGCTATTTCAATTTTCGAATCGTCGAGCTATCAAGCGTCTTGACATCAGATCCTTGAAATGGTAAGCTGACGGGCGTCTACGGAGAGGTGAGTGAGGGGACTTGCGAGGGGGGGGGGGGGGTTTTTATCAAAACCACTACCTGCCGAACCCCCTAACCGTCTAAATTTTACAATATGTCTGCTAATGGAAGATCATATCACCAGCATTCGCCTTCAACAACGCTCACAAAGCGCTTTCAGGACACAACGCCTGATATGCCTTTTGATGATAATCCCATATTTCGTAACCGTTTGCTGCCGCTCAGCTATATACTTCCCTATACGGATAACTGCAATCGGCTTCTTTGGTATCTCGATTATGCATCTATAAATGTTGAGGTGATACCTGTTTCAGTGTACAGTTCATTTATTTTCTCTTTAAGAAACATCTTTTGTTAACACTTTTCATAGTTTGTTCAGATCAAGACGAGTTTTCCAAAATTAATTTTGTCATATCTTAGCGTAACAATTCCTTTCCATTCTAATCAAAGGTACGGTTCACTTATCGCATGCACTATTTTAACCACTTACCATTGCATGATTCACGACTGATGAGGACACCTATATGGATAATGGCAAATGAATGAGGCACAACACCACATAAACCAGCTACTCGGTTTTTCTCCCAAACATCGCCGCCACAAAAATTTTTAAATCCTACATTTGCTACAATTGCAAATCAGTGCTTCAGGCTAAAGGAAACTATTCCAATTTTTCCAATTTTAAGCTTTTTCGTCCTTTAAAAGAATTTTTTTGAATTTCTTATCCCAAGCTATTTCAATTTTCGAATCGTCGAGCTATCAAGCGTCTTGACATCAGATCCTTGAAATGGTAAGCTGACGGGCGTCTACGGAGAGGTGAGTGAGGGGACTTGCGAGGGGGGGGGGGGAGTTCTACCGTAAGATATATGGAGATTGCAAAGTGAAAAATATGAATTATTATTTGAAACACAGGCAATTGCTCATACGATCCGAAGTTCCGAATCGATCAAGTACCAGTTTTTGCAATTCGAACATATGCTACGACGAGTCAACAAACAAGTCAGTTCTATAATCGTACCCTTTGATTTGCTTTTCATGCTGTACCCACAGTCTATCGTCTATACACTGCAGCATACACTTCTATGTATAGATAGATGTATAGTCTATGCCACTCACAACATGCACCTATTAGCTGTACTTTATACAGTCCAATCAGTATTCTTTAATTAAGCAGTTAGTCGGCCACATCAACGACATCTTCTTGAAAACTAAACGTTAAAAAAACAAGTCAAATAAAATCCATTACTACGAACTCGCGCTCTAGCGGCAGTTATCCCGCCTAGTAAGAAACAATCAGTTACTGTTTAGATATTTTAAAAAAAGGGAAGGCGGGCTTCAAAGATAGTCTATTTTATCGCAGGATTTGCTCGGCTTATTCACGAAACGATGCTCTAGTCAAATCCAATAATCAAGTAGAGTTAGTCGAGTCTAATCATCAAGTAATAAGTATTCATAATAAAGTCGATAGTATTAAGGAAGAAAAAACGGGATGCTTAAGCGGAATTCGTCATATAATCGATTTAAACGGCTATGAAATCAATCCGTTCACGATGTTCTTCGTTACAAACGGCAATCTTTCCTATTATTCACAACTGCTACACTTCGAGAACTATCCCGATCTGGTCAGCAATCAACAATATATTTTGCTTTCTTCTGATTTTGACCGAAACAAACGAGAAGCTGATGATACGACTTTCACACAAATACCCGCATCCCTTCTGCGCTATCCTCCTCTCCAAATTCATCATAATTTATAGGATCAGCCATCTCGGCAAAAAAAAAAACTAGCTTCGTCGCTCGTTTTTCTAACTGTTCTTAATTATGCCGGGAATGGTAGAGACAAGAAAAATATGGAAAACAATAACAAGAACAGAAAAGAGTCGCCAACTTCATCGTATATCTGAAGATGAAAAAATCGAAACTTGCTTCCCACTGAACGGATCATAAATTCATTTCTCAAAAAAATCAACAGTGGTAAATGTTTTCGGTAATTTTTCATGCTGAGCTCAAGGTCAGTTGGGAGACTCAAAAAATGACACAAATTTCTGATCATTAAGTAGCGCGAATTTCAGGTCATTAAGTAGTGTAAACTTTATTTCATTAAGTAGTGCTCTAAACTTCAGGTCATTAAGTAACGCTAAACTTCGGGTCATTAAGCAAAATGCTAAACTTCAGGTCACTCCGATGGAGATGGTAAATATTCCAAAGTGGATTCATGTACCCTACAGAATGGTCAGGACGATGATGCCAGCTAGTTTTAACGATCGATTTCGGCTTCACGATGAAAATTTCCTCACTACCTTACAGCAGGATATCAACATTGAACACATTCCTCAAACTTTGGGAGGACAAAACGAGGTTTGCCTTTTTCAGAGCGCTTTTATAAAAAGTAACTGATCATATAGTCGACCATATAATCGCTTGCTGGGGAAGTGGTTTTCTGCTACAGGAGAAAGGAGGATGAAAGGGGAGAATCTCTGTCGGGAAGCGATCCGGTCACTGAGACGCCAACCTGAGAGAAAAATCGGCGAGTTGAAAATAAAAACAGAATCGGTATCCGCGGAAGTTGTCACTGTATTTTAGTATCGACTATATGACCATTACATAGTATATATATACATATATATATATATATATATATATATATATATATATATATATATATATATATGCCTAAATGGTCTTGTCAGCACAGGAGGAGTCAAAACAATTATAAACGATTCTGTAGTTGTGGAACCCAATAAAACTCTAGAAAACAATAGAAAAGATGGGCTTATGCTTAGCTCCAATTTCTTCGTTGTTTTGCTCCATATGACCACACTAAATTTTCTGTGGCCATTAATCTCTTCCTTTTCCAGCCGATCTTATCAATATAAGGATGATCCGCCACTAGCTGAATTTAAAAATTTGGAAGAAAAATAGTCAAAGAAATCATTGAAATTGTAATAGGCGCGGTAATAGTCCAGAGTACGGGTTAAGCAAATTGCGAATTGAAAAAGATCAATAATGTTTTGATCTAGATGAGATATAACTTCCAATTAATCAATATTTGTGATGCCATTACACTGCTCACGCATTTATCGATTGTCTCAAAGCGAAAAATCAAATAACTTCCTCGTGCGACATGAAAAAATGACCCACTTCCTGAGCGTGAATAACGCGTTGAATCGATTAGGTTAACTATATTCAAGAACAACAAAAACTCACCTTTTTGCATATTTCTTTTTAGTGTTATTAGCAAAAAAGGGAAGATTTATCTTCT
Source organism: Toxocara canis (assembly GCA_000803305.1). Classification (NCBI taxonomy): domain Eukaryota; kingdom Metazoa; phylum Nematoda; class Chromadorea; order Rhabditida; family Toxocaridae; genus Toxocara; species Toxocara canis. The sequence goes on from JPKZ01001526.1 coordinate 155,692, forward strand.
ATCCTTATGTACATTCATTTTGCTATGAAATTTTTATTATCAACAGCTCACTCATACATTCATTTGAAATTGTTTTCCAGAAAAACAGATAATCAGTTTAATTCTTTCTTCCAGAAAATCAGGTCAATCCCAGCGGAGAAAATAACAAGCGAAAATTTTTGGAAGCCGACCAATCTTGAACTTCTGAGCACACTCGAGACTTTTCATATATCTCCACGCAAAAATCGGCAAATATATGTTGACGTAACAGAAGCGAGCAAACAGCTGTCCTGGTATTATATCACCGACGGTGATATCTACTTCGGTGTTTTCTACGAAGTAAGTTTTTCTTTGAGTTCTCATAGCTTCCGCTTAGTAAAAATTGCCACTAGAGCAAAAATCTCCCTATTTTCTTCTTAACAAAAAGCTCTCTCCGTTCCCTATTCGTCTACACCATGCCATTATATATATATATATATATATATATATATATATATATATATATATATATATATATATATATATATATATATATATATATATATATATATATATATATATATATATATATATATATATATATATATATATATATATATATATATATATATATATATATATATATATATATATATATATATATATATATATATATATATATATATATATATATATATATATATATATATATATATATATATATATATATATATATATATATATATATATATATATATATATATATATATATATATATATATATATATATATATATATATATATATATATATATATATATATATATATATATATATATATATATATATATATATATATATATATATATATATATATATATATATATATATATATATATATATATATATATATATATATATATATATATATATATATATATATATATATATATATATATATATATATATATATATATATATATATATATATATATATATATATATATATATATATATATATATATATATATATATATATATATATATATATATATATATATATATATATATATATATATATATATATATATATATATATATATATATATATATATATATATATATATATATATATATATATATATATATATATATATATATATATATATATATATATATATATATATATATATATATATATATATATATATATATATATATATATATATATATATATATATATATATATATATATATATATATATATATATATATATATATATATATATATATATATATATATATATATATATATATATATATATATATATATATATATATATATATATATATATATATATATATATATATATATATATATATATATATATATATATATATATATATATATATATATATATATATATATATATATATATATATATATATATATATATATATATATATATATATATATATATATATATATATATATATATATATATATATATATATATATATATATATATATATATATATATATATATATATATATATATATATATATATATATATATATATATATATATATATATATATATATATATATATATATATATATATATATATATATATATATATATATATATATATATATATATATATATATATATATATATATATATATATATATATATATATATATATATATATATATATATATATATATATATATATATATATATATATATATATATATATATATATATATATATATATATATATATATATATATATATATATATATATATATATATATATATATATATATATATATATATATATATATATATATATATATATATATATATATATATATATATATATATATATATATATATATATATATATATATATATATATATATATATATATATATATATATATATATATATATATATATATATATATATATATATATATATATATATATATATATATATATATATATATATATATATATATATATATATATATATATATATATATATATATATATATATATATATATATATATATATATATATATATATATATATATATATATATATATATATATATATATATATATATATATATATATATATATATATATATATATATATATATATATATATATATATATATATATATATATATATATATATATATATATATATATATATATATATATATATATATATATATATATATATATATATATATATATATATATATATATATATATATATATATATATATATATATATATATATATATATATATATATATATATATATATATATATATATATATATATATATATATATATATATATATATATATATATATATATATATATATATATATATATATATATATATATATATATATATATATATATATATATATATATATATATATATATATATATATATATATATATATATATATATATATATATATATATATATATATATATATATATATATATATATATATATATATATATATATATATATATATATATATATATATATATATATATATATATATATATATATATATATATATATATATATATATATATATATATATATATATATATATATATATATATATATATATATATATATATATATATATATATATATATATATATATATATATATATATATATATATATATATATATATATATATATATATATATATATATATATATATATATATATATATATATATATATATATATATATATATATATATATATATATATATATATATATATATATATATATATATATATATATATATATATATATATATATATATATATATATATATATATATATATATATATATATATATATATATATATATATATATATATATATATATATATATATATATATATATATATATATATATATATATATATATATATATATATATATATATATATATATATATATATATATATATATATATATATATATATATATATATATATATATATATATATATATATATATATATATATATATATATATATATATATATATATATATATATATATATATATATATATATATATATATATATATATATATATATATATATATATATATATATATATATATATATATATATATATATATATATATATATATATATATATATATATATATATATATATATATATATATATATATATATATATATATATATATATATATATATATATATATATATATATATATATATATATATATATATATATATATATATATATATATATATATATATATATATATATATATATATATATATATATATATATATATATATATATATATATATATATATATATATATATATATATATATATATATATATATATATATATATATATATATATATATATATATATATATATATATATATATATATATATATATATATATATATATATATATATATATATATATATATATATATATATATATATATATATATATATATATATATATATATATATATATATATATATATATATATATATATATATATATATATATATATATATATATATATATATATATATATATATATATATATATATATATATATATATATATATATATATATATATATATATATATATATTTTTTTTTTTTTTTGAACACAGAAAATCGTAAAATTTGTTTAAGTTAGGACAAAAAAACGCGTTTTCGTCATGCACTTTTCATTGCATTTTTCGCGCAAGCATGTTTTCGAGCTTCAGTTCATGAAGCGCTTCTCTTTCAGGCGCTTCCTCGCCAACGATGAGATATTTTCTGATCTTTTAAGGCACTTCTTGCCCGCTGCATAAAAATTGTCGCCTGCAAACGCACAAAAACCTCTACTTCTACGATCATTTGAATATGGCATGCCGGGATTTGCATATGCAAAATGTTTATGAGGGGTGTTTGGATGGAAGAAGTGATGAAGCAAACTGAACATTCTCATAAAACAGTAGAATAAGGCAAAGAAAACACCACTCATTCTCCTCTCCATATCCACTGAAACGTCTGAGACGCAAATGTTACGATACGATATGAAACTCTCTATCTTCAGAAGTTATGTGCATAGGACGATGAAGAATGATCAGCCATTTTTCACTTTCACCTCCCGCCGTTCCCCTCCTCTCCCCCCGCTCGTCCGCCTCCTCTCACCCCCTTCCTCCCTCCTCCCCTCCCAGGTCTTTCCTGCTCTGATGCCCTTACTAAAAGTTATTATTTCATAGCCGCCTGAGGAGACATCGTGCAATAACATCATCACAACTACTGCCCGTCATGAGAAAGAAGTAGAACACGAGAATCTTGAAATGGTTTATCCGTGGCTAAAACTTGCGGCTAAAATCGTGCACGAGTCGGATCGAGTGGAATGCACTAGGCCTGGTCGTTACTGGCTTATTTTTTGCAACAAGATCTCTTGGCTGCAACGACGAACCATTCACTTAACGATGCAACTCTCAGACGGTGAAACCTCCCGCCGTTCCCCTCCTCTCCCCCCGCTCGTCCGCCTCCTCTCACCCCCTTCCTCCCTCCTCCCCTCCCAGGTCTTTCCTGCTCTGATGCCCTTACTAAAAGTTATTATTTCATAGCCGCCTGAGGAGACATCGTGCAATAACATCATCACAACTACTGCCCGTCATGAGAAAGAAGTAGAACACGAGAATCTTGAAATGGTTTATCCGTGGCTAAAACTTGCGGCTAAAATCGTGCACGAGTCGGATCGAGTGGAATGCACTAGGCCTGGTCGTTACTGGCTTATTTTTTGCAACAAGATCTCTTGGCTGCAACGACGAACCATTCACTTAACGATGCAACTCTCAGACGGTGAAACTACGAAGCGATGCCATACAGACGGGACATTCAGTAGTGCTGAACCATTTGAAGTGCCTCATCTATAAGTGATCTGTTCTGTAAGTATGTGACGGCAGCGTTTGTTCCGTATCAGTAAAAGCTCAACTTCCGTTGCCCTGAACACATCCAAAAATCAAAACCTCATTGAGCACTGCACTATTTGTAGATAAAAGAAAAATCAACGCAGGTTGTCCGCGAGCTATCACAGTGATATCGCTTTACGATATGATGTCAAGCCATCTTTGTGGCAGTTTCTGAGCATACGTCGGCACCAGCTTACATCTCCATCTCTAGCAGAAACAGAGGCGCGGAAGGGGGAGTGGGGAGGGATAGAGAAAGAGTGGGAGACGTACAAGAAAAGGATGAAAATACTCGTTTAGCTTCAACGATAGAAGAATTAAATATTGGGAGAATTCAACAATATATAGCATGCGTTTTTTGAAAGTTCAACTTCAGGACAAAGGAAATGCATGCGAAAACATTCGAGTTAGTATCGTAATAGCCACCCATACACGCTCAGCGCGTTCAGCCTACAACCATAAGGAAACGAATCCAAGCAGTTATCCGCAATTAACCCAGATACAATAAATATAAAATGTGTGTGCCATCTCGCCCAGTCTACAATCTCCCCTTTCGTGGAAACGGAGGCGATGCGGAATAGCCGATTATGAAACCACAAGAAAAGACTTTGTTTTCGCAAAATCAGCGCTCTGAGGAGAAGTGCACAAAGAAAACGGGAGAATAAAAGAAAAAAAAATTAAAGTACTTAAGCACCTTTATTTATCTGTTCAGTACCAATGACAGGCGTCATGCAATGTACTTAGATCGTATCCATGTCACAGATCCCCCCCCTCCCTCCCAAAGACTAAGAATAGCTGAATCCATTCATGAATTGCCAAAAAACGTCACACGACATCATCACTTCCAGAAACAGCTATAATACAGAAAGAAAATATCTTCAAACCGCTTAAAAAGCTTCCAACAAATCTAAACTAACCTCTTCAAGGCTTTCAATTTCCTCGACGCGCGCAAAAAATCGTTTTCCTTGAGGTGTTGCCAACGTTCGGTGCACAGCGTGCAAACTTTTCGCCGTTGCTATAACCAGAACACCGCTACGAGCCAAGATACGCCAAATCACTGGAAAAAAAATAAATTTGAATTGTACCGAACACTACTTATACTCCGACGAAAAGTATTCCTTTCTTTATGGTTCTTAAAACAATCAACAAACAAGTGTGCGACAAGCGAGAACATTCAACTGATGAACAACCACATTTACATTAAGTCAGCCATACGGCCACCCACCTAGGAACAGCCGAGATAAATACGTATTTTCACAATTACAGAATAACAACTGTTGTGGAACACGACCGCACGCCGACTTATTTCGTAACTTCATGATGATAAATGTGCTTTTGTCTGTCTCATTATATTTCTGTAATTCTCTGATTCTTTTGTTGGCCAGTTTCAAACCCTATTGCCATTATGTTCGTTGCGAAGAATAGACTGATGGTTTAGCTTCCTTCCTCGTCCCTGTTCAGTTCTCAGTGTTTCGCATCTGCGGTTCTACGTCCTTCAGTAAAGCTTCTCATCTTGGTCCCGGCCCTAAACACAATAGAAACTCGGCGGCGTCAAACAACAATTTATCAGAAAAGACTCAACACTCACTACTCATACAAATCTGCTCAAATTGTCCATGCAAACATATCTGCGAGTAGTGTTCCGCTAAATGTTGCCTATGCCCTCATTACTTATCATCATCATCTCTTTGCGAGGAAAAAAACGAATAAAAAACAACAAAATTCACTAGCAAAGAGTCGTTCCAAATGCAAATTTCGTTGATCTTCATCGACTTTACTCGAACAGAAATCGATATTTTCTAGGAAGAGAATACTTGGCCTACGTTGCTTCAAATATCGCGTCACCCTTGCTAGTTGTTTTTCAACATTTTCGGTCGATCGACCTATAATTTCAATGATTATTACAACAATCCTAAAAATTCACCATTAAAATTCCCTACGAACTTGCCATTGAAGCAATCCCATAGATCACATTTCTCGTTAGAAATGCCCGTTAGTTTCCGTAAATTCAAAAGTGTTATAGTACCAAAGAATTTTTAAAATGCTTTAGCAACTTTCATTTCAATCGTTTCGAATCTGCATAGAAATCTGTGCAGGTCTGATATGTTTCCTATAGGTTTTACAAACAAGACACATCAATTTCCCTTCTTTTCTGCGAACCGGTGTTTTGAAAATAAGAAAAAGTTTTATTAAAAAATTGTTATGAAATTAACATCACGAATTCCTAACACCGTAATTCCCTAATAAAAACTGCTATCAACATCCCGCTTATACCATTCAGAATAACAATTTCAATGGAAATCCCAGAGAAACGAATGGTTTTAAAATATTTATATATTTGTTCTAAATGTCTCTACACGTGTGTATATATACAAATATACAAACGTACCAATGTATATCGTCTAAATAGCATATAGTAACAAGATTACATACTAAAAAAAAGCTTTCATATTCAATTTACCTTTCCAACGTTTACATTCGATGCATGCACTCAAAACCGTCTTTGGTGATTTTAATAGCCTTTTCGCCAATCGAAGTGCTATTGTCGACTTCCCACTCAGTTCAGGGCCAACGATCAACACATGTCCTGGTGATTCTCTTCCACTTTCCAGGCAATATTCGATATATCGAGCACATGACGCTATATGCCGTGACTGCATCCTGCAATAAATCACCATACTAATAAAAATTGATTTATGCAGACGTAGCGCAATTAATTATTTATTTTAAAAAGCCCAAATTTCTGTGCCGATATTTGTGACTTTACATTTTCTCCTACCACTGTTTCTCCACGCCTCTCCAATACAACATTTCCTCGTCTCTAAGAATTGCAACATATTATTAGCACTCTTTGACCGCATTTATACTGCCCTTACTCTTCCCTCTTTCTTTCATATTTCAAACAATTTCTGCTCGGATCACAAGCGGCACAGCATGAAACCACCTCTGGTTTGTGCTTGGCGATAGAAAGATGGAATGAGGTTTCTCGTACGAGCCTCAGATTACTTGCCTGATGCTTTACAAGAACAACTACTACCATCATATGAACCATTCTGAATTAAACAATGCAATGTCCACGCAACAGTTGTATTGCTCAAACACAACAATGATCAAACATTTGTTCGCACAAAGATCACCTACTGCACGCAACAGTCTATAATCATCCATCGAAAAGAAAAAAGATCGAGTCTGCTAGCTCTGGTTTAGTAACCTTCAGATTTCAAACGGAAATAATGATGAATCTGTATAACTGGAAAGAATTATTCTCACGATACTCCCCATCAACCTTGGAGATGGTGACTTTTCAAGATTTCCTCACCGATCTCATCTCTCGCTGAGTTATTAATGTTTTCTCTTCCTTTCCCCTTTACTGAAATTCTCCCTTCCCATCTCCTTCCCCCATTAGTAGGTATTTCATTACTCCAAGTAGCAAGTAAGATAACGTGCTCTAATGCGACGGTATCGGTGACAGATTCACCAAAGTTCTCGCTGTACCCCGCCGAACTCTCCACACTGACTTCTTTCGATTCTTCCGCCTCGTTTCGGCCAATCGATAGATCGTTTTGCACCTAAATTGAATGGGCATATAAAAAACTGTAGGATCATTCCTGTTATTTATACGATGTCAGGCTTGCTTGCGCAATCTTTTCGAAAAAAGGCTATGTGGGAGCACGATAGGTAAACCTAGATTTTATATGGAGCAAGGAACAACGCAAGTCAGCACAACAAACTACGCAACAAAATCACCCAGGAATAGCATGATAAGCAAGCTGCACCTGATAAATGCAAAAGACTAAGCTACAACAAATCTGCGACTTTCGATCCCCTTTTAAAGGAATCGATACCAAGGGAACAGCATTATCTGATAGAAAAACATAGCATCTCAAGTCCGTTATCATCCGACACAATCAACGACTGCAGTGGTATAGGCTGCAATTGAGCGAGGTGCGCCAAAGCAAGTATAAACAGACTCCAATTTCCTTTATAGTTAAAGTTTAAAAGTGATCATTTCTAGGGACAACGCTTACTCCCTTAGAAATTTTCTTTCTCGTCAATAACCTCTTTATCAATTAATTTAATTCACAATTCTTTCAGGAACATCTTTGTGAGCGTCCCTATATGTATGTTTAAAGCATTGCTCATTTTCTGTGTCTTGTTCCCACCATATCAATAAAGCATTAATAGAGATATTTGCTACATCAATCAACAACATTTACAGATTCTGAGTTTTGAGAACGTATCAAAACGAGGGACTGGACGCACGCCTCGGAATTCGCTAACGCCAAAAGTTTTCCTACCAATCGTCTTATATAAGCGCACTTGACTACGTAGTCAATTAGTGCTCAAACACCAAAATCAATAATACTAACCAAGACCTCGAAGCGGGGAAAGTGATCACATGCGAACGCAAAGCACATCTCTTTCCCATCAGATCCACCATTGATCAATTCAGTTTTTGAGGGCCTCACTCGACACTCGATAACTGATCCTGCTAAAGTACAGGCATACAACAATGCCATCCTGTTATTAATAATGGCACACGTCAAGGTCGGAAACAGGAGCTGTTTGCCTTTGTCAGCTCTCCCTCTTCCTCTCGAATTCGAATTCGCATTTGCCATCCGCCATCCACTGCCCTTCCTCCCCCCCTCCCGTACCTGATTTTCGATGATTATCACCCTGCAATACTTAAAAACGTCGTATGCTGCCTTGCTACCTAATTTTTGACCAACGACTCCAAAGTGATGTAAAGTTGTGCCGCAAATCCTGATTACCCAAATCTAAACAAAGACATAAGAAATCCCTAGGTGCACGTAAAGTTGAATGAAAAAATTTGCGCATCCCGTTCACTTCTACAAGTTGCCAACATTTTAGTTAATAACAACAATAAAAGCGTTGATTTATAGCAAATGCCAGCTTGCTAATGTAACGTTAAAGTAAAAAACTTGCACATAATTGACGATAGTCGTTACAAATCTTTAATAACAATAGGGGTTAAATAATAATAACAAACTTACTGTTTGTATCAATCGCCAATCTCAGTCCACTGGCTGACATCACAACCGGGTAATGCGAACATCTTGTGGAGAAAAACGCTTTTAATCCTGCGATGAGATCATCACCGAAACTCTGACATTACATTTCTTTCTCGCATTAGAGGCAAACACCAACATAACGAAACAAAAGCTCCATTACCACCTCGAAAGAATTCTCTTATCAAGAAATCGTAATTTCCTCTTCCTACCGTCCTCCTTCCCTCCCCTGAACGGAATGTAGTGTGCTGCCATTGTATGAATACTATGGGCTACTGACTGTTATCACAAACTATATATGAGCTTCCTCATTTTTGAGTCTAAGAGAGAAACGGATCTCCCTCCAATCACAGCTTGGCCGCTTCTCGAGACCTCATCAAAAGGCGCGCCCAGGAGCTCTAGTTCGACCTAACGAGGCTTATGCGACCGCATATCCGCAGATGACAGTTTGAACCTTGCCGGATACCGCTGACAGTTTGGACCCGACGAGAACGAAGGGACAAATTCTCTCCAAAGTTAGTGTCAACTTAAAAAATTAGGGGACGATAGGTTTAGACTGTTTGCAGGTCTTTATTTTGGTGCAAATGGTCCAGCCAGCCTACCTGAGACGTTCTATTTAGGCCAAAAATGCAAGTACCAACGTGCAACAAAGAACGGTTCAGGCTGCAGTATGCCTCCAATTTTTAAAGGCCAACCGTAAACGTTAAATCATCGATAAAAGCAGACACTTACCTGTGCGGCTAATACTTCTAGATGCTTAACCACTCGCACATGCGAGGAATCAATAGCAGAACAATCAATCCAAGCACAATCAGTCAGAGAAAACTCGTATAAATATGTTGAAAGGATACAGTGCGAATTGCGACCCTGAAAAGGTCGTTTACACTTAAAAGCATACACTGAATTGCACTAGTTACACTAAAAAGTTATCTAATTCACATGAAAAACGTCCACAGAAGCCAACAGCATAAAGCATTTTGCAGAATTCGGTTTCAGTTGCAAAAAAAAAAACGAGAGCCAATAGCCTTCTGTTCGATAAGAAGTTGAGTGCATACGTTTAAATGCCCTTTCCGTAGAAGGCCAAGTGCGGCGCGAAACAAGCAATAACCGAATTTCAGAAGGAATACGCAAGCCGTCGTTGAAAATTTGAAGAGAAAAAAAAAGAAAATAACACATTTTAATCCAGGTCAAATAACGATCGATACATACGCACGAAGTTCGGTAACTGGGAAAGGCAGTTACATCAGTTACCCTCCGACCTTTTACACTTTTTACAAATGCGTCACACACGCACACACACACACACACACACACACACACACGCCACACACCACACATACCACACACGCCACACAAACACCACAGATGCCACACACACACCACACATGTGCACCACACACACACCACACACCACAAACACGCGCACGCGGGCACACACACCCTACAAACACACAGACACACGCACACAAGCACACACACACGCATACGAGCGCACGCACACACACGCACGCACACACGCGCACACACACACACGAACATTGTCCTCCTCCCCTCCTTGTTTCTCCTCCACGACAAGTTGTCACGAAAATTTTCCTTATGTGGTCATCCCAACGTTTCCAAAAATTACTCCTTCACATTAAAACCTCAAAGTTTACCAGGTAAAATCAAAAGCAGACAAACTTACGACTCTACCAGCTAAGCGATAATTGGCTTCTTACAAAGTTCACTTGCGTCGTACACTATGAAGAAAGCAAAAAGGATTGAAAGAGTAAAGAGAAGAAAGATTTAGGCACCTACCCGAAGAGTATCCGCAATCCGTCTATCACTTGGAGAATCTTTCGGTAGAAAGAACAATAACGCAAATGCCGGATTCTTAACATCAAAACTTTGGATACGAACAATTGAAGGACGAGGACAACAACCAGTTGAATCTGGAAATTACTTGAACGTAAGAAAAGCAAAATCTAATATTAATAAGCAAACCTGGTTTCATCTTATTAAATTTTACTCAGTACAAAAGTTCAGGTTGCTCCTAAAGAATATTTTATTCCGCGCAGTCAAAATCCACGTCAGCATCACATCATAGATACGCCTCACTCAGTGCACATCTACGCAGGATTTTCGCATTTTTTGTAGCAGTAAAGCGACGTGAAAGATTGAATCAACTCGTAGAAAATAATGTAACTGACGCGTATCGCGTCCAAAACAAATGTGAGCCGCAAGAGAAAATTAGCACACATTTTTATGTTTTAGAAAAATTTTAAAAAAACACTCCATTTGAAGAAAAATGATGGAATAGTTTCTCAGAAATTTCATATAAAATTTTTACCCACTGAGGACAGTGGTCCTCACGTTCGATATGCCAAGATAAACAAGCATGACAGCTGATCATTTTTTTCTCTTCCAAATCCACTACATCTCCCTCTTTGAATTCCCTTAAACCATGATAATCAGACAGCATGTGAAGAAAAAATGAGTGAAAAGATAGAAAAAAGTTAGCACTTGAAGATGAAATGAATAAAGAATAGGACAGTTGAACCAAAACAAGAACAAACAAAAAAAACTTATGTCAACAACCTAACCGCCCCCCTTTTTCACTTAACCAAATGGTTCATTCCAACTTTCGTATCATCTGATTGACATTCTTTTCCCTTCCCAAGATTTCAGTATTGTATATATATACATATATATATATATATATATATACGTACTTGCATATATATGTGTATATACATACATATATACAAATATATATACATGTATACGTACATATACACACACGTGTACATATGTATACATACGTATATATTTACATACATGTATATGTATATATATGTAAATGTATATAACGTATATGTTGTATATGTAAATATAATGCTAGCACAATTAAGCGTACCATCACTAAGCGCAACAATCGCCGTTGGATGCATACTGCCATAGATATCACCATCCAGCAGCGATCTTGGAAGTATCCTCAAATTCACGTTTATCGAATCCTTTGAAATGTTCCTTATGAATTCGTCCACCAAGCAATGATCAGCAGTATCGTCAGCGGGAAGGAACCTAGAGATAATTCGACTGAACGCTGATGAGAATCCACTCTGACTGTAATCGCCTGGATCCCGATGCGCGATCGGTTCGGTAATTTCGCCTTTTGTATAGTCGGAATATGGCTGTACGTATATCTCCGTATCCTCCGCCAAACGTACACAACCACTGTTGGGTGGAGGTAAAGGTGAAATATTAACTGAAAGAAAGAGGAACATAGAAACGCAATGTATCATTAGTGCCTTGACCAAAAACCAACCTAAAAACGCTACACTCATAATCACTCTCATTAACGTCATGAATAGACTGCCAACCAGTCAGCACTTCTTCCAGGAGAGCTGTTACTTTTGAAATTACACCAATCAAATACCTGTCTGAGTAAAAGCATCAATTTGGTTGCAACATCTATGTGCTCTAAGTAGAACAGTCAAGGAAAAAGGCTGAATGTTATGCTATCCCTAGATACAACCGCATTACCTATCCGCTTATATTTTAAAAGAAAAAAGAGGGGATACGTGTATCTCCTAAAAGTAAAACACTGAGCACACTGCTCCCTCTAAATTTTGCGCTCCATACTTCCCGCGCTAGCACGCAAATTCTGTAAACACAAGAACACTGGCAACCTGCTCAACTTCTCCATCTGATGATGCCGATCGCTTTGTCAGCACTCAAAGAGTTGGTATGACGTTCCTGATCGTATTTTTTAGGGATACTTTCAAAAACTGAAAAACTGTGCAAAACCTTCGTACTCGTCACTTAAACCTTTTCAGTAACGAAATGAGAACCGGTAGTCATAAAAAAGCAAAATTTAACTCAATTTCAAATTTACGTTTCTCAAAACAGAAAATTTCCAAAAATTTATACTCTCAAAGCGAGAATTTGAAAAAAAAAAAAGGAAATTAAAAGCGAAATAAGATCAACAACCAAAAGCTGAACTATAAAAACAAAAAAGATATTCCATAAATGCTGAACGCTCACCGTTAGTACGCCGACGACGAAAAAAAGAACTCCCAAATAAATCTAACTAAATAGGATATACAAATATTCTTATTTGTCGTATACCCCCTCAATCTTTGAACACCAAAAAAATCACCCCTATCTCTCAGCTGTCGGACCATTCAACAATTCTTCGATATGATCAGAGTAAAGCCAGGAAAAAAAAAAAAGAAAAAAACGAATCTAAAGGGTAGAGAACGCCATCAAACAGAGACAAAAAAAATCATTATTATTATAGCAGAAACCAAAATCCAATTTCAATACCTTCAATCTCGTTCCTCATTCTCACCCACCGCTTGACAAGCAGGAAAAAGAAAAATGCAAAGTTGAAATGCCAAAACTGACCAACAGTAAAAAGAGAGACGATATTTTGGCCAATCCAAATAGGAAACGACATCCCCTCGCAAACAACGCCAATCTGATTCAACATTGTCAGTTCGAACTCCGTTGAAGAACTTTGCTGAAAAGTGAACCATAAACCAAATATTTTCCTCAGCAAATAAAAATACGTAAATCGGTAAACGAATAAGAATCAACATAAACAGCTAAAGTTGAAGCTTGTGCAGCGACAGATGGAAGGAAGATGTGTGGGGAGGGAGGGAAAAGGGGAGAGGGAGGGGGAGGGAAGAATGGGTAGGAGGATGAGGAAAAGGGAAAGCGGAGCGTAAAATTCATTTCACTCGATTTAGTTTCAGTGACCGATGGTTGCTTTTTGCCTGTTCTAAAAGTAAATACATTGCTAAGCTGGTACTACGCTGACCTTTTCTAGCTCCAAGCCTCACCTACCAAACGGTTTTTTCTCACTTCTCTAATAAGTACTCATATCCAAATTAACTAAGGAAAATCTTGGCTGAAATTCGGAGCATTTACCATAAACAATTTTGAAACAACAACTTCAACGCTGATATAGGCGAATAATGGACCATAATATCTTCTAAGAAACTTATGCTCGTATATAATTTAAATTTCTATCTCCTCAATCGGCAAAGAAAGGAGCACTATGCTACGTTGTTCATTGTAAACGAGTAGTAAGTTGCACCTGAACGTTTCATCGCAATTTAAGGAGTTAGGCGCTTCCTTTTACTTACTTACTTAATTTACTTACTTACTTAATTACATGAGGCACTTATGCTGGCTCTAGGAAGTCTTTTCTATCACGTTGGTGAGGCATTTTCTTAAGATGTAGAAGGCAATCAATTCAAGTATTAGGAAAAAACTCGTCAAACACGCTTTCACACAAACTATATGCTGCAATCAGGCCCAACAAAACAGATCCAGCGTCTGCCTTGCCGAACCTTCCATTGCCTTACTCACTTCCCTCTGAAGGTACATTCAAACACCTATTGATATTTCGCTTACCACGGTCTCCCAATCACGGAATGATTGCGGTCGGATCTCGACATAAATGCAGCTTGATGTTTCCCCTATCCGTTCCAATATCACCTAAAATAAATGTTGCTCATGAGACAATTTCCTACAAGAGTTGTCCTAGTCACCGTCTTATTGACTGAATAAAGTTTTATAAAATTTTGCTCATAATCTCCTCTAAATAAGTGATCTGATTTACACACCATAATATATAGACGATACTTACAGTTCAACCCCTTTCAGCGCCTAAATTGAGAACCATGCGAAGATTTAAGATTCCGGAGGCTCAAGGAAAACAACTCCGAAGAAAAAAAATGCTTTTCTTAAGCGCGTTTTTGGTAGGTTACAAAGAAGCGTCACCACAAATTCTGGAATTTCGAGAAAATCACTCAGAACTCCCGACGCGGTGAAAGGAAAGAGGAAGAGGGAAGGGGAGGATGTGAAGGGCGGAGGTCACTCATGGCTACATCAGACGGTAAAACATATCATCATTCAAAGCAGGTCATAGCCACGGGCACATCATAATAGCTGTCAATAATTTTGACAAGCCTCAATATAACTGTTGAAACAAATTTAGGCTATTTCTTCTTGGGCAATCATTCACGAGAAAGACCGCCTCACATCTCATTATGTGCATTAAGGGAGAACGAAACCGTGCTCTCGCAGAGGAATTGGGCTCCTTTACTTTCTTTGACTAAAACACTCGTTTTTACATCATAAAAAGAGAAAAAAACACGCTTCTCGGTCTGAATCCCTCCAGTGTCACCCTTCTCCGGTCAGAACCCCTCGAAGGCCATCCTTCTCGATCAGAATCCCTCCAGTGTCACCCTTCTCGGGTCAGAACCCCTCCAGTCTCACCCTTCTCGGTCAGAACCCCTCGAATGTCACTCGCCTCCGGTCTTAAATCTTGCGCTTCCGGCAACGTGTGCGCCTTATCACCATGCAAAGAGTTCAAAACCTATCCATCGCCAATTAGCCAGTTCGAAAAAACCGAGGAGATTAAAATTTACAATTAGCGAAATCTTCAGTAAATTCATTTCCCAATTCTCAACTTTCAGCACCGTTTTCACCACCTCGCTCGTCAAACAATACTCGTCACCAACTGTTCTATAACGATGAACACAACAAGAAAACGCATATGGTCTCTATAAAGCAAAAAGATAAAACTGCCTCTCGAAATGTCGTTAAATGAGCGGACCATTGGCAACATGATTACAAATTTGGACTATGCAAGATCGAATATGGTTCACTGATCAGACGTAGTGCCACTAAACCATATGGACCCATGACTTCTTGCTGATTCCCCTAATGAAATCACATGTGCGTTCTATCATGAAATGTCAGATCTTTGCGTTTGCGCACCACGGCAACTAATTACAACATATTGGAGAGATGGAAAGTATGAAAAAAAATCAAACGAATATCGTGTTTAGAGGATCGCCTTAAAACGATGAAAATTTAATCCTGAACAAAATCGGCTTTACCTGAAATACATTTGACAGCTCTCAATTTGCCTGCGCGACCACATGTGTTTTTTAGGTCAATTTATCTGACCACTCACAAATTCAGAATGACCATTTCATGCTTGTGGAAAACCTGAACACTACGACAGATTACATCTGGTCCCACAGTGCTGTAATGAAAAATAAAGGTGAATGGTTTGAAGGAGAAATGCATGCCAATAGAGCAAGATAGGTATCACTGAATTGGACCATCCCTTCCCCTTTTATTAACAGCTACATCGATGTCTCCCAACTATTTAACCAACCTGGTCGTTTCCGCTGAGTCCAGCAGCGAAAGCAAGCTTTTCGTTGAGCAGTAACATCCATGTATGCCCGTTGCAGAATTGCTCTAATGAGGAAGATGCAAGCGAATAAAGATCAATAACCAATGGTTGACACGACTTTGAATAAGCGCATACTGTGAACGAACCCAAAGGGAATCCATTAGACGGCTGAAAATACTTCTTATGTGTGATTCTTTCATTTTAGAAAAAATCCCCAAAAAATGTTTGGGAATTTTTTTCGACAATTCTGCTCTTATTTGTGCAAAATTTACTTTTCAAGAAATTTTTGCCGATAAAATTTTTGCTCGATGCTCTCCTTCCACTTTAAAAAAATGCCAGCCAAATACTGAATATTCTCACTTCTCTATATTTTCTATCGACATTTGCAAAAGGCAATGCACAATCATACTTTAATTTCTCGAACCGATACCACATGCCGCATTTACGCACAATGTCGTCGCTCATTCTCAACATGTATTCACAAGAGAGTTTTTGCTGATATGCCAAAATATATGAAGAACAGAAACCTATGAATCAGAACCGCCCATCATATGCGAGAATTCGATTTGTAGGGGCTGTACAATCATGCTTTTCTACTTTAGTCGATGGATGGAACATTCATGTGCATTAGAATACTGGCGCACGTTAGCTGCGACAGACACTTTGGAATCAAAATTTCATGTACCCAAATGTTGCTCTGCTTTACTGTTCACTATGACTTCTTGAAAGGCGCTACCAAACCGCCGAAGATGTCTCCGTACGCTGCCGGCTACGGTCCATTTGAAATGCCACTCTTTGCACTAATTTTTTTTCTTAAGCATGAACTTCCGGAAATGCTCGTATAGATAGAGACTCAACATGACTTTTTCATTTGGCAAAAAATTGCCGAAAATTTCGACGATATAATGGTAAGTACCGTGGCAATTTTCTACTTCTTACAGGTATATTTCTTCTTCCTAGCTGAGAAAAAAACGTCGTTAAGAGAAAAGGCTTTCTCAACAGGTCAAGTACAGAGGTATTCTTAATTAGAATACTTCTCATAAGGCAAAATACTAATAGTCCTCAAATCCCAGCAAACCCACATTTGTCTTTTCTCGGTTCCCATTTATTAAAGTACCAAAATAAAGTTCACAAACGTATATTAGGCCATAGTGCGGTAATACCTGGAATACATAGCTGGAATATCTACGACAGCGTAGTAAAGCATACAGGCTCTTTTCGAAGAAACAAGATGCTTTTTATACCAGAAAACTGATGCTATGAACTCATTGACAAGCTATCGCCACATAAGCAACCCAGGTATGTGGCGCGCTCTTGCAATCCCATTCATCAGATCAACCGAATTCACAAACCACTGACAAATAACTGAACATCCCTGTTAAGGTTCTCTAGGATCGCCGATCAGTCACACAAATTTCCTCCTAAATTCGCGCTTCCGCATATTTGATGGTCCGGTCATCTATGAAATGATCTCATCTACGGCAAATCTTAGGCCGATCTACGTATCCATAGCTCCTTTTGAAGTCTATGAAGCAGTCTGAAATTGGAGACTAATCCCATCGAATTTAATAAATTTTATGTCTCACTTCAATGGATCCCGTATGTTGCAAGTAAACGAGCAGCAAAGGGGATAGACAAAAAAATGTAAATTTGCAAATGGATTCTTATAAAAGCGCATAAAACGACAAATCACTAATCAACCTGTGATATTGCCAATGTTTTCGGGCGTGTATGATCGTCGACAACAAAACCGAAACAGTTGCGCCACGGATGAAACGATATCCTTGCCGGGAATGCATTCATGATCACACCTCAGCTGAAAATCATCACTTAAAGAAAGTGGATACTTTTTTAACTGATGCTCAACTTTTCATCCCCAACAGAGAGTAATGACTCAAGAGCATATTTAAAAAAAAAAAGCCTATCGCCACAGAGACAATCGATCGCCGTTCCATGATGTTGTATGCAATTTTTAGCATGTAAATTTTAGCTGCCGCATCGGATTGCCTTTGAAATCGTATTTTATTTCAAGAATTTTATTATACCTCGCCGATATTTTCGTAGCGAAGGAACAGCTTAGAGTTTTGCCTCTACGCTCTAAAACCATTCGATTGTTTGGTGTGCATCTCTGACTGATTTAAAGAAACCCATAAACGTGAGTTAACCAATCGCGATTTTATATTAATTTTACAAAGGCTTTTGATTCAGCGGCTCTGTGTTTTTTTTTTCTTTCAAGATCCGGATAATTCGGGACTTATGAGAAGCTCCTAACCATGGGTCGAAGCATTGAAAACTGATGGGAAGGCGTCATATGAAAGCTGGCTTCTCTTCTTCTGCTTAGTTCAGAACCCGGCCCCCTCATCTCTCAAGATGCTCTACGCTATATTTATTGTAGCCATATTGATAAGCGCAGGATAGTCTATGAAAGATATCTGCCATTAGCGCAACTATGCTACCAATTCAGAACACGTATCCATCAAGGCATACAGCCAGATAATTTCGACATCACCGTTTTGTGTTGTACAGTGCCTTAACTATAAAGAGGCAGCACCTTAATTCAATTTAAAAAAAAAAAACAAATCCGAATGTTGCGCAATTTGAACTGAAATCTCAACTAATCTAAGGAATATGGTGCTGAATGTGGAGTGTAGCCATCGACGCTCGAAAAAGTGAACGGAAAGAGGTGGCAGCGGATATGAGCAAAGTATCGCTTCGAACGATCGGTAGAAAGTATGCGCGTAAAATGGAGCGTGCACATGGACTAAGGTTGGCGCAAACGGACTGACACCATTTCGTAGATCATAATCTATTCA
>JPKZ01001539.1:9902-33040 GCA_000803305.1 Toxocara canis
ATTCGGGTTTATCGACTGAAAATGAACGATTCGGTGAGGGGTTCTATTCAGTTAGATTGTCTGTATTTAGATGACTCTTACGTTTTGGCCTTAAATCTGTTTTTAAATGGTTTAGAAAACTCGTTTTGGTAAAACGCTTTAGGGAAGAAGGATCAATCCCTTGTCTCTCCAAAAATTCTTAACGCTCAATCACCCCTTTCCTTCCCCTCCCCTTCCCCCTCCCCTCCACCACCGTAGACAACAATGTTTTTTCCGCGCTAGCAGCTGTACCTGTGATATGTGTGATATACGTAAACATCAATGATAACTTCATTATACAACGTTAATAAAAGTGTTCAATAAAGACAATGAGATTGTTTGCATACTATCTTCAAAAAAAAGCACTTCGATCATTATTATTAATTATCGATTCAGGATCGACTAGATCACAATAGAACGTCTTTATGCGAATACTGGTAGGCAATACGCCACATTGAACATATACTCTGTATCTGCATAACATACTGATTCGTTATCACCAGTTTTGTCTCTCGTCTCCCCTCCCCTCGCTCACCCTCCACTTCCTTTCGCAATTCCCCATTCCTCTGTTTCCATTTTCCAGAATAACTGAGTCCTCCTTCCGTATCCGGGTCTCTTCTTTAGATCATGATCAGTTTTGTTTGCATCCTCTTCACACCTTTACCTATCCCCGCCTCCCCCATCCTACACTCTTTCCTCATTTTTTTTCAGAAGAAACTGAACTGTACGAACCCTTCTAATAGTTCTTTTAATGCGGCTGGAGATCGTTACGAAAAAAAAACGAAACTCAATTCACAAAGAAACCTTCAGCCAACCCGTTCAAAAAGCCAAAGCGCCAAAAATCAGAGTCACTTATCGCCCACCGTGAACAGCATCACAAAGTGAAGGGCAAAAGAAAACGATAACAGTGAACAAGAATTTCAATGCAAAGTGGTTGTTGAAAAAGATAATACTATTCAAACATTTCTATGAGAACAACTGATCAACATACCGTATCGGCTCTAATAGAAGCCCCCGAGGTTTACATGGCCTGTCAAACAAGCGAAAATCGAACAGATGTTACGGAAACAAATTTATAATTCTTTTCGAGGCAATATAATAGTAGTGAGTTTTCGCCATCTCATGTTGTTTTATGAATCTTTTTTTAAATATCCAGAAAAGGAAAGATGAAGAAATGGAATTGGAGAGGATTTCTTGCGCTGGCAAGGGGATCCTTTCGAGGATGGGCTTCCAGTCGAGATCTAGAAGGCAGACTGACTGTCACTCATTTACTATTGTCTTTTCGAATTTAAACAAATAAGTGATATTACTGCATATTAGCGATCAATCGAAACGTTCTGATTTCCGGCTCATTTTTGCACTTCCATTTCCATAGCGACTCCGATCAAGTCATCTGCCTCGTTCCGATTTGTCTTTACAAAATATGCAGATATAAGAACCAGCATCAAAGTTTTTACATAAAACAATGGTGGGATGGGGAGGGAGGGGGAAATTTTTACGAGCTTTCGGTTCAATTAAGTGTAGATCAACAAGAATCTGACAGTATCGTGCACAACAGAATTCATTTAAAAAACAATTTCAAAACAAAAAAAGAGATGCTTAATTAATATTTAAAAAATTATGTGAGCTACGAACAGTGAAGCTGATTTTGAAATCCGCAAAGGCAACAACATCGAAAACTCTTCTTCGGAGGATCGACGACTTCGGCGAGCGATTCCACGCTCAAACCAAGTATAATCCCCCGGTCTACCAATCACAGCGAAGAGGAAAGATGCATCCTTCTTACGATGAGTGAAACAAATTTTATGCAAAGTGAGTGTTACTGTCCTACCCCCCCTCCCCACCCCTCCCTTCTTCACCCAAAATTTTAATAAAGAATTAACGGCTAATTAATATGTCGTTAATGAAGTTTTCAATTTGTATGCCTTAAGAACATACTTGTTCTCAACTGCGGTTCGATAGTCTGATCGATTACAATGTACAGTCAGCATGTTTACCTAATGGGCATAACGTATAACTTCAATAGAAGCCTTCCGCCTCTCGTGCCCTCAATAAAGTCTCTCTCCTCTACCGTTCCAATTCAAAAATAGGGCGCCAGCATGTTTCGTCGTTGGTGATTTTATAAACTCATTTAAATGAACACAGAAAGTTCAGCGCGAATAAAAACTACCATTATGTTACTATTCCGAAATCAGTTATAAATTACGAATCCCCTCGGAGCAGGCGCATCAACTCCGGAGTCCTATTACAGTTTAAACGGAAATCCCACACTTCAAAATCATAATGTCATGTACCTGAGAAAAGGACTAAAACAGCACACAGAAGCGATCACCACCAAACCATACATATAGAGAGAGACCGACTGAATACGGCTGTTTAAATAACACTACCATTGATTTTGTAAGACATATTGAAAGTTTCATTCACACCCACCCCCCTCCAACTTTGAAATTTTTTATTAAAGCCACCTTCGCCATATACAGCACAACTTTCATCTAGAGTGGTATTTGAAAAAACGGTTTTATACAAGCTGAAACGAAGTCAGCAAACTTTAGGGTACTTTCGGATTTGCGCACAGTTCACAACTTTGATCAAAGTTAAAAGTACAGAGTCAATCATTTAATGCCGTTCACTGCTTTTACAGTGAAGCGTCACTATACT
Organism: Toxocara canis; assembly: GCA_000803305.1. Lineage (NCBI taxonomy): Eukaryota > Metazoa > Nematoda > Chromadorea > Rhabditida > Toxocaridae > Toxocara > Toxocara canis. The sequence goes on from JPKZ01001539.1 coordinate 12,582, forward strand.
GTAACTATAGTGCTTTGTATGACGATGAATTCTAGCCGAGTGCATCGAAATGCATCTGCGTTTCCTTTACTGTCAATAAATCTTAGCTACCACTCATTCCAGCCTGTTGTCCTCATCATCAAGCATAACAACGAACGAAGGAGAGGAAATCCCGTTCTCTATTAAATTCAGAAAAACCAGTTTTTGGAGAACAGCCAATTTTCAATCGTCTTTATCGAAATATTTAATAAACAGGGGGTGAATTAATCAAGAAAAAATGTACAAAAAAAAGACCCTAAAAAAGAATTTCGAGACGAGACATAATTTCATAAAATACTCATTTGAGCAATAATAATAGCACAACAACCATTGTAACGGAACTCCTCGATGAACCTGCAAAAAACTATACAGCATAAAAAACATTACTCTCAAAACAAATGCAATATAAGTCTGAACAAGACGACCCCTCTCCCTCCACCTCCCCCTCCTCCTCCCCCCTCTACTCTCAAAATTGTCCGAATTTCCGAGCCTTCGCGAGACTCATAGAAATCTTTTAAGTTTTTGCAAAAATCTTTTCTGAATTTTCCTCTCCTCCTCTCTTCCCCCCCCCCCTTCTCTCCTAAAAGAAAAAGTCCAAAAGTGGGCCGAGTGAGCGTTTTGCATTTTTAAGCAGAACTTTTATGTTTATCTTCAAAACTCCACGTTTGTGAGTGACTTCGCCTCCGCTCCCAACCTATTCCCCTTATACCCCACCAATTAATTGCAGCATGGCGCGGATAACCAGTGTTCTGTACGATTTGTTCATATGTCTTATATGTGAGACAGACGTAAACATAGAAAGGAAAGAAAATAAACATGTTGAACCATCTCATTTTTCTTTTTCCATCCTTATTTTCAACTTTTGAGACTGAATTCATTTCTGTGATCTCGAAACAGAGACAAGTTTAGACTTTTAAACTCTAATTTAAATTATAACGATCAGCAAAAACTAAAGACTCCCATCCCTACGAAATGAAATTCAAGATCAACTAGTTGATAAATTCTTTAACTCTAAGCTGTCGGTGCGTTCGCTCAGAATTTGAGGATTTTTCTTTCAGGATAAACGTTTCATTTCATAACGATTAGTATAGACAATTATATGAAATGATCGATGAATGTGGAAAACGGTAGCAAAATTAATTCTTCTTTTCAGTGTTTGTAATTATGATCAGCGACAACATTAAAAAAAACAAACGAATAGATAACTATAGGTAAAACAAACCCGAAGCTGATGATATCTGTTGCTGCATAAGCTCTGAAAAAAATTTTTTAAATAATAAACGGAAAAAATGCTTTATTCTACTTTGCAAAAACAATTTTAGAAAACGGGGACTTAAATTTTTGGTTGGAAGGCTGTCAATTTTTATGATAACGCAAAGAAAATTTGATTTGTTCGGCTCCGCATTTCATCCAATTCAACGTCTCATGCTGCATATTGATTTCGTTTTTCTTCAGCAAATAGTCGGCAGCCCTATACCGCACAAGAACGCATCAATTAGGCGATGTTGTAAAATTCGCATGCTTAGTGAGTATGGACAGTTTGGCGGCCAACTGCCAACTTTACGGCTTTTATATGAAAAATAAAGTGCTGGACGCAAAACAAATATAACGTATTAAATCGTATAGAAAAGTCAATTGCCGTTTGAACCCCGGCGAATTTTGCAACATACTATTTCATATAAATATATGTATACGTATGGGTAGGAGCTGAGTGGCAGAGATCCCTCTTCCTATGCGGGAAGACCTGGGTTTGATTCCCAGGCTGCTTCCCCGACGGATCGCCAGCAGGTTGACCACCAGGCGTTCCGAAACTGGTCACAACAATCATGCGTGGGCATGGATATATATATATATTGATCGATTGCATTACAATATATATAAGTTTGAAAATATGCAGGAAGTTCGGATCAACTTAATCTGATGAGCAGCACGAGATACGTGACTGTATGTACAGAGATCAAACCAAATAGTATTACAAAAAAGAACGGTTTTTACACGACCCCACTGAACAATTATCAGACATATCCTCTTTAGCGTCCATTTTATAAGAACAAATGGCAGCTAATGACTGCCGGTTCGAGCCCAATGTATAAAGATTTTCATTGATTGTCGAAATGCTTGAGTTTATCATCACCTCGATTTTACTTAAACAGCCTAAAGGTTTCAATCAGAATAGATATTCGAGTCGTAGAAATCAGTATATATATATGTACATATATAGATATATATATTTATAAATATATATATAGAATACTGGCATAGGTACATATATAGATATATATATAAATACATTCAGTGCTATAAGCTGATATGCACTATGGTTTTGAACAACTAGGCGAATAGGTGTAGTGTTAAATTAAGCAGACAGACGAGGGTAATTTTTTCATCGTCGGATTAGCTAGCAAAGAGGATATGTAATTAAAAATTTTTAGTATAAATAAAAATGTATATCGCTACTACATCTCTTCATGGTCGCCCAGTTGTGTAGAAGCGTTTGATCGTAACGAGATATCCATTCTTAAAGAGCGATTGCACACGGTCGAATGCTGCTCATCTATCATTTCAAACTGATCTTCAAGTTAATCTCGAATCGGTGCTTTGTTTGTTACGTGGATTTCATTCATGTAAGCAAATGGAAATTAGTTGATGCAAAGGCGGAGCTGTATGGCGGAGCTGTGGTCAAACATCTAGAGCAGTTTATGTTCTCGTACTGCAAAATGAGGGCCATGCATTGCTATGGAGAGCACCCAAGCTATGAATTTCGTTAAAAAGAGGGATATAGAGTGCAATGCTGGGCGGCTGGGTTACTACGAAGGATGAGTGACTCATTGCCGGTGTTTATATATATAGAATACTGGCATAGGTACATATATAGATATATATATAAATACATTCAGTGCTATAAGCTGATATGCACTATGGTTTTGAACAACTAGGCGAATATATATATATATATATATATGTACCTATGCCAGTATTCTACACAGTTCAACACCGGCAATGAGTCACTCATCCTTCGTAGTAACCCAGCCGCCCAGCATTGCACTCTATATCCCTCTTTTTAACGAAATTCATAGCTTGGGTGCTCTCCATAGCAATGCATGGCCCTCATTTTGCAGTACGAGAACATAAACTGCTCTAGATGTTTGACCACAGCTCCGCCATACAGCTCCGCCTTTGCATCAACTAATTTCCATTTGCTTACATGAATGAAATCCACGTAACAAACAAAGCACCGATTCGAGATTAACTTGAAGATCAGTTTGAAATGATAGATGAGCAGCATTCGACCGTGTGCAATCGCTCTTTAAGAATGGATATCTCGTTACGATCAAACGCTTCTACACAACTGGGCGACCATGAAGAGATGTAGTAGCGATATACATTTTTATTTATACTAAAAATTTTTAATTACATATCCTCTTTGCTAGCTAATCCGACGATGAAAAAATTACCCTCGTCTGTCTGCTTAATTTAACACTACACCTATTCGCCTAGTTGTTCAAAACCATAGTGCATATCAGCTTATAGCACTGAAGATGCCCTATCTTTCAATTCCATTTCTATTTTTTCCCTTTCAATTCCGTTCCGTTAAATTTCATAATCATTTCTTGGAATTGTTCTCATCTTTTCTAGAGCGCTCAGTAGTGTTTGCTGTCCCCCCCCCCCCACACTAACAGCAAGCTTTTCAATACGCAATTGAAATGCTCCTCAATAGGCAGAAGCGTATTGGCAAAGCGAGTGAGACATTATTAGATTACAGCGAAAATAATTGTGAAGCAGCCAAGTAATTGGCGCAAATTGAGATGGGACCCAATGGCAACCCACGCAAAAGTGTTCCTTGCAAACTCTGTTGATGATCACAACCATAATGAAAATTTAACAGCCAGCCAGCTGTCCATAATGACCGTCAATGAGAAGACATCGATCAGCTGTGCAACGCTGACCCATTATACTGACCCAAAATGCTAAGCTATGCACTTAAAAAAAGTAGTATTTAATCAAACTCTCTCTTATTCGGTCTGTACTTGATTCTGTGCTTGATATCTGTACTTGATTCTCATTACTATCTCATATGTCCTTATCTTTCATATCATTTTAAAAAATGCTTTTGTTTGTGTTGACGAAACGATATTATCTTTTGCCTGCAAGGTAAAGACGCCTGATTCGCAGGAAGAAGGCGCAAGACTAAAAATCAAGTATAGATATGGCATCAGTGATTTCTCTCTCATTGACTGATGTTTTAAAATTTCTAAGCATAACATATTGTCATTCCAAAAAAAGTCCAGAGTTTCAGCCTTGACCTTTTCAGGAATTCTATGATTGCTCCAATTGATCGCTGATTTTGTAGAAGAAAATAGAACCCCCATAGAAAGCGTTCGAAGATTTAAAAAACATTTAGATGTCAATCGAAAATTCTTGATTACTTTTCCTACAACAATAAGATTCTTAAGCAGAAAAATTCATCTTTACCGATCATAAGACACAACGCTTATAATTCAGATACAATCACAACACCAATTTTCTACAAAGTCGACAAAAGTCGGAGTCGGATTTAAACAAAACGTCAAGCGGTCACTAAAATAACCTCATGTCTTCCATTATTTACATTAATGCGTTTTTTGAAATCAAGCAGCACTTCATAAAAGCGTAAAAAACATACTGATGAAGTGAACTGTTTTTAAAAATCCACAATTGTGCCTTTAGGGCAAGGATTGGAAATTCTCATACATTTAGCTTCATTTATAAATTCAATTATTCTTGAAATCGAAAGGCTCCAGAGGATATTAAATGGGAATTTGGCTCATTAAAGGAATCTCGTTCCTCTTGAGTATTCGTGCGTTCTCATACCTGCCATATGTCTCCGATCTATCCGGTACAGCAAACCGAGTCGTTCAAATAAGATAGTGGTGCTAATGAACAACCATAAATTTGTTAGTGTTCACTTCAGTGCGTAAAAATTTTCACACATTTTGCAAAAACATCGAGTGGCTAAGGCACTGAACCAACAAGTACTGAAGTCATGCATGCAACCATGCTTGAAGACACACCTCCACGTCGAAAGATTGTGGTGAAGTGCGAAACGCGTGATGGTGCAATAGTTGTGCTAGCCAGGCTCGTTTCCTCACGTTTTTGCACCTCACCATCTGCACCATCTGAATCCAAAGGATCATCTGGTTCGTTATCAGCATCAATATCCCCATCACGAAAACCGGAACCTATAAAAATGTGTGCATGCAACGGTAAATGGGTGGTGGGTGAAGAAAAAATAAAGAGAATCTACAGCCCTTCTTACACTTTTGTGAACTGCTATTTGCAAACCGACTATAATGATATCATGTCTTGGCCTACGGCATATATGCTTGTGTGTATATCTATTCGTTTGGCAACTACAACCATTCTCTATCCCATGCTTTCAACTCCACAACTAAATAAAACTTAAAGTGATACCGATTCGATAAGTACAATCTTTGAATAGACTCATGCATTAAATTTCAATTCGATTACTATTCAAGTTCTTTTCGAATTTGTAAAAAGAACTCTATACAAGAGCAAACGTCATCGTCGGAACATCCCAAATTACTCCTTCATTACTCGTAATTACTCGAAAACGTCATCGAAACTTCAAAACAGCGTTGAATCAACCACTACTACAATCGTGACAAATAGCGATCTATAAAGGAAAGGAAAATCTGAGAACAATGTGATGCATACTTAAGGTAACAACTTTCATCTAATTTTTCTGTACGTCTGCAATTTTTTTCGCAGTACTCTATACAACGCAAAGTTACGTTACTCTACAGTCATTACCGACTGTGACAATTGCCTCTCGAGCGATCATGAGTTTTGGCAAATTAATTCCCTACTCATAAAAAATAGCACTCTCTTCCATAATGGTTACTACGCAAAACAAGTCAAAACTAATACTGAATCGGAATTTTTTTTTGCATCGTGGACCCAGATTCATGTGGTAGCAAAATGACAGCAACAAGGGTAGCCCCGTCCACGTCCGTTTTTCCACCGAAGGTGAAGGCTTCTTGGAAAGAGTTAAACGTCGATGGTCGATATATATTACGCTACAACTTCGAAAGAATGCCGCAAAGCGGAATTCTCGAAGCGTTCTTATCTCTCTCTACATGCTGGACCAATTACGATTGCACAAACAGTTCAGAAAGCGAAAGATGACTGAGATGAGCACCTCTGGTGCACGCACCGTAAAACTCTCAATGATAAAGCAACGAGATTTTAGAGTTTTTTAAAATTGTTCCTATTAGCTTGTCCACTCATTTACTTTTTGGACAAACTGGATGTAACTTGTTTACGCTCTAGTTTCAACAACCAATACAAAGCTCCGTTCAACTGTTAACCCTCAGAAGTATCCGCATATTGAACGGCGTGGAACGAACTCACTGAATCAGAACATACTCATCGAATCAGGCTGCGAAGAAAAAGTTTTCAGCTTCTCCTCGCCGAGGGACCGTGAAAAATTGTTTTATTACACCTTTACTAATAAAATTCCTATACTATTTTCTATAGAAAATTCCAAATTTTAAAAAAACTCCTCCCTCTCCCCTCCCCTTACTCCCCCCCCTCCCCCAGAAAAAAAGGTGTTCCATATGTAGAGTTTGGGAATGCTACCCTACCTTCACTACCATTTCATCGTGCTGCATACAGTGTACATTATTATTTCAACGAGGAACTTCTGCATTCAAAGTGATTCGAAGTGACTGCAGCCGACTTGCCATCAAGATAATTTCTATGCCTGAATCAAGACATGTTTGAATCGAAAAGCTTTAGAGCTTTAGATGTGCAGGCAACTTCAACGAGGAACTTCTGCATTCAAAGTGATTCGAAGTGACTGCAGCCGACTTGCCATCAAGATAATTTCTATGCCTGAATCAAGACATGTTTGAATCGAAAAGCTTTAGAGCTTTAGATGTGCAGGCAACTTCAACGAGGAACTTCTGCATTCAAAGTGATTCGAAGTGACTGCAGCCGACTTGCCATCAAGATAATTTCTATGCCTGAATCAAGACATGTTTGAATCGAAAAGCTTTAGAGCTTTAGATGTGCAGGCAACCTTATGCATTCCAATTAGAGCCAATTCAACCATTAATCACCTCAAAACATATCGAATATAAAAAAGCGCCTCAACGCAATGGTACAGCGCAATACTATCTTGGTTAGTTAAACGGACAGAAGGCATGCTATGTTAAGAGTGCTAAAACAGTGTGTAGATGAGTGCTGGGAATATGCGCATTTTCATGATCTCATGCATGGTGTGCTTGTGATATTCCATACCGGAACTATCATGCTTCATAACACTTTTGTTTGTTATCCAAATTTTATGCTCAAAAAAACATATGTATAATCTAATAGTAAAACCTTAACAACAAGAGGAACGGATAAAGAAGAAAAAGAATATCATAGCAAAATAACCTTCTGTGAGAAGAACGGAATTACTGTATGTGGGCTCGCCCTCTGAAAGAAAACGAACTTGATTATTTTGATGAATAAGAAAGCTGAAAAGTTTGATGCGTTTACGTGCCTTTTCATTTTTACAAAAAAAACTATGGGCAGTGATGACAAATAGGGGGACGAGGGGGGGAGGGGGGCAAAAAACCGATGACCTATCTTATCAGATAAAACTCTAAAGTTGAAAATCGCTTCCAATCAATCATATTAGCCGAAAAATTTGAATTAAAAACCAAATCTGGTGATGTTTTCAACTTCGCTAAACGATCGAAAATAACGTTCAGCGCCATCTTTCGCTTCTTTCAATATTTCATTTCAGTGCCATTTTGCTCGGAGGTGATGAAATGAGAAAAGAAAAACTATTTTCATTTCCGCTACCTCAAATTGGCAAAAAGGACTCTTTGAAAATGACTTCACGATTATAGGTTTGAAAATGAAAAGAGAAAAATTTTGACGATCGCCAGCGAAGAATAAATATTTAAAAATCTGAACACCCGATCACCATACTTACCTGTGGTTTTACGTTTTCCAAATTTTTTCATGCGCTAATACGCATTACACAATCAACGTACCCTACCCAGTTGGTTGACTAATGAGACAGTCTTTGACTCTATCTTCGGAGGATCCCAAAAGTAAGTATGTGCCCCTCAGAACTCTTCAAGTGGACGCCTGTTCTCATTTACTGGATCTCATCGACGCTTATAGCTTTCGTAAGTGTTGTTGTGTTCTTTGAAACACAATATTCCACCATCAGCCACAAAGCAATAACGCTTTCCTTGGTGAGCGAAGATGAATGACTTCACTAAATATTCTATTCATAAACTTATGCATCATTTTTTAGCCTCAATTACCTTACTGCAATCAATGAAACGAAGACATAAATAGATAAACCAATATAGAAAGTTTGAAAGTAACGGAAAAGTTCCACAACACCCTCACTGGGAAAATAAAATGTTATTCTACAAAGTTATCGTATGGAAACAAAGTTACCGCTCTGAACTGTCCTATTGTGTGAATACCTTAAAATGTGGTTATTCTTCCATATTTCCCACCCTCAGCAACGCAACTATACTTTATTTCAGCAAAAAAAAGAAAAAAAAAACGGCCATCGAATTTCTCAAACAACTTTTGTTGGCTATCGTATCAACCGATCGGCTTATCAGCTGTTCCTATCTCAGGAAGAAAATTACAGTCAGATCACTTCATAAAAAGCAAAAAAAAAGAAAGATTTACAGGAAAAATGGAAAAGTAATAAGAAGGTAACAAGGAAACGGTTTCTCATGGACGCCATTAAATAAGAAGGTAAGATTCTCATACATCTGACGACAATATCAGCGGAATGGACGCCATTATCGTTTATCGCCGTACATCGATAAGTATCGAATTGATCTGGCCCGATATTCTTAATTGTCAGAATGTGCATACTACGATACTTCTCGGATACTTGTTGCGACTGAAACTTTAACGCTTTACATATAAAACGCATTATTGATTGCGTAATAATAAAAGTCAACTAAATGATAATACTTCAATAAAATTCAAATGAAACTCAAAAATTCAATTCAACGATTCAATCTCAATTTCAATTTCAATTCGATTCAATTCAATGAAAAAAATGAAACAATGAAAATGAAAAATATAACGAAAATTCAGTGAAGAAAAATGCATGATAAAGGTTATCTAAACGGGTTACCATCTATCCCCTAACAGGAAGCATTTCAGTTCGATGAGGTGTAACTTAGATCACAAAATAATCGTTCCATGGGGGCGAAACCGCAGCAGATTTTCAATACGAACTGCTGCTGTACATTATTTCCCTTAGATGAAATGATTAAGGCTACGAGTCATACTGATGTACGAGTCACGAAATGAAAGCTGAAGAAAGAGGGATGGAGGGTGGTTTATTAAGGGACTTTATATTGAGAATAGACCTGCAGTGGAGACTACACTGCAAGCTTTAGCTTTTGATAAGCTTTAGGTGCTCAGAATTCTTTTCAGCTGTCAAATCAATGCTAGTACTAATAGAAGTGATCATCTGTTAGGAAAAATATATCAGTGAACAAGCGTTGAAACTGATTAGAAAAAAAGTTTAAAAAAACTGAACAAAGCCAAAAATCAAGAATGTTAAAATAAGTTTAAAAGAAAAAAAGCTGAATGCCGAAACGGTTATAACAGCGAGAAAAGCAGAATTACAATGACTAAGATAAGTCAACAAAAGCTCACAGCAACACCCTCACTGGGAAAATAAAATGTTATTCTACAAAGTTATCGTATGGAATTACCCGCTCTGAACTGTCCTATTGTGTGAATACCTTAAAATGTGGTTATTCTTCCATATTTCCCACCCTCAGCAACGCAATTATACTTTATTTCAGCAAAAAAAAAAAGAAAAAAAACGGCCATCGAATTTCTCAAACAACTTTTGTTGGCTATCGTATCAACCGATCGGCTTATCAGCTGTTCCTATCTCAGGAAGAAAACTACAGTCAGATCACTTCATGAAGAGCAAAAAAAAAGAAAGATGTAGAGGATAAATGGAAAGGTAATAAGAAGGTAATAAGGAAACGTAATGAGATTCTCATACCTCTAACGACAATATCAGCGAAATGAACGCCATTGTCGTTTATCGCCGTACATCGATAAGTTCCGAATTGATCTGGCCCGATATTCTTAATTGTCAGAATGTGCATACTACGATACTTCTCGGATACTTGTTGCGACTGAAACTTTAACGCTTTACATATAAAACGCATTACTGATTGCATAATAATAAAAGTCAACTAAATGGTAATAATTCAATGAAATTCAAATGAAACTCAAAGATTCAATTCAACGATTCAATTCAAAATGAAATTCAATCTAATTCAATTCAATTCAATTCAATTCAATGAAAAAAATGAAACGGTGAAAATGAAAAATTCAATGAAAACTCAATGAAAGAAAATGCATAATAAAGGTCAACTAAACATGTTGCCATCTATCCCCTAATAGAAAGCATTTCAGTTCGATATGAGGTGTAACTGAGATCACAAAATAATCGTTCCATAGTGACGAAATAGCAGCTGATTTTCAATGCGAACTGCTGTACATTATTTTCCTTAGATGAAATGATTAAGGCTACGAGTTTGCGAGTCACGAAATGAAAGCTGAAGATAGCGGGCGGGAGGGTTGTTTATTAAGGGACTTTGTATCGAGAATATACCTGCAGTGGAGACTACACTGCAAGCTTTAGCCTTTGATAAGCTTTGATAAGCTTTTGATAAGCTTTAGGCGCTCAGAGTTCTTTTCAGCTGTCAGACCAATGCTAGTACTAACACAAGTGATTATTTGTTAGGCAACACATATCAGTGAACAAGCGTTGAAACTGATTTAAAAAAAACAGTTTAAAAAACTGAACAGAGCCAAAGATCGAGTAATGTTAAAATAAGTTTAAAAGAAAAAAGCTGAATGCCGAAACGGTTACAATAGCGAGAAAAGCAGAATTACAATGACTAAGATAAGTCAACAAAAGGTCACAGTGATACTGATCGGTTCAATCCGCACCCATGTAAAAATGTTTTCACTGAATGTTTCAGTCACACAGACTTACCCTACAATATTGATTCAGAAAGCCTGGAGCTAAGAAGTTTTTATTAACTTCAAAGAAGTCAAGGATTCCGGAAATGCATGACAGGGTGCAGCTCACTTACGATTGCGTATTTCGTGGAATCGAATATTTCCTCTCCGTTCTTTTCCCAAGTCATTGTCGGCCTTGGCCATGCTTCCACATTACAAACCAATGTCGCTTGACCACCCGTAACCGCAACAACCACCTTCGACTGTGGAATGACAATTGGTTCAACTGCAACGTAAATAATATTACAATAACTCTTTACAGCCATCCGTCATGCTATCATATTTGTTCAGAAATCTATGACGCTCCAGCAAAGTGATAAAAATTGTAGACCCAAGGTGAGTAACAAGTGATTGCACGCGCTAGGCGTGTGTGTTGTTGAAGAATGAAATCTTTGCCTAGTGGATACTGAAAAACTACGAAATATTCCTCTAGTGTGCGTTATCGCCCGATTAAGTGCTGATGTGCTGCTCATGATCACAAAAAGGTTGATGCTGCGTGTTCTGATCGTGTTCTGATCTGATGATTACCTCATGATCACTGCGTGCTCTGCATGACCCTAACAATGGCGTAAAGTGCCGAAACGTCGAACAAACGATACTCGTTATTGTACAATTGGCTACATCAAAAGCCACATATTATCGCGTACTTCTTTAACATCACCATGTACGCCTTATATTTATACCAGTCATAAATACTGTTATTCTAGAAAACCTAATGTGATACAAGTAAACTGTCGAAAACGGGAAATATTCGCAATAACTTCTAAAGTAACGAACACAGCATATTTCGATCACAAAGTCACACTTCATCTGTTAGCCATCCGCTTGATCCGCTTGATAGCAAAAGAAGTTTAGAGATCTGTTCAAGCAGCTAATAACTACGAAATGTAAGCATACGGCTGCAGCTGGATAGCATTCTCCGTGGCCGCGCAGCTTATTTTTATTGCTGTCTCAAAAATTCCAATCACCATCAATATTCCAGGCCTAATTTTTGAATAAAACAAGAAAAAATCAAGCTTGAAACAATATTCTAGTTTTTCCTTAATAAACCCATCTCCATTGACATCGTCTCCCCTTTCAATGAACCCCTCCTCCTTTCTGAGCACGACGACAAACGAGCCTCGACCTCGGTGAAGCCCACTTTCTCAAGAACACTCCGGCAAACTATGGGTCTGGAAACGCCACTTAGCAGCTGCCGAACAAAAATGACCTCTCTCTATCATGGCATAGTGCATATTATACAGAATGAATGCTCCTTTTGACCCTAGGAAGTGTTGCAGTTTATAGCCCCGGGGGAATCTGTTTAAAAAAATAATTTCAGGGTCAAAGTAATACAATAGCGTGGACAGCACTTACAAGTAACGTGCAATTTAACGCTCCATGACTCGTCCGGTGGTATACCATTACTGGCAACGCAAACATATTCGCTCATATGCTTTCGACTCACCTTCGTCAGTACTAAATCAGAACCGTTGAAAACGCTCGCTGAAAATGAACCAATTCAACGACAATCTGAATCGTAGAAATCGAAGTTCATGAATCTTCTTGCAATGCTTAGATGCAGTTTTCGAATGTTTCGCTCATTAGCCCAACAGCAGAGAGAGAGAGAGAGAGAGAGAGGGAGAGATAGAGATCAAGAGCAAGGGACTAGAAGTGCGAGGTCAGGATCCACATCTCCCTCCCCTCAAACTTGACTGCGAAAAAAATTAGTTAGCGGTTCTATTATGAGAAATTTGAAGCCAAATAAATTGGACTGGAAACATGTAAACTAAACAATGTATGAATTCAATTTTTCTTTATACAATATCGTAATTCTTGGCCTTCCCTAAAGAGTTCGATTTTGTTGATCTCCTTCATGAAACCTTTAACCAAGAGACCATGTGATAATAATGATAGCGGACAGATCAAATGATGATAATGATAGCGGAGAGACCAAATGATGATAATGGTGGCGGAGAGACCAAATGATGATAATGATAGCGGAGAGACCAAATGATGATAATGATAGCGGAGAGACCAAATGATGATAATGATAGCGGAGAGACCAAATGATGATAATGATAGCGGAGAGACCAAATGATGATAATGATAGCGGAGAGACCAAATGATGATAATGATAGCGGAGAGACCAAATGATGATAATGATAGCGGAGAGACCAAATGATGATAATGATAGCGGAGAGACCAAATGATGATAATGATAGCGGAAAGATGCATGCTTAAAGCTTAGACTCTACGCTTCTCATTTTTTCGAAGTTAACTAATTAGAGCAGCAAGCTATTGAACTATAGCAAAATTTCTCATTAAACTAACTGACAAACGAACTGAATTCACAAATGAGCTGTCAATAGAGTGCGCAAATGCCAGCAGTAATCAAGACACTAGTACAGAGATTTAAGCACAAGCATCAGCAAACCGAAGAAGAAAAAATAAGCTAGAATAAAAACAATGGCCACTTCATCATTCAGAAAACGATTCGATTATCGGCAATTCCAAGTTCCAAATGTAAAAAATGTGGTGCTCTCGCGCTTAACGACGGCGTTCACGCCTCAAACATGTCAAATTGCCATTAAACATCGCAAGAATATGTTTGGGAAGTAAAATGCTTTATGTGTTTTTTTTTCCTGAAAAATCAAGAAGTTTGACCCGATTCTCGTCTCGTCTACAAATGAAGATGAGATTTATGACTTTTCAATAGTAGCCATTTCGAAGTCAACAGGTTTGTACATCAACAAAGTTTAGCGACAATATGACATCTCTGAAATGTGATATCGCATATTATTTCTATTTCTATTTTCCATTTTTGTTTTCATTTTCCTGCTTTTTTATTTTCTTGTATTTAATTTCCTATTCCATTTCCCACCATAATTTTTCAAAATAGCATTTTTCAGTGGTTTTTACACTAATTGCATGAAAGTATAACGTAAAAACAAATCGACTTTTATGTATTACCCTATTGATATTCATAGTTCATATTCAGTTGTTATCTGAAAGTCTAAAAGAGTACAGAAATAAAAAGTAGTTAGTATATAAGAAACATACAAATACGTCTAACGTATTTTCTCGAATAAAGTCCAGCGATTTTAATGTTCGCTGTTGTCAGGAGAGGAGTTAGGGCTCTTCAACAAACGGCTAGAGGGATCTTCACAAATCCTGATGTAAATAACATTTTTTGTTCCCACCGTTTACTCGTTAACAATGATCACTGAAGAACGGAGAGTATCACAAACATCCAAGTGAGAGGAATAATAAAACAAAAATCACATATTCACTTTTTGCTGTTAAATAAATAAATAACGAAACAGAACATGTGCACCTTAGGAATTACGCTGCAGTAATCGTACCTAGATCACATGGGTTCCTCCGCTTGCTGGAATTAAATGACAGTATCTTTAATGGCTATTAGAGTAGGTAATTTACCACATTTAGAGTAAGTAATTTACCACCATTTCCAGTAAGCAATTTACCACCATCTAGAGTATGTAATTTACCACCATTTGGAGTAAGTAATTTACCACCATATCCAGTTGCCCCATTGAATCGAATAATTTGTCTATCTTGCCTTCTCCAAACGACCGTCGGTGGAGGATTACCGAATGCACGACATGACAGCGTCACATTATGCCCTTCTCGAATTTCCACTGCGGAAGCCGTTGTACGGGCCACATATGGAGGTACTGTAAAAATGCATAAAATATCACGCATCCATTCTCGGGTATGGAACCGGAAACGGAAATGTAAGAAGTCATGGCGGATGTGACCCTTCTCCTCCTCCCTCCCCCCTCCTCTTCAAAAAGAAGGCCAATTTTACTGCCTCCGAATATAGCATAATGTTCATCACAGCATCAGCTACGATTCGGACATGCTTCAAAAGCGGAAAAAGAGCTTTTAAGATTCAAAAAATAATGGCTTTATGAAGAAGTTTCGATATGTTTCAGTCAGGTATCTTTACTGGCTATTAGAGTAGGTAATTTACCACCATTTAGAGTTAGTAATTTACCACCATTTAGAGTAAGCAATTTACCACCATTTAGAGTATGTCATTTATCACCATTTAGAGTAAGTAATTTACCACCATATCCAGTTGCCCCATTGAATCGAATAATTTGTCTATCTTGCCTTCTCCAAACGACCGTCGGTGGAGGATTACCGAATGCACGACATGACAGCGTCACATTATGCCCTTCTCGAATTTCCACTGCGGAAGCCGTTGTACGGGCCACATATGGAGGTACTGTAAAAATGCATAAAATATTACGCATCCATTCTAGGACATGGAGCCGGAAACGGAAATGTAAGAAGTCATGGCGGATGTGACCCTTCTCCTCCTCCTCCTCCCTCCCCCCCCCTCCTCTCCAAAAAGAAGGTCAATTTTACTGCCTCCGAATATAGCATAATGTTCATCACAGCATCAGCTACGATTCGGACATGCCTCAAAAGCGGAAAAAGAGCTTTTAAGATTCAAAAAATAATGGCTTTATGAAGAAGTTTCGATATGTTTCAGTCAAGAATCTTGAAGGCTTCTCTCGTTTCATTTGACGTCCATCATATGAGCATATCACGATCGCCAATCGAAGTTCAGTTCAGTTCAGTTGTAGAGCATAATGTTTTCAACCAAATATTATGTGCTTTGAACGACGGTCTAGCTAACAAGCTAATTTGAAAGTGAAAAGTGTCAAGCACAATAAGAGCGTAGGCGTTGTCTCTGCAGGTGGTCGAAGAGTCACCTGTCTTAAGCCAATTATGGGCCGATTATCGCAACATCGGCTACCATTCAAGTGTGTTGCCCCCTCTGAGATGTTAAGCGTTTCTAAGATGCTTCTAAACAATGCTCGCACCGCAGGCGATCCCCTCCATTATTTCATAGGTGGTTCGAGTAGGGCTTGTTTTCGTTTAATAGCATTGCAATTACAGATTACGATTTGCACATCAAAGCTAATGCCTATCATCGTTCACAGTCGTCTAATCATCAATACATACTTTTATATTCAGCAATTCAGTATTATATTCTGCTTCTCATATCGAACGTCAATGCGACCACAAATGAGAGTATACATAAGTATACATAAGGTCGTTGTGCTCTTCTGTATTGCTTATGGACCGAGCAAAGACTACACTCGTCGGCTATCGACCAAAGACTTTTAAGCATTAATGTCTGCTTGACTTTTGCTAATAGCATGCCGCTTAAGCATTAAGTCGCAGCCAACTCATATAAACAACGCTGCTTAAACAAGAACGCTTTCGTGGAGAGATAATACACCACTACCATAGTCTCATAACCTTCTCTCCTCCTCCCCCCCCCTCACCCCCTCCCCTTCCTCCTTACTGAACCACTTTCAAGCGACTATATATCATCACAGATTTTTATTTAGTAGAGGAATTTGGAAATCCACAATCCAATTTCCATCAATGTTACTCTTCTCAACGGAACAAACATTATAAATGTTCTCACGTTTCGCAATTTGATCTAATCAGCTCAGTGTTTATCGCTGTAAGATGGTCAAATTTGGATGCATAAATTCTGAGTGGAAATTGGAACGGAAGCTATACGATAATGAATGCTTAGGCGCATGAGAATCACATTTGTAAGTAATGGTTGGGAAGTCAGTTTAGCTTAGCGCCGTGGGAACGTTAGCATTTGTTGTCGTTGAGTCGTACCGCAGAGCAAACACAACTTATAACGCACTAATGGATTTCAAAGGACCAATGTTACTCCCTCCCGCAAGAACGCTACGTTCCTTCGTGCCCATTGCCGCCGTATACATTAAACAGTTCGAATATGAAAACAAAGATATCCAACACTAGCGCGACACGTCCAATAATGTAAGCTACTACTCTACAATTTACTGTGACTCGTATATAACAGAGTAATGATAATGTTGCTTCCCAAGTCAGCTGAAATTTACCCACAGTACCCGCTAGTTTACCCAATTATGCAGTATACAGGCTCATGTAAGGCTGAATTTTATAAATCGCCATAGATATGTCTTACTATTATTCATTTATGTATATGTTCCGCTGCAATAAGATTTTTGCCTTATTCAATAATTTTCTTAATCCGCTTAAGAGGCAAATAGGCGTTTACCAAATAAAATATCGCTCATATTACCGGAAATGCGTTCGACGATTGTAAATGATTGTAAAGCTTTTTTTCCGTAATGTGAAATTTGCTACGAATTCACAAGAATAGATCAGATTTCATGTTCCGAAATACTCAAGAATTTCATTGGCATTACAACAAAAAATTCTGTCATAATGCACTGATGAATTTCGTTTAAGAAGCATCATCCCTCCAAAAAAGAAAAAAAAACAATAAACTTTTCCACGCCATACCACTCTGTTATATCTTGCCGATGTGTTGATTCGGGAAGATCAACACATCGGCAAGATATAACACCCTTCACTCTTTTTATTATAAACATTTTGTCAAAATATCATAAACGGTCAAATTTATAACACTCGAACCACAGTTGGAATCTTAAATCTTATGGAGAGTTATATCTTTATAAACGGGTTATAAATTCAGTGAAATTTATAACCCATTTATAACCATAGTTCAACTCACCAAAACGAATAGGACTGGATTCCAGAGGACTCATCCAAAGTGACACTCCTAAATGAAAACAATTCAAACAAAGACTGAATTTAGGAAGAATATGAGGGAAGTGACGTATTCAAAGACTGATAGACTGACTGTGGGAATTATCATCTTCAGAAGGGTAGCGAGGGGGGGGGGGGGGAAACGAAGACTGATAGACTGACTGTGGGAATTATCATCTTCAGAAGGGTAGCGAGGGGGGGGGGGGTAACTGAAGAAAAGGCTGGGACCATACGGAAGGGTACGGTGGTGGACTTTCGCAAATGGATGACATTATATCACGAAGTTTTCGTTGCATAGACAATCTAAACCGCGTTATAAACGACTTGATGAGTTACTATCGAATGGAACGCATAACTCACCCCTTAAATGGAGATAGCCAGCTCTGGAGAGAATCGGATCCGTATTCAGCTGACAGGAATAACCGCCAATGTCGTTTTCCTACAACCAGCACTTCTTGCTCTTATCATACTCATCGCATTAAGTATTATTTTGGAATCATCTTACCCATACGCTTTACACTTTTCTTAAGTGTAACTTTACTTAATTAACTTAAGTGTAACTTTAAACTTTACACATATTTCTTCTTCCATAACACTTCACCTAATATATACTCAATTACTACACATTTTGCAGTTATCTGTATCAACGATTTAACGAACTCCGGGATGTAATCTCAACTTTCTTTGTAAGCAAACCAGTACAGCAAAGTGGAGCGTTCATTTTTTTATTTTCCTACAACCTGGGGTTCGTTCCTTACGGTACTTTCAAAAATGCCCCATCCTTCGCTCCCTTCTCTCCGCCGTAGATAAAAGAATACGTAAAGTCTCGAAATCAGTGGATGTAAGCCCATTAGTGATGATCACACATTGACTTACTGAAAGTGATGTAGAACATGTAGCAGAAAGAACCACAATTTGGTGACCATATAAACAATAAAACAGCTTTACGTTTCCTCAATCTCAAATAAACTTCGCATAGAGTAGTCGTCGCTCTGAGCAAATTAAATGAAGAATTTAGTCATTATGAACGAGCCTATGACCGTGACCAACAAAAACTCCGCTATAACATCGCTATACCTTCTCACCTTGATTTAACCGATAAAACAATCATTCCAATTAAATTTCTCACCGATCTTGAAATACCCCGGATGAAATACTATTCGGAAACAACCGTTATGACATATTTCCACAGTCATTTATATAGCCCTAATATATATTCGATGTTGCTTGGATATATTCCATTCAAAAACAATAAAGTTATATTTCCATTACCTGAACATTTTTTACGACCAAAACCCATTCATCGTTGTTGACCCGAGGCCGTACTTCATACTTGTCGCGCTGCCGAAACACCTCAAACAAACAAAGCTAAACAAACAAACGGTTGTTGACCAGTTCAGCGATGACAAGCGAATAGCTGAGGAGTATCGGCGTTGTATGATGAACTTTTAAAAGGTCCAACCTCTCATAAACAAATTTATCCTCATCTACAATCAAATACAATTTCATTGGCCCGACGAATTATCATTTGGAATTTCCGAGGTTGTTTTCTCTACTGAATCATTTATTTGATCGCACTAGAAAAAAAATTTTCATAAATTCCCTTCCAAAATTTTCAAAAATCACTACGAAAATACTGTTGCAATGAAGAAGTCACTTCAATCAGAGCCGACTTGTTTATATTTTTTCTTCATCTCATATCCCATTTCTGGTCCTACTTCTTGTCCCTTTAATCTTTACTATTTCTTCAACAACCTTTCCCCTTGTTCGACTCCCTTATTTCTCTCTAAGACTATTTCGAAACAATATTGGCATGTCAAATAGTATTCGAGAATAGTACGGATTATGCGCCACACGGTCGCGCACATAGAGCGTAAGCTCAGTGCGGTGTCCTTCTTAGAAGTGAGGAGAGGGGATTAGTGATTCCTTTTGTGAATGCGGCCATTAGCTAATTAAAGAATGAAATATGTTGCGTAATATCGCTCAATATGGTAGTGGGTCATATGCAAATGAAATGCCGACTTCGATGAGCACTCACCCTTTCGTCGAAGGCGATCAACCGTGGCGGAATATCGGCCCGTAAAAAAGCAATCTTAAATATATACACATATATATAATCAAATACGCAACCTTAAATACATGCGTATATAAAAATACATTTTAAAAAACAATCTTAGGTATGTATATACACATATATATATACATGTATATATATATACAATTTGTGGGTATACATTTATATGTATATATATACATGTATACATACATATATTGATATTAAAAACGATAACGGTAGCCACGAATTAAATACAAACGGTTTTTAAAAAAATGCTCAGTTAACGGTAGAACAAGCAAGAATTATCCTGTGTATTTTTTTAAAAATTTTCTTTACTGAGCAGAAATCAAATAAAAAGCAAATGCTTTACGGACATAAGAAATAATAAAAAGAAATATATAAATTGAGCGGCAATCAAGCCACAAAAAGCTAACCATATGTTTGCCAAGATTACTGACTTTACACCTGAATTCAACATCCTGTCCCTTGAGCGCTGTTACGTTCTCCATTATTGGCTCCACGAAACTCGGTGCTGGCTGCCTACTACATGCTGAAATTATAAAATTTTTTTGACTTCATTCTTATAAATCTTATGAAGTGAACCTATTTGGATCAATATATGTGGAAAAGCGTTCTTCTTATCATATATCACCAATTAAAACACCCCCTCCCCCCCCCTTATCATATATTATCA
>JPKZ01001539.1:33080-53711 GCA_000803305.1 Toxocara canis
ATTACAATCCCCCTCCCCCTCCCTCCTTATCAATATTATCAATTACAACACCCCTCCCCCTCCCCTCCTTAAAATATATCACCAATAACAAGACTCCCCTCCTCACCTCCAAACATACCGCACATTAATAACCACTTTCACAGTTCCATTGCAAAACAACTCGTGCATGCGAGTCACTGTTGAACCCCTGCTGTGCTGTAAAAAATGCCCATGAATTATAATACACCTAGGGAGCTAACAAACGAAAACACTACACAATTACTTTACATCCAAGAACAGTTAGTTTGCGCCCATAATACTCATAATTTTTCAAATTCAAAATAACGAAATTGCGATAGCGTTTATGTTTTCAAATTTTTGAGGAAGAGATTCTCACTTGCAGCAGATGTCATTTTTCTCTTGTAACTTAACTCGAGCTCATTCGCAGATATATGAAAAAGTTGCCACTTTGCAATTACTTTGGGAATCTATTGAAATGTGAAACTCAACGAAAATTTGGACTAAGTGGATCTGGAGGAGCAAATTCATTTTTATGCAACAAAAATTTTGCGATAATACCGACTAATATAATAAAAAATCTACCTACTCAACCGCAGCTAATGCTCTACCCTTTCAATATAGACCCTTTCTCCAATACTCTCTCTCTCTCTGTCACTCTGTTCCCTTCTCCTTTTCGAACATTATGAACCATATTTCTTATTAGAGGTTCTGTTCGAGATATTACGGTATATCCTGAAAATTAATAAACGAATATGGCTTTTATTCACCGTTCTGAGAGTCAGTACAGTTCGATAATTGTGTTGTGATTTAATAAAAGTGACGCCGCATTCCGTGAGTTTTTTTTTTAAATTAAGCGATGCAGTGACTTTTTCGAAAAACAATCATAAATTTTTAAAAAAAGAAGCAGCCCAATCTTTTCATTTAATCGATTCGCTGAGAAACGATTTCTGTAAAAAATATTTTCCAGGATCACTATTTATTGGTTTTTGTACCCCCCACCTCCCACATTTACCCTCCCCCCCTCCTCCACAGAACATTATCAAAAATTTGTCGATCAGGTGGTTGTTGAAAGCGCAACGAACAAAACATGTCGAGTGTTGGTCATTCGGCGCATAGTATGTAAAGTGAATTAAAGCACTGAATAAGAAGCAATTCCTATCCTCGAGCACGCTTTTGAAAAAGTACGCTATTTTCACAGTAGAAGATGAAAATGCTCTCATGCTAGGGGGCCAATTACTGGCATGAACTTTTATTTTCAAAAACTAATTTTCCATCTTTAGAAATTTATTTTTCGAGCGAATATCACTCGTTCAAGGATCACCCAAAGTGCTTCCACGTCATCGAATATGATCGATACACTAGCAACAACCCCTACTCAATTCAGCACTCTTTTTCGATTGTATTCGTTGAAACGTCGACGTTCTCAGCTTGTCGGTAACAGTGCTCGTTAATTAGAGGTGACTTGTAGCCTATTGAGCCAACTGTGATGATTTCAAGACATCGATTCTTTGCGATTAGTTCTTCATAATATTCAAAACGTTAATAAATATTCAAATATTCAACAACAAAGTAAATTCGAAAAGAAAATTATAATAAATGGATAATTGAATGAAAAAGCGTTTATTTTCATAAAAATATCTCATAAGAAATTTCTCTACAAAGAATGGGAAATTCTTTGCGAATTTTTTTTTCACCAAATCGAATTTTCACTTTTTTCTCATCTTTAATAGCTGAATTTAGCCCACAACGATAATATGAATTTGAAATCGAACCCATCTGCCGTAATGCAAACCGATCGCGATTTGCTTATTTGCATGTGTGACCTCTTTTCCACTACAACTCACAATTAGGTGCATTCAGTTCAACGTTTTGGGTCTAATTGCAATTAATTTTTAAAAATCTATGACGAATTAATTAGCTCACTATGTTTGTTATTTTAGGTTGCTGTAACTTGGACGTAATATGGAGCGCCTATATGCAGCTACCACGTTGCCTAGGTAAGATTATCTTGAAGAAGTGCAACGCTCTATTTATCTTATTATCGTCTTGTTTTACGACTATAATAAATCTTGTGCCAAAATACACCTAAAAAAAACGTCCGTTATATCAAGCTGCACTATTACAAAACAGCGCTGAGCCTGTCACTTCGATTCACTTAAACGACTAATCATAAGGCGTTCACAAATTTGATCTGCTCCATAAAGCCGACCACCTTAAAACACACTCAAGTTTTCCACAGCCTTCATTGAGTATAGAAAAGCGTAGTGATCCCCAAATACAGTACAGAGAACAGTTGCTTTCCAGACAGTTACATTCCAGATAGAGAACAGTACAAATGCAGAGCGGAGGAAAATATAAATATGACGGAGGAAAATACTAAACGTACCAACTGAAGGAAATCTAGAATTTTGACTGCAATTTCATTATGACTATTTCATCGTCCTTGATTTTACAGTTTTCAGGCATGATTTTATTAGCGTTTTACATTTTATTACTCGATTTCCCTTTTCTTTTTACTTCTAACGCATGCGCGCTCACATTTGAGGATATTGAGAGAATTAACTTAAGTGAAAGATTTTTGATTAAGTGATATACATATCGTGAAATGATATCTCCTCTGTTTTATGGTTGAACCTATTTGTATCTGATTGTACCTGATTATATCTTTATGCATTATCTATTTACTGTGGTAAAGGTAATCCTTGCCTACCGACTAAATAAACGATTCGATTCGATTCGATTTGATACTAGAACAAACATCATGAGGGCTTTTATGTACGAACGCATAGCTCCACGCCAATTATGGTTCAACCTATTTGCATCTGATTGTACCTGATTAGATCTTTATGCATTATCTATCTACTGTGGTAAAGGTAATCCTTGCCTACCGACTAAATAAACGACTCGATTCGATTCGATTCGATTTGATACTAGAACAAACATCATGAGGGCTTTTATGTACGAACGCATAGCTCCACGCCATTTTGTGCTACTGAACGCGTAAATTTCAGTTGCACGGAACGAAACATTCCATATGGACAACCAAAATACATGTTTCAAATTGTAAACAGCGATGCGAACTCGAGACTACTTACAAATAATGCGATACATTTCTCTTAACATGCTTTGTTTGATCGTTTAGAAAAAGCATCCTCTTCTTAGCACTCCTTCTCCCTCTCTCCCATCTTACTTCTAGGGTAACCCTTACGTATAGGCCTGTTTATGCGTATAGTATAGAGCCATTGAATTGTTGTGTATTATGGCCTGACGAAGCGCATATGTGTCATTTCTTAGAATCCACTTCCATCTCAACAGCTAATAATCATTTGTGGCGTGTAAATTGAGTCGACGAAGCAGCATCATGCTGTTCCGAAAGCGTATCCGCAAAAAGCATGATGGCATTTTATAATTAATAGGCATACACCATGCATGCCACTAGCACACTCATATACACACATAAAATTGCCATTTTACTTTTACTAAACAATCAAATATCTCTTACTGCTGACAGCACAAAAGATTTATGGCACTTCTAGACCAAAACGACGTTCATATATCGATGAGCATACAACGATACGCTCACACGAAAACACTATATATTTTTGCTCGCTAAGCTAACACAAAGATATCTCGAGAGATTTTAATAAGCCGAGAAAAAGAAAGAGGATCTTGCTTAGAATTTGTGCCCTCTCTTTTTCAAAGAAAAAAAAAAGTGTCCATTCATCACAAATCTTTCGTGGTTTTCGAACACAGAGCGACAAATATCCACATCATGCTCATCATCCTTTCCCATTCCCTTCTCACCTCCCCGTCGTTCTCTCTAATATATTACTGAACGCAATAGCATCTCGAAATTAGTAGCAACATAAAAGCAGAGAGCTATTTGAGCGCATGGATGATGGGTGTTATTAATTATGAGGCTAAAAATATTCATCACTTATCCATTCAAAAATATCCATGATATTAAGAATTGGCTTAAGAACTACGGCTAAAACTTTGCTCGAGATTCGAGATTCCTAAATACAAAATTTATGGATTACCAATTTATATTCTCTTTACCGCATCTTCCCATTTATGAACCCTCTTTCCTCTACGACTGCCCACTTGAAATGTTCATTTTGAAAGCCCGTTGTCTCACAATTTCTCTCCAAGAACCGATCCTCGCTTTGAAAGGAATTCGTTACAACGAAACAGCTTTTCCCCTTCCTTGTTGTCATCATAGAATCCTAAGAGCAGACCATGGAATCAAAAGTATAAAACTGGTTCCCATTTTTTCGATATCATTTACGTATCCTTTAGTCATTCCCTTTCTCTAAATTTTTCCAAAATCTTTTCTACTTTTCTCTTACTTTAGCACAATCAGATATTAAAAAAAAAACGAGAAAATATCCAAGAGAATAGTTGAAAAAACAAAAAGAAAAACTCATCTAAACTTTAAAATCATCCAAAGTTGTAAGCGTTAAAGTCCACATTTCTATGAAAGAAGAGCCAAAACAAATACTACGATTATGGAAAATGATTCTAACTTATATGGGAAAAATAAAATGAATGAAGAAAATCTAGATCGTTTTGGAAGAAGCTGGCATAACAATAGTTAACAACCTTAAGTAACAATATAGTAACAAATAGTAACGAAGAATATATTAATATTCATGGCTTAAACTATTCATAAAATAAAAAACGCTACCTGTGAAACGTCTATTCGAAGTACTTATTAGTTTCACAAGTGATATTTTGGAATGACAATTTAACGTAGATAGTTCATTTCGTTTCAAAAACGATCATCATGCCCATTAACACCGCGCAATCAACCTCACAGCAAGCCTTAAAGCAATAGTCTAAGAGAGGAAAAAAGATAATTTAAGAAGAAAAGAAAACCATTCTACATTCCCAATCTCGTCAAATAATTTTTACATCCTGCTCACATGTTCGTCCAATATGCAGTATATTGGATATCCTCTGAAGACATGTTGGAAGAAATAATCGTTTCAAGAAGTGCCTATTTCATTTTAGGGGAAAAAAATTTGTTTTTTGCCTTTTTAATGAAGATTCTTGAAACGGCCAAGTGAAGAGTGACATACAAGAACGGCAAAACCTCTCTTTCCGTTCTTAGGAAGTGTGATGGAGATGTGTGTACATATCCCACAAAAGGGTTCGAGTACGACGTTTAAAAATTCGGCGATTTTACTTTTACCTGAACAAAAGTAATGAAACTAGGTGAGAGGATCGGATTACTACGGATTTCGAAACAAGGAGCATCGGAAACTGTCAGCATGCAAAAGTAGGAGTCATGAGCTCGAATGAAGCCCATTTTCACCGACCGCTTCAGGGCTTTTTTGGATGGAGAAAGTAAATTTTTGAAAACAAACGATAATTTTTTCTATTGCTTTTACGAACTTCTCCTTACCTAATTAAACAAGCGTTTACTTACTATAGTAAGCTTAATTAATTAGCCAGAAATGAAGTAATGCTGCATGGAATTACCGTTAAAGAGCTGACATAAGAGGGAAGGGAATAGCAGGAGCGAACTTTCGGCCATATTCTGGGAGTAGGGTGTTTGTTGTGCACTGGTGCTGCCTGAGGGTTGAGCAACAAGATTTAGTTAAGCGACTCCTCACTCCTCTCACCCTTCAACGATGACAAGCCGTATTAGCTAGCCATTAGTGAAGCATTGAGCCAAGCAAGCCAAAGCATCCAACCTCAACAGCCAACCATCATTGGCACTAAACGCGCAACGTACATACGTATGCGTGAACATATAAGCCAAATGCTGAACTTGCTTTCAGCCCCCCAATGGTCACACCCTAATGGCATTGGCGCCCATATAACCAGATTTAAGCCGCTCTCGACTACTCCTTATCATAGACTTTTGGTGCAATCAACGAGATACAGCTAACATGACGACTCAATAGACTGCACTATTTGCATAATGATACGAAGGAGCTTATAAATTGTCGAAAATTTCTGTGATAAAAGAAATGAAACTGAAAGAGAAAACACACTCGAAAGAGGATCTAAAAAATTGTGAACGGGTGTGTCGTAAAAAGTGCTTAAAAATCAAACCAAAAAAATAATATAGAAAATTCCATACCATTGCAATGGCAATAGTTAAAAAAAGCAATATAACAGGAGAAAATAGAGGTTTCATTTTACAAGTTTAATTGTATAGCTATGCAGCCGAATTATAACATAATAAGTTATCGTACTGTCATAAAGTTACTGGAATTACGCCAAGACGTTACTATTAAACACAAGTCATACTAGATAACAGCTAAAGATGCACATCAGCTGATCGATCTCTTGAAATTTGCACTTCCATTGTCATCAATAAAAAAATTTGATTGTTGAAGAAGTCGTTATTTCAGCGCCTAGCGCCAAATTGATGGCAAGACGAAATAAAATTGAGCCAGCAGTGAATAACAAACAAATGCGTTAAAAACTGGACCCACAATGGATAACAAATAAATGCGTTAAAAACTGAATCCATAATGGATAACAAATAAATGCGTTAAAAACTGAACCCATAGTGGATAACAAACAAATGCGTTAAAAACTAGGCCCGATTTGAAAAATAAACAAGTAAATCAAAAATTAAGCTGGTAGTAAATAACGAACAAATAATATATTAGTGCTCCAAAAACATTGCTCGTTGGACAAGACACATTCCAGTACTTGATTGATGACAATCACTTCCTTGACTGATGACAACAATTGCACTTCAATATTTTTTCAAATTTGCTCGACGTTTCCTCACACCGATATGGCTTGAAAAGAGAAAGCATTCCGCATCTATTCGGCGAGCAATTTACTGAAATCCGCTGCAAAACTCATTAAAAAAAGAAACGCTCTTAAACTGTTTGATTCACTTCGCTGTTTTATTGTGTTTTTATATATATATATATATATGTACATATATATGCATATATGTATATATATACATGTATATGTATGTATATGAATGTATATGTATGTATACATATGTACATATATGTATATGTATGTATAAGCATGCATATATTATATATATACATATATATAAATGTATATATATACGTATATATATACACATATGTGCACTCGCCGATCAGCTCCGCAATGCTATCAAATCGCCGAATAGTCGGGAAAATGCGAAGAAAAAAAACACTAATGTTGTTACAACAAAACCGCAGAACGAATAAAATATAGCAGCGGAAAAACCTCTCGTTTTCTTCGTTATGTGTTATGATTAATGGCATTTTTTTGGCTACGAGTTAACGTTTGCTATGAGGGTAACAGTTAATTCCAGTTTATTAAAGTAACTCATATTTTCGATCTACAGTCACTATTAGTGACGTGAACTTCAACCACAGACGCAAATATAAAATGGCGAAATTTGAAAACAATCATGCCATACACAAAAAGCACAACAAATTCCCAAAATCGATGACCCCTTTATTCCAGCCGCTTGTCGCTCAGATCGTCAGCTCTCCTCAGTGTTCCAGTTTATTTATTTCCATATACAAAATATTTTTGTCCCATCCTCGATTCTTATTCTCATTCTTATTCTTATTCTTACCGCTCGGGCCTTCAGTGCGATGTCTCGATGTTAATGAGGCAATTGCACTCCGAGCAACAGCCATCCCTTTGGCTGTTTTAGCTTGTTGTTAAGTACCACCCGCTAGCCGGGCTGCTAGTGGTATGGTGGGGAGCACCCATCCTCGATTATGCTTGCAAAAGTGAATACGCACTTATCCGATACTTGAATAACCTTTTGGGCGTATGATCATAATATAATTGCAATAGTGTATACCTGTCATGTCAGCCGTAATTCATGGCTATTATGCGTGACAGACATTAAATGATAAACAATTTGCATGGCTGCTTGTTCGCTCAAAGCGCCTTGTTTATGCGGTTAATTGGACCCACAAAGGAAAACTCAATAGAGAACGACATATAGACAGACAGCTGTAGACATATAAGCTTAAAGCAAAAAAAAGAAAGTAAACAATTGTCGAATAGAACAAGATTTCCTTCGTCTTTTGATGTAGTCGAAAAGAAAACCTATGCGCTTGCTTGCTCTCAATTTTCAAAATTGCGAGTAGCAATTATTTTTTTAGTTCTGTAAGACAGCACAGCAATTAAACAAAATTCTTCGGTTTAAGCAGCAGCAGCAGCGGTTATATTTTATTTATGAAGTGATCTTACAGTTGCTATGCGTACTGCATGCATAAAACGGGTCCCTGATATATGGAATTCTTCTGACTGCTATGCTTGTGTCAAAGACGATAAAGTGATTCATAAATCATCGCCATCTTTGCGTTAAATATAGCCCCTATTTTCTACTTGCATTTTTAATTAACTAATTCATTATGCATAATTTAAACAAAGTATCAGAAGTTCAACATCTGATTTAATTTCACCCTTATCTATTAGACCAGCTGTCTTTCCATCACCTCAAAATTTAAAAGCGGTCTCGAATACTAAGTTATACGCCGCCTTCCGGTTTATTTTAATGCCATCTAACGATATGGCTCAAATGGCCGGTGGATTGCCGTCACTTATAATCACTCTAGTGGAACACCCCACAATTAAATAGCACGATCATTTGCAATCATTGAATAGTACCTGATGCCTCTGCCAATACCCATGTAAATTTAGCCATCTATATGTATTTAGAAAATTTCATCCATATTTTAGAGCCGTGGAGCGCTGTAACGACAAACTCTTTAACCTACTTTAACTTATACGTGACTCTTATGTGTGATTCTACTCTTTAACTTATCAGTGATCCAGTGCTTCATAAATTACACACAGTTGGCAACGCTTTCTTAACCGCCCGATCTATTAACGTCCCCTAGACTGATTCATAATTTTGGGGATTACACGTACTAAAGGCGTCAACATTTTTGCAACGCTGCAAATTCGCCTTTCTCCGAGTGAATTTCATTACTTTTGATGACTGCACGCAATGAACTCACTTCAAATATGCGGATAACCATTTTTGAAAGGAATCAAGTAAAGGCGAGGTTTAACAGGATCTTTTCTTAAGGAAAAAAAACTGTGAACTTTCTTTCATAGTTTCCCTCTTTCACTCATCTCCGCGTCGAAATTCTTCGATTAAGCGTNAGCGGAGAGGAGTAGCGAAAAACCGCACGCCTCGTTTAGAAAAAACGAAAGACGATATCATTAAGCCTACAGCCAGAATAATAACAATTAGAAATTATGCGAATTATAGTTGAAATATCTTACGGATTGCGGTTTCTTGAAAGTTTTGCACAACAATTACCCATACGTGTTCACCCTCGCTATGCGACTAATTGCGACTAATCACTGCTATCGATCACTTTAACGTAGGAATTTTCCACAATGGGTATATGGACGGAATAAAAAAAATGAAAAAAATAAAAAAATAAAAAAATCACCCATATACATCACGGTGACCCTAAGTTCCTATGAGTGCCACTTATGAAAGAACTTATAAAAGATGATCTGCTTAAACTAAGTCTTAAAGTGAGCATAACAACAAACACAGAGGTAGGCGTCGGGTGCCAGAATCTCCTCGTATAAGTCATCAGAATGATTTAATGGCATCGTTGCTTAGCATAGGATTCTCCTGTTCGCTTATGACTTTACAGTTTCTTTCAGCGTTGGCAAAAAAGCAAAATCAATACCTTATATTTTCATTCTCAATATCTATTTTCTACTTTCAGTTCCTACCTCAAAATCTATCTGATTCCTCCACCTCGTTCTTCCGACTTTTTACTTCAAACTTATCAAGAAATAAATGACTGTTATTGTAACTTTTAATTCTCAGTGAATAAGCATAAAAATGGGAGGAGGTAGGACAGGTGGAGAAGTTATCGCAGGGGAATCGAAATGGAATGAAAATAAGGAAGAAAATATCAAGCTGAACTGATCTACTACTTCATCATTCTTTCTGAGTTAGTTAACGGGTAGTCGAGGTCGCTCGGATAATTTCAACCAAAGGCAACGCAAGCCAGGATTAGATTTGAGTTTGAATGTTGCTCTCAATAAATGCCCCTAAATGTCCCCTCTTAATAAGCCTCTTTCGCTTATAATTGTTACAATATGCACGTACGTCTACAACAGTCAAGGTTACCATGAAAACTTTGCCATTTAGGCGTTAGACTGAAGTCTGAGGCCAATAGTTCATGTTCTGTTGTCTGAGGCCAATAGTTCATGTTCTGTTGTCTGGGGCCAATAGTTCATGTTCTGTTGTCTGAGGCCAATAGTTCATGTTCTTTTGTCTGAGGCCAATAGTTTATGTTCTATCTATCATAAAACTTATATGCATCAACTGTACTTGACCTCTCTTACGGAAACGAGAAGAATACTCGAAATCCGTAACTTCTCAACGATGCTCTGAGAGTCCCTCTTATCAAGAAAGCGCTGATTGTCGTTCAAAAAAAGGTCGCCGTGTTTGGTATGATTCCTTCGTTTCGGACCAGTCGCATCGCCGCTCAAAAATTGAATAACTCTCCACAATTGATGCACAAATTATGTGCTCGATACAGCCGAGCGGAGAGAGTGTGCAAAATGAAGAGAGAGGATAACACTAAAGGCCGCTAACAAAATTCACACAAAATTGCCAATGAATTGGACGCAACCAGCTTGTGACTGCTTTCCTCTTCGTCCATGCTTATCAATCAGCCTATAATTTAGCACATTTCTGTGTTAAATCGAGCCAAATTCGCTTGAATGACATATGCGTCCGGATGAGTTCCGATTTTGATATCAACACCCAACACCAACTTCAAACGCTTCTAATGAAATTCACAGAATGCGTAAAGCAATAAAACTAAGGCGCATAGGATCACAGAAACTCGAAAACTTCGCGCATGCACAATTACTCGTCTCTAACGCACATACCATATTATTCATGCTGCAGTATCTGAAAAATACGGTGTTTGTCTTACGTTTTCGATTTGCTACGGTAGCCAAAGTGAAACATACGTTATAAACAGCCTTCCCTAGGTCAACCATCCAGTCTCTGCTTTAACCACTGGTATCTGCTTTCTTCGTTAAGTTGCCAACAATTCATAACCACTGCTATGTCACGGACAATTGCTATACGAAAATACTGCAAGAGTGATTTGTAAAAGAAAACTCATAGATAGCCTTTGGGAATCTTAAAGCTGTTAATTTCGCTGGCATCGCTAGCATGGCAAAATTATGCCAGGATCACCTTTGTTCCTTGATTGCATAGTTGAAAACAAAACTCATATTCCCAATACGCATTTCTACTCACCCGAATTCATAAGCATAAACCAATGAGTTGCTATAGACAGGAACGAAACGAATACAGAGCACCTGCATCTAAAGCTGTTCTTTCACTGCGAAGGAGAGAGATTGGTGAGAGAGAGAGTTGAGGAAGGGAGGGGGGAGGGAGGAGAGGTGGGAAGAGGGAGGAGATGATGCGTACCGATCAAGATTCCATTCCTCTGATCAACTTTACGCTATAAATCACTTACAATACACTACCCAATATGTGAATAAATCAAAACGATCAAATCCGAATATGGCGATACTCAAACGCTAAAAAGAATTTTTATTACACAATAAATGTGCAGCGGCGGGCAGTAGCTCAGTGGTCGAGCTCCCGCTTCATATGCGGGAAGACCTGGGTTCGATTCCCGGCTGATTCCCCGACGGATCGCCAGGAGGCTGACCACCAAGCGTTCCAAAACCGGTCAAAACAATCATGCGTCGGCATGGTTGTCAGCTGCATCGATACGGGAATCGATTAAATTACAGCTGCCTTTGAGAATAAATGTGCGACGTATGAGCATCGGAATTGGAAAGAAAAAATTTTTAAACTTAACATGATTTACAACAAGAAAAAATTCTCGGTTTTTGAAGTACTACTAGTTTACTCAAACCTTACTTTCAATTCTTTTTCTCACCACAACGCTCTATTTTCGTGAACACATAAAAAATGGCGTTAGATGGCAAAACGTTAGCTAGCGGCAGCTATTCCACTCGCACACAACGGCAATTTGCCACTCGTTTAATGAAATGCAAGCACGGAACTCTATCGTACTCGCTCATTTATTAGGCGGACTTTTGCGCCACGGGTATTTATGCTGCATAAAAGTCCCGCTAACACAACATATACCTCGACAAACAAAGTGGAGAGTTATTATCCTCTAACAGATGCGCACTGCCTGTGACATAAATTTCACGGCTCAAATGTCTTGTACCGTAGTTTCGTAGTCCAAATACTACAGTAGCACAAGTATCGTACGCCATGTGGTGCTTAATGAAATTCACTTTGAACATTGTTTTGTTCCACAACGCACTCAGACACCATTCACCTAAGCAATCGTATTAGCATGGTTGCCAAATCGTCAATTCACTCGACATTGAAGGTGGACAAAATTTATAAGTAGTGATTAAGAGGTGGATTCGATAACAAACCTACTTCCATACATTTGCATTTCGCGCTTCGGCTCAATATCGATTTTATAGTTTTTCAATTATGATCTCTGACTCGCATAAAATGCGTTATTCAAAAAACGGGGAATGAGGGCAAGAAGGAAAAGCCAGGCCTCAACCACAAGACTGATATATATCGCTTAGTAAACGTTAACAGCCCAATGAGAGCAAACTTTCTACGTTTTATTTTACCACTTCCAGTAGTAGTCGCAAACTACGAATTCAATGGAAATTCAAAGATAATTGAAAAAAAATGGAAAATAAGCAGTCGAAAGAATGGAAAACCAGAGATAAGTTGAAAAAAAAACCATACAGTCTCTACGTGCGCAATGAAAATGTAAACGTAAACAAGCAACTATAATAAATACAGCTGCTGCAAGAGAGAAAACGAAATAATAACCGCAATGGTGGCAAAAAGTTTGATTTCTGAAATCGAATGATCTACTTCAATGAAACATATATTGTTCATGTGGATCAATATTGATCAATGTAGACCAACAGTGATCAATGTAGATCAAACTATATGTTTCATCGATAAACAAAAAAAAGCTATACGAGGAATGGGACATCAACAGAATGATCTCGCTGATATAAAATGCAATACTGCATGCAAAAAATCCATGGATTCATGTATACTTTTTATAATTGGCGTTTTTTAGGGAGTACAAGAGCAACCATCAACGAATGTGTGATAAGCATTAAAATTAAATTAATTTTACTTTGAAATTTTCCACTCTTACCTTATCCAATGCACCGTACTGACTTTACATTACGCTCGGTCAGATGATTCAAAACCGTTCGACATTCTCGTTTTAAATTAAATTTTTATACTTTAAAAAATTAAAATAGTAAAATTTTTTATTAAAATGGAACTTGGTTGCTTTCTAAAGCACGATGAGATATATTACTGAACTAAGCGAACATCTCCGGCTTGCCTTTGTTCACCTCTGCTCGAACAATTAAATTTGATTTACCTTCAAATGTATAAACCAAAAAGCGGATCCAGTGGAGCATTCAAGTAGTAAAAGGAGAAAAAAAGAATTTGAAACGGCCTAAAAGATAACCTTAAACAGTAGGTGAGATTTTGAAGAATTCCCAATTGTGATCGACATCGATTGACTACTATAGGGAACGCATATTGCTAAGATGGCATCAATAATAGACGAGTTGACAGTTGGCCGTTGAAACGTTCGCAAAACGCAAAGGATGAGGACAACAACGGGATTACACGCATGATTTATTTATAAGGGTGCCGCACACAAACAAATTAGAAAACGACCTCAATGAAATATACGAGCTGCTTAAATGCCTCGAATGTCTAATGTGTTGTGGGAAGCGATTTTTTGGTCGCGAGGAGTTGGGAGACTCTTAATGAGGAACCAGCAGACCGAAAGGAAAGAGGGAAGGCGGGAAGACCAGGAACAAAAACTCAGCAACTGTACCCCATAGAGATCATTTTCGGGCAACCTATCAAGTGATACGGTCCTCTCAGTGCGCAAGAATCTTATAGAAAAAATTAGCCGAGAATCTTTTCGCAAAAATTAGCCAAGGGGATCTTTAAGTGTTTGATGATCATAGACTTGCTGGATAGTCAAAAAAGTAATCATCTTCAATACCATTTGAGTGTTATTTGTTTAAAATGAGTTGAAAATTATTGAACTTCTCGAAGCTTTCAAGGGTACATCTAAGCTCTTCTTTTTTAAGATTCCATAGAATTCAATTAGTAGAACTTCTTGAAACGAATTTCCGTAAGAATTTCATGAAATATATATCAGCAAACGACTCACGCCCGAAGATCTTCTTCAACATCAAAAACGCGATAAGACATTAAAACAGTGTTACTCAATATTATTTTCGATTATCCAACCCCCATTTCAAGTCCCTCTACCCGGCGGTTTAGCTATTCCCATCTACTTCCTTATCTAAGCATCTCCAACAACCTTATCTCCAGCCTATTCTTCCTCCTCCCAACTTTCCAACACTTACAACATGCTTCAATGGTACCTATGGAACGTCCTCTGATAAAAATACGTTACTTTAAACGATGAACTGCAGAGACAAAAACTCACAACTAATTTCATAGTAGAACATTACCAGACAAACCATGTGTGACAGCCGTCACCGATATAGTGCTCAACAGGTGACTAATTTTAGATTATCCGAGAAATTTTCTACATGAAGCGGTTCTAAATTAGGAGAAAAAATGACACTCAAAAATGTACTCCGAAAAATAATCGAATTTTTTCGCCGCAGAGTATAAACGCTCTCGCAATCAGTATCGGTGCGCACCTTCCTCGAAACCTCACAGCTCTCATCCACCCATTCGTGCGTATATCACATTGACTTGTGATACAAAGAACCTCATGCAGACGTGCTTAACAGCGTACTAATTAGAACAAGTGCAAGTGCACCGCGTTGGAATGCCAACGTATAAAAAGCGAAAGGTTGACTTCACGATCGTACGACTGCCTTGAAGTTATGCAAAGCAAATAAATTCACATATCCAACGTAGAGTCTCTTTGAGGTTTTATTATAAGGCAAAAAGCTTATTTAAATGAAACTCGTTACCAATTAAGTTACGACTGCAAAACAAAAACAGTATTATTTTGGATGGTGATTCTGTTAAGGTTGCAAACACTTTGTGCGGCATGTAAACCATACACATGGACAGACACACACAGACACATACACCTACACATACACATACACACATACACACACCCTACAAAGTCGTATCGACGACGAAAGTAAGCGATTACGTTTATGAATTTAGCACGGCTGATTGCATTTCACCTCACACTATCAGCAACTATGCTGCATAAATATGCGACGTTTATACGCTTTACGAACTCCATAGTTATATTTTTAGCTTAACGAAGAAGCAAACTTGAATGGCGATCGCTTTATCGTGCTCGCAAAAATATGCGATTATGCACGACAGTCAAAACGAGTATTTGCAAACATCGTCTATTAAATATTATCACATGCAATCAATCACCTCAAAAGTTTTCGCTACAGCATAACTTTACTTATCACTGCCAAAATATCCCATCGATCCTGGAAAAAAGTCTCGGATTTCAATCGAAATAAATTTCGGGAAGCCAGAGAATGCACTCAAACGATACACAGGAACCGCTCAAAGAAATATCCTGATAAATCGGACTTTCATTTAAAAACAGAATAATTGGCTGAATTAAATGTTCAGGTTTTCTCTATATTTATCGGTCACAGTATCGTTGTAAAAGTAGTCCGGCCGAACCGTTTAGCCAGAGTGGGTATGAAAGCTTCGAATTGTATAAATTTGGACAATATCAAAACGTGCAATCTATTTGCCGTACGCTAATGAATGCTGTGGGCGTATATGCACCATAACTTTTAAGCGAATCACATTACCCATATTCTGTGATTTCCCGGCGTCACCCGGGAAGCGAATCACGTTACCCATACTCTGCGATTTCCCAACGTCACCCGGGAAAGGATCATGTTACCTATACTCTGCGATTTCCCAGCGTCACCCGGGAAGCGAATCGCGTTACCCATATTCTGCGATTTCCCAACGTCACGCGGGAAGCGAATCACGTTACCCATACTCTGCGATTTTTCAGCGTCACCCAGGATGGGATCGAACCGATTAATTCGATAAAATGGCCCAAACATTCATTATATGTAAATATTGTTCTATATTATACGACATGTAAACACCAACCACGAATAGATCCAATGTCTGTTGCTTTTCTAGCTTCACTATTGTGCTAGAGGCAAAAAAAAACAATTTTTATGAGCCATTTTAGTTGCTAGATGTCCTCAAGTATTAGATGCTCCATTAAACAAGAAGGCTATTCGAATGCTTTTTATGGAATGTTGCATACAATCAATCCCTTTGCTTCTCTCATCCTGTTCCTTCTTTTTATCGGTTACGTACTCTCCGTATGGCAATAAACGAACAGCACTGGGTACCTCTTCTTTATTAAAAGATCGCTTAACGGATCGAGCTGTATCCGAACGATGTTTATAGTGCAATAAATAGGAGTTACGCTTTGGGATATTAAATGCAAAAATATACCACAAAAATTTGTAAAATATAACAAAAGAACTGTCGAATTGATCCCGTATTTGATGCTAAGATAATTACGTTACGAATACTCGTTCCACGATAACGCTAAATAATTTAACAAATTTTGGCATCTCTCTCATTTTGATTGCATACGTCCCAAAAGAACTGCTGGGAGAACTTGCAAGCGTGTTGGAACCGCAGGTAGTAGGCGGAGGGGGGGAGGGGTGGCGGCGGGGGGTTGGGAGGAATGGAATACCGAGTATTGGGAAAGCACGAATGCCGGAAATGTTACATCTAAAACTTTACTGCTTGCTCAATTTCCAAATCCCTTTCCTCCCAGCAGTATACGAGCAATTCCAACCCCAATTTATCACTGGGTGAGGAACCGATGGCCTGATGCCTTAAGAAAAAGTAACGTGGCATAGTACAGATACAAAGTTACTGACAAGTTTATTAACATTCTAAAGGTGCATGCTTCATTAACTTATAACACGAATAAATATACTCTTCTTTCTATCCAGCGCACATATTTACTCTCAGAGAGAAGTTTTAATATATTTGTTTATTTATAAATTACCTTATATTTAAATTTATTTCCTACGCTTATATTGACATCATTACCACTGTGTGTATGTAATGAATACTTCTGGACATTTAACCGAACACTTCATAAGGGAAACCTCTGGACACTTGAGCAAAAACTAGCAATTTTAACAAATAAATTTCCAATTTAGCAACACTCATTTCAGTGCCCATGTAAGCCTATCCAGATAGCCATTGAAACAATACGGCTATCTATCCTCAAAAACAAATCCAGCTGTGGCGGGCGGACTCGAACAATGAAAAGAAACTCGATGAAACATTTATTAGGTGCGTTATTATTAACACTCAAAAAACCCCTTATAAAGCCCTGTAGCTCTCACAAAGTTTTTAGACATTCTACGAGAATATAATATCTGAGCGAGCTGTGCAGCTCTTAAGGAACGACTTATTTACTTAATTACTTACTTTATCAATATTAGCCTATGCACACTAATGTTCCTTCATTTGTTCATTTAAACATAATTTTTATTCGTTTTATGCAAATATTTTACGCAAATATTACTTATTTTATGTTCCATACTAATTGTTTATGCAAATATTCGTTCTACATAGTTCCATTCTCTCGTCCCAGAATTTTTCGATTATATAAATCTCGTTGAATCTTTCCAATGTACTACGAATAATTAGATATATTGCTTTCAAGAAAATCCGAGCATTGTAATTGGTAGTTGCCTATGCTTCGGAAAGCATAAATCAATTTCAAGATGCACGCACAAATATTCATAAGAGACCTCTCGGCGAGCGGAAATGACCAAATCAGCGCGATGGAACCCAAGTGGGGTTTTCCTCATATTGTTGAATAAATTACAATTACATGAACGCTTGGCTCCCACAAACAAATGCTTGAGCACAACAATGAAGTTTGATCTTTAAACTGCGCATGCATATTTCGCTGATCGACTAACTTTGCTTTAGGTTTTTTTGAGCCTATAGATGTTCCTGCTATAGAATCAGACTAGAAAAATTGATAAAAACCACAACGAATAATATATAATAGTTTAGTAATAAAATACCGGAATAAATGGCAACAAAAATTATAACTGTGATCCCTAACAATAAGCAATTAGGTATATGCTCATTAGAAGTTTACTCTCAGGGAAATAGAAAAACACTTACCAGCAAAATAAGCTTGCATATTTAGGAGCACCGCAGTTACAAGTAACGGATTCATGGCAGTTGTACTGCTATAGACTCACAGCTTTATAATAAAATATGAAGAAGAAGAGGGGAGGGAATAATTTCAATGAAAGTGATTACAAATGACTTTGAAGAGGATTGGGCGGGGCGGTGAAATTTTTGGATGAACGGTGACAAACGTCGAACAGACTAATCAAGCAGGCCACTTGACTTCGAAAGCAACCGCAACAAAGAGCGAATGTGATGAAGGGAGGGACATACACATCCAGCAACCATTAAGGCAGTGGGCGGTGCCCAAGCTCATTCATAGGCTTGGTCGGTTCTTTCCTTCTTTGCTTTAGCTAAGGTGAACCCTAACCCTAACAAATTATCCCAGCCTGTCCAATCAAGGGTTCAACGATTAAAGAGGGAAGGTTTTACCTTATGAAAGACAAAACATACAAAAAAATCTGAAAAAGACCGATCAAGTTTTAAAAATTTGTGAATCCTCCTTTTTCTTTCTTCAAAACGCGCTAAACTTCATTTTGAAAATCTCACATTCCAGTTCGTTTCTATTCATTTCGGTTGACCTGGCGGAATTTCGCTGTCCTTATTGAAATCCTTACACTCTTATAAAACTCTCATCTAACGCTCATAAGCAGATCTGACCCGAAGTCCGATGATTGGGTCTTTCAGTGTTTGATAGGAAGTCCACTGAAGTCCACTGAGGTCCACTGATAGGAAATCTACCAGAATGTTTCTACAGGACAACAAATATCTCCCAAAAACGATATGGCAGGAATCATATCCATTTCTTGAGAAGTTCTTTGAAATACCTTTTCTGTGTTCCGAGTATTATTACATATTTTAAAGAAACAGAATATGGTAGAATACTTTCGCTCATTATGTTAACCGAATTGAAAGTTCTTTAGACATTCGCATGGGTTTCTAAATTTACACAACACCTACGCACAACTATTATCAAAATTACGCTGCAAAAAAAGCATCATAACTGAAACAAATAAGTTTGCTATTATCGCATTCCAATCTTAAATACCACTTATGTATCAATAACTCGAAATTTATATAGTGTACTACCCAGGCATGTAACGCCTTTCGACTGTTACAATTTTGTCAATACCGGACGTATACTTTGACGAAATAGCAAAGCAGTTAAATAAAGTTTGATACATGAAGCGCGAAGGAATGAATGGATAAAGGAATCTGTGATTCATGGTGCAATCCCGATTTCGGTTCCACCTGGTCCTTAAATTAACCTAAAGTGACAAGTTAGACGTGTTCGCCTCACGCCCATTTAATAGGCTGGAAACAGGGAAAAATTTTGCATGATTCTAAGAGGTTCGATGTCGGTCCCATATAAATTTCTCCTCAATCACTTCTCCGACCCAAACGAATCACGTACGCCTTCATTTGCTATATCCGCGCAACAACTGAAGTCAGGACGGTCGTCAAACAAGAACGGATACGCGATATCAAACAGCCCAAGACTTCCTCCTTAGGATCGAAGAAAAGACTCCATATTTCCACATAGGAAAAAAGCCCTAAATTTTTATACGCAAAAGTCTCCACTTTCAGAGATTAAAACGTCAAGTTTCCTTTCTTGAAATGCCTAGACTTTTGAAGGTTAAAGAAACCTCATCGATAAAACACGATTATTTTTCATTAAAAAAAGTCAGACTACAACACTGCCATCCATCAAAACAAACTTTCGTGCAACAAATCGCGAAAATTTTCTATTAACGTTTCTAGAAAACGGCGATTAATCGTTTGATTTGCGCCATTGCTGTCAGCTCGTTTGATAGGATCAGATAATCGTTTGAGCAACACAATGTGCTAGCTAGCACTTTGAGTGCCCCTAATGAAAACTTCCCCCAAGGGAACAGCAGCTTAACGGACACAACTGAGTAGGAGACGTGCAAAATTTGCACAGTTGATATGCTTTCGCTAACATATCTACCCTCTTGAATATCTACAGTATCCCTGTGCATATCTACAGTATCCTATGCACTCATAAATTTTGAGATTCTTGGAAAGAAGATTATATGGCATCAACTTTTTAGAAAGAATTTTCAAAAAAAAATTTGGCAAAACTGAAAAAAAATAAATATTATTTTTGTCCTTTTGCATTAGCAGAACAGACTGCTCTTCTTCATTTGCAAAACGAAATTTCTGACACTGTCGCATTTGTGTCATTAAAAGCCGTTATTTTTTAAAGTCATTAAGAAAATTTAAAGAATTCTCTCTCAAAAATGGTCATCCACAAACGTGTAATTCGAAAATTGTGAACGGCAAAAACGTCGCCCGGAAGTGTCCAAAAACTGTGGTCAAATAAAGTTCCCAGAAATTGAAGAAGATACCCTAGATGAATAAATAAACTGAATGAAAGAACATCTACAAGAACG